>LPNX010093199.1:539328-550975 GCA_001517045.1 Pseudotsuga menziesii
CATTTAGGCTCTGGTTCAATGCTCTGATTTGTCAAAGAAATGATGCGGCTGAAATTGAACATCCAATCTTAAAAGCAAAGCTTCAATCCATAAAGTTTCTAGTTCTGCTTGGAATCAAAGCAAAGACCTGTAAATGTTGCCAGCCATCTTTGGTCACTTATGAAACTTGCCATATGCTTTGTCACCCATTAGCTTGGATAGCCAATTTGCAAGAATATGATTTAGGTTGCTAAGGCGACTCCTCATCCACAGAAAAATTACATGCCCTAATAAATTGCAGCACCTTTAAAGATTGCAACAATCTTACACCTCTTTTTCTTAGGTTCACCAGGATTAAATGAAGATAGCCTCATTCACTTACCCTAGCGAGAGGAAACAAGTAGATATTTCAAGGCGGTAACCTATATTGGAAGGGATAAAGTTTGCACTACTTGTTCATTGCAAGTGCCGATTATGTTGTATATATATTTTTTTTCTTATGCAAAATCAACATATATTTATCCTTATGCAACGTGTACCATTAGGTACCATAGGAAGGAGTGTTATGTGTTTTTTTTAAAGAACTAATGGTAGTTGCATACAATATTAAAGATTTAGAACATGTAGCATGAAGGTAGATTAGATGTAGTAGGTGTCATTAGGAAGGAGAGGTATGTGTTTATTTTTAAAGTACTAGTGGTAGTTCCATTCAAGGGGGTAACCTATATTGGAAGGGATAAAGTTTGCACTACTTGTTCATTGCGAGTGTCGATTATGTTGTATATATTAAATTTTCTTGTGCAAAATAAACATATATTTATCCTTAGGAAACATGTACCATTAGGTACCATAGGAAGGAGTGTTATGTGTTTTTTTTAAAGAACTAATGGTAGTTGCATACAATATTAAAGATTTAGAACATGGAGCATGAAGGTAGATTAGATGTAGTAGGCGCCATTAGGAAGGAGAGGTATGTGTTTATTTTTAAAGTACTAATGGTAGTTGCATTCAATATTAGTTGTAATAGGCATCATTAGGTCCCACTAGAAAGGAGTGTTATATGTTTATTTTCAAGGTATCAATGCTCGTTGCTTATAAGATTGATGATTTAGGACCTGGTGAATAAAGGTAGATTAAATTGTAGGTGAAAATATCAAGTAATAATGAACACTATCACTGACCATGATAAATATTGAAGTCCAAGCTTAAAGTAGGTGGGTAGTCCCTCTTATGAAAAAGATATCCCTTATGTGTTTAGAGAGTTAAAATACATAATTATTGCTATGTTATGATTGCATGATGGGGTAAATATTACTTTGATATAATTCTCCAAAGTTAGTCCATTTGTCATGTGAAGGAAGGTGTGTGCTATTGATTGTTGCTCTTATTCAGAGTGATTTTGATATGATGAGTTTGTTTGTTTGTATACTGCTTCTTTTAACTATTAATAATATCAATGTACATTTTACACATTTTTACATAAACAATGGGTTTTGTAGCTTATGTCACAACCTAATAACATTTAAAATGTTAATCCAAATTGCTTAAAGAGCATAAAAATAGTTATCAAAATTGGCAACTAGGAATTCACATTTAGTGATTTTCCATAAATGTCACTTAGCACCCAAAATATAGCAACCCTAAAGCTTTGCCATTAAGGCATGAGAGGAGGCAATCACACAAATCCATGAACATCAATTATGTTTTCATTCAAAGTGGACTCCTATCCATCATTAGCTAGCTTAGCATTCATGACAATGGTTGCCATCCATTGTTCTTGAGCAACTTCTCCTTCTTCGAGAGAGCAAGGCAAGAACTTGTCATTTTGACATTTGTGGGTGAGGATGGGCTATGAGAGGCTAATTATGGCATTGTTCATGCATTCTTGTACATCACAGTGAATGCTATGCCTTGACCTTTCTTTAGAGTGATGCAAGTACTTGGTGCAACACAAATGTTGCAAGAGAATCCATAAGAGGCTCCTTGCTTATGCTACAAAGACTTTTACCATAATACCCAAACAATTAACATATAGGCACCACATCCAACTCCAATTTTTGTTCTTATATAATAATCTTCATATAGAGATTAACACAAATTAATGAACCATTTTCCCATTAAGAACTTTGTACATGTTGGCCTTGGTTAAACAAGATGTGTTCATTTTTTTTTTGTATGAGGAATATGATTGCATATCCAATGAGTTGCAACACTTTTTGAAAACTAGTGAACTAAAGCATTTTATCCTCTTAAAGGGTGACCTTCCATGAAATGGGTGTAGGGGGATATTGAATGGTTGCATGACAATAAGATTGCGTAATTGTTTAGGATATTTTGTTGCCTAAGCATGGTAGATTTTTTTGCTTATTAGTGTGTTTGGAAAAATAAATTGGATTTTATGCATGTTTGTCTTTGGATCTTATTGTCTTTTATTAGAATTACAAATGATGAAATCTATGTGTTAATATTGCTCCTCCTCCTGATTCTTAGAGGGTGCTAGCTCAATGGAAGAGCACCTGCTTTACAAGCAGGAGATTGGTGGTTCGATTCGTCCATGCCCTAATGATATTGTAATGTATTTTTAAAGGTAAAAAATGTAGCAGTGCAAGATGGATGCAATATTAGACGCAATACTAAATGCAAAACATGATGTAAAAGTGGACGTCACACCAAACACAAAAGTGGACACAAAATACGACCTTATGTCAGACGCAAAGGTGGACACAAAAATGGATGTCACACTAAATGCAAAATGGGATGCAAAAAGAGACTCAACACTAGACCCAATTAATGACTCAAAACTAGATGTAATAATAGGTCCAAAACTAGACGCAATATTGGGCCTAAAATTGGATGCAAACCTAGATGCAAAATATGACGTAAAACGAGATGAAACATTTGGCACAAACAAAAACTTAAAACGAGACACAATTTTAGATGCAAGACAGGACAAAACATTGGATGTAAAACTAGACGTAATATTGAATGCAAGATGGGATGCAACATTGGACACACAACTAGATGCAATATTAGATACAAACATGGGTGCAAAGCTAGGCACAACACTAGGCGCAACACTGGGTGCAAGATTGGGCTCAAACATAGATGCAAAAAAAGACATCAATTGGGATGCAACACTAAGTGCAAACCTAGATGCAAAATATGACGTAAAACGAGATGAAACATTTGGCACAAACATGGATACAGAAAAAGACGTAAAACAAGATACAAAATTAGATGCAAATGGGGATGCAACATTATAAGTAAATTTTGATGCAAAACTAGACGCAATATTGGGCCTAAAATTGGATGCAAACCTAGATGCAGAATTGGACACATAATTTTATGTAAAACATGGTGCAAAATTGGGTGCAAGACTCGATGAAAAACTAGGAGCAAAATAAGATGCAACATTGGATACAAAAATGAGCGTGAAACTGGGTGCAAACAAGGATGTAACAAAGGACACGAAAAAAGATGCAATAGAAGTTGAAAAATTGAGCGCAAATAAAGGCGTAACATTAGATGCAAAAAATTGGGTGCAAAAATGGACACAAAAATGGATGTTAAAAAGGACAAAAAAAAAGATGCAATAGACGACGTTTTACAAAAATGTACAATAGCGCCTGGTTTAGCGCCAGATTGTTCACCACAATTATGAAAAAATTACACTAAAATTCGGCGCTAAATTCGACGCTAAATCCAGTTTTTGTTGTAGTGTCTCTTCCTTTACCGCCAATACATGTAGGTCTGCTTGCCGCACCTGATCGGCAAGCTGCTCTGCAGTCTCATACTCGATGAGTTTCTCCCATACTGTGGCAATTGTTACCACCGCTTATGTGCAGATATTTTCGACATCCCTAGGCCGACCAACAACTTGATATGCCGATTGTTCCCTTTGTTGCACAATTTTGAGGGGTGTGCTTGGCTACTGGTTGGTCTTTAATTCCTGAACCCGTTTCCTTAGATTTGTGACCAGTTTGGATAATCGCCTCAGCTTGTGCACAGGTTCTGCCTCATATTCTTCCTCATCATTTGACAGTTCTGTGACTACCTCCTTTATGGATTCTTCCAGTGAAGCCTGCTTCTGTGCTTGTGCTTCCAGGTCTTTCTATTGTTGCTTGATGACTTGTTTGCGCTTCTTTGCTTTCCTAGCTGCCTTGGATGCCTGATATGCAACCGCATTTTCTCGGATTCTCACCTCTGTAGCTGTGGCATGCTGAATGGAATAGATTTGTGGTAATGTCAGCTTAGAGAAATACAAAGTTAATGTGTCCATGCTATGGACACTTGTATCCTTTTCTGCTGCATCTGTAGAAAATTCCTGCGCAGGCATTTCTATTCTCAAGGGTGGGAGCAACATTGGTGTAACCAAAGTGTCTAATGGATCTACATCGTAGGTCTTAGCTTGCATGGTGTCACACACTTTCGTAACAACCTCTACTAGCTGATTAACTTGTACAGTGAGCGAAGTCGTCCAATTGGTTTGCTTTTGCATGATATCACCCAAGTTAGACTCAGTTATTTCTACAACCGCCTCTCCAAGAAGAGTCATATCCTCTTCTGCTATACTAATGACTTAGGGTCGATTAGACCGCTGCTTTTTCCTGTGCGGGATTCCCAAGGCTACTGCATCTTCCTCCACGGGCTCTTTTCCCTTTCTTTTCCTGCTTCTTTCGGTGCGCAACTCCTCATCACTAGGGGTGTCTTCTTCACGATTGTTGGGTGGGTCTTTCTCTTCTTCTTCTTCTTCTTCTTCCTGGGCATAATATTGATGCTCCTAGGTGTTGGTATTGGTGTGGTCCTGGGGTGAGTTCTCTTGCAGATCCCCCTAGTGCGCTTGCTGCTCCTCAAGTACCTCCACACGCTAGCCAATCCATTTTTTGGGCCAGTATTTGATTTCCACCTCAATATCTACATCTTTGATGATGAAGAAGGTCAAGAGTGCCTGCTTCTTGGGGTCATTGCGTGGATATAGGATGATGTTGTGTGGCATCGTGTGGAAGTTAATGAATGGGTACCTGATCACTGTCTCAAGTTTCAGTCTATACTGCTTGCGCATGATCTGTCCAAGTCTTTCTCCTTGGAGAAAGAATTCAATCTTTGTATCGTTCTTGCTCTTGCTGTCTCTGTGGTCCCAGAGGTTCTGGAACTCTGCGTCGAGATACTCCATTGGGATGTTCATGGGTTGATAGTCTGGTGGAGGAGTCCAGGGTATGAATGAGATCAGAATCAGATGCCACGAGTAGTGGAACTTTGCTGCGAGAAATTCCTGGGCACCAACCGCGTCATTTATCAGTTCATTCAAGAGGAACTAGGACCAGTTAATGTGCACTCCTTGCGTGCACTTATGCTAGCTCTTTATTCAGTATGCCTCATCTTGCGCAGAACCTTACTGCATAAGATTTTTTTTGCGGACCTTACAACAATGTCATTGATAGAGCTAATGAGGTAGCCCTTTCTGCCGCGGACAAGTTGGTACTTTCCCTTCATGTCATTCTTGTCCAAATTTTCCCCGTCCTTCTGTAGATACAGGGCTAGGTCGACTCCTTGCTGCGGGAGACTCGTGATGGTCGAGACCAGTTTGACCATTACCTCATACTTCTTGTTTAGCCAAAGGTAGCCTCCATGGAAGCATACCAGAAGTTGCCTAACATACATCCCGATCTGGGTAGTGCAGCCGAAATGCGACATAAGGAGCAGGTTTAAGATGCATGACTGCTCTAATCCACACACCCACTCCATTGCAGAAACTACATCTACATTCAACAGTACACCAGGCAACGCAACCATGAATCAATTTCTTTCCATCTCCTCTTACTTCCTGGTATCATAGTATTCAAACTTCAAGTCCTAAAGTTTTGGGGTGACTATATCCTGGGTCAGTGGGGCACCTTCTGGGATGATGGGCTCTTTCAGTTCGTCCTGCGTGTCCACTGTCACTCTTGCTACACCTGGGACCCTAGGTGACACATATGGGGGTATCAATTAGTTCTTTTCCTCATTGGTCAATTCTGCGTCTGCAGGTGGTGGTAGTGGAATTGGGTCGGCTCTGCAAGCTTTTGGGTATCTTTGTTGGGGGACCAGAGGAATTGGGGAGGTCTGCACTCGACGGACCTTTGGGCACATAAAATTATGCTCCGACCGGTTGTCTTGGTGGTCGGTTTGCAGGTACCTACTTCTGTTGGCCTCCTGTCGGTGGTGGGTGTGGCAGCCTCGGAGGTGCCTTCATTCGAGCCTGCTTCTTCTTCATCTTCTTAGTCGGTTGTCTGGCTTCAATGATGTAAGGCAATTCTAATATCAGGAAGGGTGAGGCTGGTTAAACAACTGAGTCATCACTGTCACTGGATAGATCGAAAATCATGGGCTTTGGCTCTGAGGTAGGGTTTTGGTTCACTCTGGAATTTATTGGCTCAATTCACTTGGCTCTCTAGTTTCTTGGCTTTGCAAGACAATGTAAAGGTTACCACGACAGAGGTGACTGATATTTATAGGCGATCGGGCATCTAGGCTGTAACTGGATGCAATGACGGGCCATCTGATGGAGCACATGGGCCCATCCTTCATCGCCTTTACTTGCACACTTAAGTTCATTTATGTACTTGTTAGGGCAGTTATGGTTAATACGGCAAATGGGACCGAAAAGCACGCCGCCATTCTCCTTGGACTTTCCAAATTAATGCTATTGAGCTGTCGCGAGCTCCAAATATTTTTTTGAATCCTTGTGCATTTAACGGTCTGTCAGTTTCTGCCAGCTGTCTTCCACTTCCTACAAGTTGTCTCTTAGCCGGTTTGCTGGCGGGTTTACAACGCACCATTCTTCAGCGCAACTTCCTTTTTCTGCGCCCGGTTGCGCTGGAGATGCTTCTTTCATTGCTTTCCTCCCTTTAGATCTTTTTTTTGCTGCGCGCCTTGGCCTTATGGGACCGCGCCTTGGTCATCACGGTATGGTTTTAATCGGCTATCGTTGATCATACCCGCAACCGGTGTTCCATCCAGCTTATGTAGTTTTACCGCTCCTGCTTCAGTAATGTGCACAACCACATATGGGCTTAGCCAGTGTGTTTTGAGCTTACCTGGGTGCTTGAAGAACTTGTTGTCATACATCAGAACAAGTCCACCGACCTTGAACTGTTTTGTTCTGATGTGGCGGTCATGCCACGCTTTCTGCTGCTGTTTTTCCACGTTTTGATGGAAGCCCGCAATGAAGTGTTCTTCTTCGATTTGAATCAGCTGCGCAAGTATTTCTTCTACGGCGTCGGTATCTGTCATTTTTGTTAGCGCAACAATTTGTAGGCTCGACACAATGTACTCCATGGGCATGACTGATTCTTGTCCATAGACTAAACGAAAATGAGTGTATCCAGTTAGTCGTTTGCATGTTGTTTTGGAAGCCCATAATACTGCTAAGAATTTTTGGTCCCAATCATCTCTGCGCACATTACAGACCTTGGTCAAGGAATTCTCAAGTATCTTGTTGAAGGCCTCAACAGTTCCATTTGCTTGAGGATGGTAGGGTGTTGTCTTCTTGTGCTGGATTTGGCATTTTGCAGTCAATTCAACAATTAGTTTATTTACAAAATCCGTACCTTGGTCACTGATAAGGATCTTCAAGAAACCAAACCTTGTTACCATATTTTCAAAAAGAAACTCCGTCGCAGTTGCTGTGGTGCAATCTTTCATAGGTGCCGCTTCCGCCCATCTTGTCAAGTAATCTGTAGCAGTTATAATATAGCACACACCATTCCGTTTACATGGAGGACTAATAGGGCTGACAAAATCCACTACCCATTTATCAAAGGCCTGCAGTGTAATTTGTGGCACAAGTGGCATTTCATCACGTCATGATGGTTTCCCTCTTCTTTGACATTTATCACAATCATGACAGTATTTCCTTGTATCCATATGTATAGTTGGCCACCAGAGTCCATCTTGCAAAATCTTGTGCACTGTTGCCTTCCCGGCGTAGTGTCCTCCTAAGACACCCACATGCGCTTCAGCCATTACCCATTGCCTTTCATGAGCAAAGACACATTTGCGTAATATTTCATCTGGTCCAAACTTATACAGTTGTCCCACGATTAGCGTGTAGTCTGCGGTCTTGACAACTAGTTGTTTCTTTTTCCATGTCGTATAATCTTCAGGCCCATATCCTGTATTCGATAAGTGCGTAATAACATCAAATTATTTATCGACAATGTCAATAGCAAACAGTTGCACATCGAGCAAATTATCCTCTAAGCTGTTTGGTTCCTTACCACTTTCAATGCGCGACAAGTGGTCTGGCCCAACATTCAGTCGGCCTGGCTTTACAATGACTGCAAAGTCAAATTCTTGAAATAGGAGGAGCCACCGGCAGATCTCCCCCCCCAACACTGGCTTATTGACTAGGTACTTTAGCACAGAATGATCGGTGAACATTTTGAAGTGTCCACCCAATAGATAATGTCTGAACTTTTGTAGTGCATAGACCATTGGAATCCCTTCTCTTTCAGTTATGGTATAGTTTTTCTCTGCTACTGACAGTTTCCTGCTTGCAAATGCAATTGGGTGGTCAATTGCGCCCTCTCCTGGTTGGGTTAATACTATACCAAGCACAGTTGGTGATGCATCAACATGTACATGGAACTCCTTCTTCCATTATGGGAATATTAATATTGGTCTAGTGGCTATTTTGTTCTTTAGCTTATCCAAACTTCCTTGACAGCCTTCATTCCACTCGAATTGGCATCCTTCCTCAACAACTTCTCCATTGGGGTAGTTATCTCCGCGTACCCTCTTATGAATTTTCTATAATATCCAGTATGTCCCAATGTGGATCTGAGTTACGTGACCAACGTGGGCTGTGGCAGATCCATAATAATTTCCACCTTCACAGGATCGATCAGGATCCTGTCACGACATACTACATGGCCCAACAGTACACCAAATGGTGCGCAAAATATGCATTTTCTCAAATTCAGTGCAATTTGATATTGGTGACACCTTTCCAGCATCATGCACAAATTCTCAATATAGTCTCTTACCAGACCAAAGACCATCTAGTCATAAAAATATACTTCAAGAAACCTATGAATGAAATCTTTAAAAGCAGAAACTACTATTCTAGAGAAAATAGTACGGGAGTTTTAAAGCCAAAGGGCATTACCGTGTATTGGTAGCATCCCCATTATGTTACAAAGGTTGTCTTGTGGTGGTCCTCTTGCGCAATTATGACTTGATGGTAGCCCGAGAATCCATCTGTGAATGAGTACATTTCTTTTCCACCGACACTCTCCAAGACTTTATCTGTAAATGGTGTTGGGAATGGATCATGTAAGCAGGCATCGTTTAGCTTCCCAAGGTTGACACATATCTTGACCTCTCCTGTCACCTTCTTGTCCTGAATCACTAGAGGGCTTATCCACTCTGACTCTTCAACATGTTCAATGATTCCTGCTTCCAGCATGAGATCCAGTTTTTCCTTCACTTTTTGTTTATAGCGTGGATTTAGTCTGTACGGGCGTTGATTTACTAGTCTTTCGTCGGGTTTGAGTGAAATTTTCATTTTGCCCAAATATCCTACCATCCCCTTCATTTCCTTGAAGTTCGTCGAGAATAGGTCTTACAACTCATGTAATAGATAAGTGATTTTGGATACTGTCTCTTCGTCCCAATAGTCTTCAATGTCAGCAAATTTTGGATTGTCCGCTGAATCAATGTTAAATTTATTGATCTTTAGCGGCTTGATGAACTGCTCAATGGAAATGTCACTTCCTTCTACTGCGCGTGCTCCTTCCAACTCTGGAATATTGATGTTAGTCAGATCCTCCTCTGGGTCTCCGAAGATATTATAGCATGTCATCCAGTGCTGAACTGTCTCACAGCACTGGTGGGAATGCGCAGTGCAGGGTTTAGAATATCCAACCTCTAGTGGGATATCCATGAATATATTCTCCTTAATAGTCTTTAGTGCAATATCAACTGTTGGTTTCTCATCTGTGAAATGGAATGTGTATGTGAAATTCTGCGCAACCCTTTCCCATTCTCTTGTTTCTTGGCGTAGCTCCATAGATGCGTACCAGCCTCTAGGTGCCATTTCGAGAGTATGGATGAAGTGGTGAACCCACGCTCGACGCGGGTATTTTGAGAACACTGCAGAACACTGATCTAAGTGTTCAATAGGGTCTGATAATAGTTGTAACCTCATCTCCGAACCTTACTTCCAGTAGTCGTCTACACTGTGGCCATTCAATTATCGAGCTTTTCTGTGTACCCCACCATCGTGCGGGTGTGGATTTTAGCGCAAATTCCAGTGCAGATAGTCGCTGAGACTCTATTACTAGTTCTTCAAACTCAGTCAAGAACGTTTCCAAGTTAGGCAGTCCTTCGTATGTAGGCAGTGGCCGTGACTGAGTTCCCACTCATCGGACAGACTTACTTATCCTGGCACAACTCCTCATAGAGATTTCATGTAATCGGTTCTGCCATTCCTCAAGTGCCTTTCCTGAGTCTGATGTAAATGAACTCGCGCATCTCCAGCTCAGGTTACCATCCATAGTAGGATTAATGTAATCCTCCTTAAGAGAAGTGACATTATAGATGTTATCAAGGTGATCACCTTGCCCTTTGTTGAACACCAATTCAACGTATCTCTATCCTTCTAGTCGATCAAGGGGTGAAACTACCCTCATCTCATCATCTTCAAATGATAGGATCCTTCTTTTGGAGTTTATAATGGTTTGATTTCCCATCGTCCAACCGATCCTTAGCAGGATGGGATATGGGTTAGTATCATCTACTATATTGATGACCTCGAAGTCTGCAAAAGTGCGTAATCCTTCAATATCCACTTGGACCTAACTCAATCTACCAATGGGTAGGACCTTTGCATGATTAGCAAGCCTTAATTGAATTGGGGACCATTCTAGGGGGGATTTCCCATCATTTCCCACATCTGGCGCATTAAAATGTTAACATCGGATTCCAAGTCGAGGATGATATAGTCCATGTTATAATCACCAATTTGCGTAGACATCCTTAGTTCGTGTCATGTTTTGAACTTTGCCTTGACACTGTTAACCTTCTTTGTCGGCTGGTCTTTCTCTGAAAGCATTTCTATAAGCGCTTCCAACTCTGCAAGTGCATCCTTGTCCTGGATTAGTGCCACTAGTACAAAAGCGTGGATTTTTCCACGGAGGTTTTCAACGTTTCTTACTTTTTGGTGTAAAATCCGATGTAACAGGAATAAGGCGTCGCTGTATCCATGCCTAGCCTTCGTTGTATCCATGCTTGGACTCTTAGACATCGTTGTATCCACGCCTAAACTCTTGGACATCGCTGTATCCACGCTTGACCGTCTCTATAGCGACGGCACCATCTCTTACTCTTTTCATCTTGACACATTTGATATTTTATGGCTGTCTTTCCGCCTTGACCTAATTGATATTATAATGCGAGGATGTGCATGCATAATAATCCTTAGTTATGACTATCAGATGAGCATTATAGAGAAGAGGATGTAAAGATAGGTAATTTTTATATGTATTGTGGTGGTGACCGTTGAGGACAATTGTTGTGAGAAACCGTAGATGTATAAAAGGACGGAGGGAGAATAAATCATGATCATGCCACCCATCAAATTGAAAGACTATTCTTGAGCCAACAATTGTTTTTTTAATTTTATTAA
>LPNX010093228.1:4498-31619 GCA_001517045.1 Pseudotsuga menziesii
AAGAAGATTTGACTTGTTGAAATAGAAGGTAACTGAAAGACCAATACTATCCCTACTAGACTTTGGTAAAAAAATAGGTTGATTGTGATGCTGGTGGTGCACCCATAGAAACAATGATGAGCCAAGAGGGGGGACCCATATATTTCTTCAGTTAAAATATAGATAAATCCAAGCAACAATATTCAATTTATGATTAGGAATTCTATGCAATTGTACAAGAATTGAAGAAATGGAGGCATTACTTACTACCTACGGAATTTGTTTTGTATAATCATCACCAAGCATCAAGATAATTGAATAGTTAGTCAAAATTAAATCAAAGGCATATGAAATTAGTAGAATTACTATCGAGTTATACTTTTGTATTGACGAATAGATTAGGAAAGTCAAATAGCATAGTTGATGCATTGAGCAGAAGGTCAACATCGTTATCCACCATGAGCGTGGAGGTAGTAGGAATGGAGGAAATGAAGAGGTTATAAGAAAAGGACTTGGATTTTGTTGAAGCATGGAAGATGAGTAAGGAGCCATGGAGTGGTGACAAAAATACATATTTGAATTATTTTTTCCAAGAAGGATTTATTTTTAGGAATCATCATTTTTGTATACCAATAGGGTCAATGAGAAAGAGTTTGATCAAAGAGAATCATAATAGAGGATTGAGTGGACATTTTGGTGTATATAAGACTAGAGAATTAGTTTAAGAAAGATATTATTGGTCAAGAATGGTTAAATATGTGAAGAGATGGTTTGAAAATTGTAGAGTTTGTCAACATGCAAAGAGAAAAGTTAGAACACTAGGTTGTATATGCCATTACTTGTACCTAAAGTGAATTGCAAGGACATAAGCATGGATTTTGCGTTGAGCTTGTCAAGAATCCAATGAGGTAACGATTGTGTGTTTGTTGTTGTTGATAGGTGTTAAAATATGGATCATTGTATTCCTTGTAAGAATACTAATGATGCAACTAGTATAGTTGTTTTATTTTTCAAGGAAGTTTTTAAATTAAATGGATTTCCTAGAAGTGTAACCTCTGACAAAGATAGTATGTTCATTGGGAATTTTTAGAGAACATTGTGGAAGAAATTGTATACCAGAATGCGATTCAACTTTTCATATCGTCTCTATATTGATGGCCTAATGAAAGTTGTCAACATAAGACTTGGAAATATACTTAGATATTTAGTTGTGGAAAGGCCAAGACAATGGGAGAATGTACCAGCAAAATATGAGTTTTCCTACAATAGTTCAATGAATAGGTCTATAGGGAAGAGTCAATTGTTATCACCTAAATCTCACACATATGACCCATTCTAGCTAGTATTGCAGAAGTACCTCATCAACATACAACATGTAGCTTATTAGCATCATCCTAATCAAATTCACAATGAGAATTGAACTTTAGAAAGATAAAGTCAATCGTTTTTTATAATCATGTGACTCTTGTTTCAAAACCCACACAAATCTGTGTGACTATTGTCTTCAAACTCATGTGGATGTACCAATGGAAGGACCATTATTTCTCTGTGGTGCATTCAAGGCTCACAATAGAATTCCTTGGCTCCAATAATTCGAATTGGCCTCTTCACATGTTTGGGAGAATTCAATATCCCCCTTCTTGTACTTGGAGGACCACTTTATGAGATAGAGTGTTCACATTGGGAACTAGATGTTTCAATACCTCCATTTGGTGTACAAAAAGAAGCCATGATCATGCATTCAGATCATTGGATCTGTTGCATATACATTTATCACAGTCATGTGCTCTAGTTGGCCTCATGCTCAAGTACTTTTCCGGTGGACCTGTAATGTTGTAGATCACTCAAAGTTATTTCTTTCAAATCTACATCATCATTGACAGCTGCAACAAATCATATGATTCAAAGTTGCTTGAAGCAAGGTGAAATAGTAGCATCAAACAACAAAGTGGGGAACTATTACTCATTTGGAAATACATGCAAAAACNTTGACAACTGCAACAAATCATATGATTCAAAGTTGCTTGAAGCAAGGTGAAATAGTAGCATCAAACAACAAAGTGGGGAACTATTACTCATTTGGAAATACATGCAAAAACCAGTTCCTTACTCTAGAAGTGTATTGTTTTATATCTTATAAAACAATTATATGATTGGGGATGATAATGAAAATTGAGAGAAGAGTTGGATCTGAACCTAGTTCTTAACCTTAAATTTGTAGATTGCAATAAATTTCCTTCGTCAATGCTAGCAATGACATTGGAATAGTTTGAAGGTGATGTGTGTGAATCAAATAGAAATGAAGGTTGAATATCAAGGCTACGGTCCTAAAGAAAATTCCAGTACTAATGGTTTCTGCTAGCAATGACATTGGAATAGTTTGAAGGTGATGTGTGTGAATCAAATAGAAATGAAGGTTGAATATCAAGGCTACGGTCCTAAAGAAAATTCCAGTACTAATGGTTTCATGCCTAAAAAGGATTATTGGATGAAGAAATCCATTTGACTAATGCATATAAATTCTTCTCCAATCCCAATTTATGAAATTTATGCCAAACAACATTTTCGAAGTAAACAAAAGAAATATTGCATGAAGTGCGTGACTACTACATGATCAATGCCAGATGGTCCCGACAAAAAATTTGACTTTGAAGTTACTAGAAATATCAATAAAATAGTCATGGGGACAATGGGATTGGGATTTTCTAACAGCCCATGTTCTCTCACTGACATTTCTTTTCTATTATTTGTTGTAGCTATTATTGCAAGGCATGATCAAGCAAGTCCAAAACCTATATTATGAAGTGTTGGGAAACTTTTTTGGTGACATGTCTAGTGTCTAGTCATTCACATGATCATGTGGTCATAAAGTGACATTGGCACAAGATTGCACTCATATAGAATAGTGTGAATGAAGCCCAGGATTGTTAATTTGATATGATGTAAAGTAGAAATGCTTAATGCATGCTGAATGCNTATTGGCACAAGATTGCACTCATATAGAATAGTGTGAATGAAGCCCAGGATTGTTAATTTGATATGATGTAAAGTAGAAATGCTTAATGCATGCTGAATGCTTACCAAGAATATCCATGGTAATCTCACTCGTGAACACTTTGTGGGATAAATAGATGTACTATAATCCCTTCCCCCCTCACCTAGACTAATCCATGACTTAATTTGATGTCTTTGGTTTGAGTTCTAGGAACCACCATGACTAAGATCCACACATGGCCCCAACATGCCTCTGCAGAAGAATTGGTTTCTCACAAAAGCACTAGTGTGAATGTGCCAAAAAACACCCATAGAAGGCATTGGGCTAGTTAAATCATTGTATGAGACATTGAAAAGATTTAAATTCATACAATTGTTGAAATCCATGGGAATCGTACCCGTGAGAGCATTGTAGGATAAATCGATGCATTGGATGTTGGGAATTCTTGCAAGCTACGTGGAAGTCAGCCTTGTTATCTCATTGTGCCCAAGGTCCAATATCGCCCACTTTTGACAATAAATAATATCATGTGGATGCTACCAAATAAGAAATTTCAAGTAGCATTGTGTCATGGTAAATACTAGGCATCCTTCTTCAAAGCTGACAAATATCCATTTCTTAATTTGTTTTTTGAATATCATTTTATATCCCAATTAATTTGAATGAGTGTATTTCTTCTTATAATTTTTCTGCATTTGAAAATTCCCTCAAAGTAATGTTATTATAATTATCAAGAAATCTACAACAATAGTTGTAATGGTTTTACTAGGACAAAAGCTAGAAAATATGCCATAGTTATAACAACATCCTCCATTTCTCATCTCTTGCCACATATAGAATCATAACCAGTTGCAAATTTGAGGGATATTGATTCTTAAACTACGAGTTACTACATATAACTTGCAAAGTTGTCTCCTATCAAAATAGGTTCACTGCAAAATGTGGTAGTCAAAAATTGTTAAGTGATATATTTTAGATGTGAACTAGAGGCACAGATTTGTAGGAAAAAAAATCCATATCTACGAACCTTAAGGAAAGCATTCCCAATGCATTTAAGTATAATGTTTAGGTGTGAACATCTATGAAGGTAAAGTAGAGACAAGTGTAGAGGAGTGAGCCAATCCACAAAAGTAACATTCACTACATGTAAGGTTATGTAAACAGAGTTTATCGTGTCAATGCAGACAACACCATGGGACTTATATACCATAGCATTAGTTGTTTGTTGGTTCAATGGTTCAATAGTCCAACGTTGCCCTCTCTTTGAATGAGAACCCCAAAACCTAACTTCAATAATGATAGCTGCCCCATAATTATATCCATGCTTTGCCTATTTCTCCCTTTTGATCTAGTCGACTAACCATTCGATTATTCTAGTAATGGATAAACCCATCCACCCTTTGCTATGCATCCTCGGACTAAAGCATTTTATTGCTAAGACAAACATTATTTTTTGTGTCTGTGTTAAAGAATGTAATCTCTCTATTAATGCTAATTGTTCGTTAAGCATTAGTTAGTGATCAGTTTGGTTTATGTAACTGAATAATGTAATTGAATTGTTATTTTTAATAAGGGAGAACATATGATCCTAAGTTTACTGTGATGTTCTTTCTTCATCATCTTGTCTCTATATATTTTTTGTCATGGTATTAGAGCAGATTAATCATGTAGGTANTATGGGAGAACATATGATCCTAAGTTTACTGTGATGTTCTTTCTTCATCATCTTGTCTCTATATATTTTTTGTCATGGTATTAGAGCAGATTAATCATGTAGGTAGAAAGCAAGCCTAAGCCTCCTCGGACATAAGAGAGAAAAATAGTCAGCCTCGAAGATAAGGGAGCAAGAGAGCAGGCATCAAGCCTTAGAAAGTGAGAAGAATATGCAACTCTAAAAAGAAGAGACAATGAGAGCAAGGTTCAACATAATCTTAATCAAGAGAATCCCATTGTAGACATAATTCGGGTTGTGCCAATTAACAACAAAGGTTTTCTATTTTGAGTGAGGATTATGAAGGAAGAGAAATCTATTGTAGTTGTTAAGAGGAAGCCTACTGCTAGAGAACTCAAATAATCTAGAGGAGGATCAAGCCCAAGTCCGTTGAGGCATGAAGAGCCATGTCTTGAAGAAAAAGAGAAGATTGACTGCGGTCTTAAAGGAGAAACTTAGTCACAAGTATGCGTAAACAGGGGAATTGATCCACATCTTAAGAAAGGATTAGTTCAAAATCTACATGTAAAAATCATGAAGAGAAACGAGTATGGAGTAAATTATCCGTGAAGGAGAAAGGAGAACTACCAATCCGTTGGAAAGAGAAGCCACCAAAGAGAAGACTCCGAGTGAGGAAACCACGTAAGAAATCCAAGATGCCATAAACATATGTTGAAAGTATTCAAAGGTACTTTAAAAAACGTCTTTCATAGAGGGATATCTCTCTATATCAAGGAAATTAAAGTTTTCTTTATGAAAGGCTCTTTTTGTTGTACATGTTATTCAAGAAAAGTGAAGATATTAAGGATTTTTAAAAAGGAGANCATAAAGGGATATCTCTCTATATCAAGGAAATTAAAGTTTTCTTTATGAAAGGCTCTTTTTGTTGTACATGTTATTCAAGAAAAGTGAAGATATTAAGGATTTTTAAAAAGGAGAAGTTATTTGCATGCTACCTCATTTTAAATGAAGCACTTTAATATTATGTTGATATCATATTTTATAAAAGGGAAGACTCATGAAAGTCCACGCTATGTTTGAAGTTTTTTTTAACTCAAAGTAAAATCTTTAATGGGTTTATTAAAGGTTTTGTTAGCACTTTGTAGTAGTGCTAAAATGATCGAAAATGAAAGTTTAAAAAGGAAAATTTAGATTTTAAGGTAGCATAGAAAGCATTTAGCGCTAACATCTCAAAGGAGAGATATGGGTCATGAAAAAATACCAATGCAATTTATGACATATATCAAACAAATTAAGATAGAAAACAGAAGAGGAGAAGCAACATATTTTGCAAAGATTATGGAGAAGTTTTAGTTGAAGCAGAGTTACC
The DNA here is from genome assembly GCA_001517045.1 of Pseudotsuga menziesii. Taxonomy (NCBI): domain Eukaryota; kingdom Viridiplantae; phylum Streptophyta; class Pinopsida; order Pinales; family Pinaceae; genus Pseudotsuga; species Pseudotsuga menziesii. The sequence goes on from LPNX010093228.1 coordinate 10,514, forward strand.
AGCCAAAAAAAATGAAAAAGAATGAATATGTATCTATTACACTAACATAGATGGTGTATAATAGTTTTTACTAGCTACCTTTTGTATTTACTAGTAAAAATTATGATACGTGGGTTATTAAAATGAAGATATTGCATGCAGAAGACATATGGGACATTGTGTTGGATGAGTGTGAATAACATGCCTACGAGGAAGATCAAAAGAAGCATGATGTTGTAACATTGTCTCTCATTTGACAACGCTTGGCTGAGAGCATCTTATCCAAGATTGAAGAAGCAACAAGTGCCAAGGAAGCTTGAAGTATTCAGGAAACAAAGTATAGTGAAAGGGGGGGAAAAATCTTGCAAAATGTTGCCACATTGGAGGAAGAATCTATTCATGAAACGTAGCAACAGAATGACGAAGTTCAAGAGATTGAATGTGTATTTGCATTATCAGAAGATGATGAATACCATTATGCTAAGTAACATGTGAATGATAGTGATGATGATGAAGATGAAGTTGTCAATGTAGTATTCTGTGATGGTGAAGCTGGCAATGAAGATAAAAATTCCCATGAAATAGTATGTGAAGATTCATATGAAGCACTTGAACAAGCATATGATGAAGAATGTCTTTCAAATGAAGGATGGTGATTGTGTTGTGCTAAAGAAACACATTGATGTTGTGCTTGGAGAAGGAAACATATTTGGAGAAAAAGAACAATTAGATGATGTCATGGTTACAAGAGAAAGACATGAAGAAGATGCAACCAAGGATAAAGAAACCACATAAGTTTCACATGAAGTAAATGAAGAAGACAAGAAGGAAAAGGAAGATGTGTTATGGGGAAAAATTGATTTTACCGAAAGTTTATTTGATGTTGCGGGTGTTACGTTGCACATGTACCCAGTGCGCCTTTAGATATACCCCAGAGATAGAGAGGCCCATTTTTCGACTAGGAGGTATGTTATTTAGTAGTGTTAGTAATGATCGGGCCCTTTGGTTCTTCCTTTAGGATATCTATGGCTTAATGGCACCATTTACTGCCCTTTGTTTGGGTTTTTAACCTCATGGTTGGTGTACGGGGTTCCTAACAGTTGGTCACTAGGTCACATGATTACACACCATGCATACTTGCTCTGGTGGCTTTTGTTTTAGCTATGATACTTTGGTCTCCCTTTACAGCCAAATCATACACCCTCTTGGCCTCTCATTCAGATGGCACTTTCTCTCCTGGGAACTCTTCCTCATCAAAACGATTTCTCCTTCACAAGGCCATATATGTTTCTTGAGGGGGCATTGAGGGATTTTACAGCATCGCAGGGTTAGTATGGGGAATTAAGGGATTTTATAGTATCTCAGGGTTAGTAGGGGCATGACACCGCACCTTCCAACTCACTCCAGCCTTTCGTTCATAGTGAATCACTTATTTAGGCTATTTTTGGCACCCAGGGGAAAAATACCCCAGGTGTAATGTCCCAAATTTTTCATTGGGTCACAATGGCCAAATCACATTTTCCATGTTCATGAAAGTTGTCAAAGGGATGCTAAAAGTCAAATAATTGCCAAGGAGGAAAATCACTAGTTTCCTAGGTTGGGGGTGGAAGCTTTGATATTTGGAATAAGGGGGATAATAAATGATGTTTAGAGATTAGAAGGGGATAAATATTTAATAATGTATCTTATTAAATAAATACAATATAAAATGGAAGTGGCAATGGAGCATGAAGAAATATGGAGACTATGGGGGCCACACTAGCTAGAATTCCTATGTTAAATTGTATCTTTCTTTTGCAAATTCGAATATATGGGAAGCCTAATGTTTTTGGATGGATTATAAGGCTAATATACTTGTCCATATACTTCATAGGTCGAATTTGGGATGAATTGTAACTTACATGAGAGAGGAAGAGCCAAATGGGAGTTTCATGGACACTTGGCTAGATTCCCCTTACATTTATGACATCTATGACACCAATGATGGAGATTCTATGACAATTATGACACAATTCAGATCTGAAGGCTGCCATACTGACATACTGACATGTGAGGACTGAATAGAGCATTTTAGAGGTCGAATTTGGGAGTTGGAGAAGGCCAAGAGGCTCCTACTCAAATTTGGGAGAAGAGGGAAGGTGAAGAGAGAGACCACATGGCATAGCATGAGCAGCCACACCAATTCAACTTGGCTTTGGTTTATGGATGGATTTGGAACCTTAGAAGACTAATAATTTTTATAAAATATAGGGATCATCCATGAGAAGAAGCTTTTTCTCATTTGTGAAATTGCCATTTGTGAATTATGAGAGCTAGTGGATGACTAGTTTTCTTGCTTAAGCCAATTTCGAGGGTGAAAGATTCCCATCCTAGTTGGTGTTTGGAAATGCCACTTAGGTATTTCATGGAGCTTTAATGGAGTATTATTTTCAGGTTTAAGCTACAGGAAATCATGTGGATTCTTCTATGGCAGCATTGTCTCTCAACTATTTCCAGTTTTCACACCATATTCATGCCAATGGAGGGATTGCGCTCTGGGTGAGATAATGATCTCTTTGGGGGAGATTATAATGCCAATTATATTATGTGATGATGTATATGATCTTTATTTCATGTTCAGAATACTCTCAGGTCGAAATACCCAAAATAATTCATGTAAAAATGTTGAACAATGAAGAAATAGTGTCATTTCCCCACTATCTTGTTGTGAACCATTGTAATGCTGATGATTTTGAATTGGGAGAGCCTTTAATTGTCCATTTATGATTGTAATCAGTTCAATATGATCTGTTATTCATTATCAAAAAGTTTCAAGTCGAAATTCACAAGAGTTGCATGTCAAAATGACTTTTAATGAGCAAACAATGACCATTTCCACTCCATTATCAGTTCAATATTATCTGTTATTCATTATCAAAAAGTTTCAAGTCGAAATTCACAAGAGTTGCATGTCAAAATGACTTTTAATGAGCAAACAATGACCATTTCCACTCCATTTTGATATATGTCATAGTAATGCTTATTATTTAGAATGGAGGAATGTATCTCTGATAAATTTATGATGGATGGACTGTAATTAATGTGTATTTCAAGTCTCATTTTCATTACTTAAGCATTGGAAGCCATTTTACTGATTTTTATTGCACTGGGAGAAGATTTGGTGCATTTTCCCCAAGGGTCAAAATTGTGACTTGGAAATTGTTTTGGAAAGAGTCATAAAAGCCTGTGTAAACTGAAACATGATGCATATGAGACTTTTAAAAGGTCCCTTACACATACCCAGCCTCTTTTCAGAAATTCATGTGACTTTGGGATCATTTGTGAAGCCATTTCCGGCAATTACCCAGGGGGAATTGGAGCCCCAATTTGCTAGTAAAGACTCCTACTTTGAACAGAACATTAAACAAGTTTTCAGAAGTAATTGGGAGGTCACAAAACATACATGATCATTATATTTAATTTATATTATCATTCATGTACCTTCAGAGAAAATTTCGAAGCATTTGGGTCAATTTGGAGGTGTAGACATCAAAACTAGTTAAGAGCCAAAATTGTGAAAAAATTGGAAAATTGGGCATTTTAATAAAATTTTGAAAAAGGGACATTACACCAGGTAGCCTACCTTGAGCCTGCATTAGGCCATTTTTTTTTTTTTTTTTTTAATTTTAAGTTGAATTTTTATAATTTCAAATTGACATTTTAAAGGCACGTCGACCTGGATATTTTTGTAAAAAGTTAGTGTGAGATCATACAAATAGATCTCCTCACTTCATTTTTAAAACATGAGATGAGTGGGATTATTACTACTCTACTCTTTTACCCTAACTAAATCTCTTTGGAGAATATGTGCCCCTCTTTAGGAATATTTTCTTGGTTATGCAAGCTTTTTCTTCATGTTCTTTGGTTAAATTCTCTTGCAAGGTGATGCTTGGATTTGTTGGTTAAACACTAGCACATGGAGGTTTGGTTTCTTATCTCTTTGTTTGAATTTTGGTAGATGATGCATGTTCATGACTAAATGGTAGCTTTAGAACTGCATCTTTTGTAGAATATGGCATTTCCAGCCTTTTTGTCACCTTAGCAAGAAGAGGTATATCTTCTTGTAGGAGTCCTCTAAGGTTTACCCTTAGTTTTCTAGGATTATGGCACTCAATTATTGCATGTTATAGGTGATTCTGACCTCGTTGCATGTCAAGTAAAAGGAACTTTCTCTTACAAAAATATGCAACTACAAAGATATAGGGATGTGGTCAGAATGGCTACTGAAGATTTCCAAGCTATATCTTTAGAATCTATACCAAGAGAGTAGAGCCAAAAAATGGATGCTCTTGTGGTTTTTGTCTATGTATTTGATCCAGCTGATGAAGTACACAATACACGCAAAGTGCAAGTAATATTCCATCCATCAATACTATAAGACTTCGATAATTGGGAAGTATTTGACGATGAAAATCATATTTGTAGGTTCATGTCTAATGTGGAGGAATATGCTGGAAATCAGGTTGATTGGGGAGAAGAGGGATCTACAAAAGAACCTTAGTACAACCCTATTCCTATGGAAAGGGTATTGTTGAAAATTAATTTTGATAGAAATGACCGATGCAAATTGAACGCATAAATAGTTTTGAATTCTGAATACGAAGAAGTAAATGTTGGTTTTTAGGAAGATCAACGTCCTATCAAGGTTGGTAAAATACTGGATTCTCAAGAAAGAAAGGAAGCCATCAATTTGGTTCGATAATTCAGGGACATGTTCGCTCGGTCCTATAATGAGCTTAATACTTATGATTAGAACATCATTCATCATGCCATACCATTAGAAGAAAATGCAAATCCACGTCGACAAAAGTTAAGAAAGTGAAACCTAAGCTAGCCCCGTTGTTTAAGAAGGAATTGGAAAAGATGGTGAAAGTAAAGATCATAGTCTTGATAAGGTATTTAGAATGGATTTGCAATCCCGTTCCATATAGAAAGAAGACGGGTTATGTCAGGGTATGTGTCAATTTCAGAAACCTTAATGCAATATCTAAGAAAGATAACTACCCACTCCCAAACATGGAGATATTATTGCAAAGGATTAGGAGATCAGATATGATGTCGTTTCTAGATGGTTTCTTAGGCTTAAATCAAGTGTCTATAAATAATAAAGATCGAGCAAAGACTTCTTTTACCACTCCTTGGGGAACTTATCAATACTTGTGCATGCCTTTTGGCTTGATGAATGTTGGGGCCATGTTTCAGAGGACTATGGNAATAAGAAAGATCGAGCAAAGACTTCTTTTACCACTCCTTGGGGAACTTATCAATACTTGTGCATGCCTTTTGGCTTGATGAATGTTGGGGCCATGTTTCAGAGGACTATGGATTATGATTTTAGAGATATATTACAGAAGATATTGAAGATAAACGAAGATCGAATATCACAGTTTACTCCAAAATAATAAAATATCACATCAAACATCTTCGACAAGTATTTGAATGTTTCCGCAGATATGGAATTTATTTAACCCTATAAAATCCATTTTGGGCGTTACTAATGGTAATTTACTTGGCCATGTTGTTACTAAATAAGGTGTTAAGATTGATCCACAAACAGTAAAAGCTATTAAAAGAAAATTGCTACCTACACATTTAAAGGATTTGAGATCATTTTTTGGAAAAATAAATTGTATTCATAGGTTCATTCCTAATTTTATTGAGATTACTAAGACTTTGAATACGTTGCTTAAAAAGGATGCAGATTTCAGGTGGACCAAAGAAGCCAAGAAATAATATGAAGATGTCAAATAAGCTATTACTCAAGCACCGGTACCGGTAAGTCCTAATTATTCTAAACCATTCCAATTTTTTCCTTTTGCTTCCATTAGCACTATTGCAAGAGTCCTCCTACAAAAGAATCATAAGCACGAAGATAAACCTATCACATTCATGAGTAAGAACCTAAGTAGTATAGAAATCAAGTATCACAGCATGGAAAAGAACACATACACATTAGTGATGTCACTGAAGAACTTCAAGGTGTTCGCTGTATACTCAAATATTATGGCATATGTTCTATACCCTGTAGTCAAGGAAATATTTAAGCAATAGGGTGGCTTGGATACTAGGGCTAGGTGGATTTCAACAGGAATATGACTTGGAAATACAACCCACTAAGTTAGTCAAAGGTAGAGGTTTGGATCAACTATCGGTAGAATGAAATGAATAAGCCCTTGGTTTAAAAGAAGATGCACCACCTATTGTCTCGAAATTCGTAGAAGGAATAACTCAGTGTAATTGGTACACAGACATCGTGTATTATCTGATGAATCTATATTTCCTAGCTCATTTACCATATCACAAGACGAGATCCCTAAATTTGAAAGCTTCCAAGTATTTCCTCATGGATTTGGATTTANACACATACATCGTGTATTATCTGATGAATCTATATTTCCTAGCTCATTTACCATATCACAAGACGAGATCCCTAAATTTGAAAGCTTCCAAGTATTTCCTCATGGATTTGGATTTAGGATCAGTTCAGGGATTGTGATCCACAATTATAGACAACATCATTCTTACATGTGTAGAACCAGTTAGAGTAGAAGAACTAATGCAAGAGTTCCACCAAAGACTATGTGGTGTTCATCATGCAACTTCCACTACAGCTCATAATATTTTGAGATTCAGATATTACTGGCTTAGTATCTTCCAAGGTGTATATAGATATGTATGTAGTTTTCAGCCTTCCCAACTTTTTGTAGGAAGACAGAAGCTTGCAACATTACCACTTTAGCCTATTATCATTGAAGCACCATTTCAACAATGGGGTATCGAATTCATCGATGAATTTAAACAAAATTCAAGCAATGGAAATAAATGGATTCTGACAGCTACATATTACTTTACTAAGTGGGTTGAATCCATTCCAACGAAGCAAGCTACAACGAAGGTTATCATAGTTTTTTCAAAAGACAAAATTATCACTCGGTTCAGAACTCCAGTTAAGATTGTGACAGATAATGCAAAGCATTTTCAGTGGAGGATATTTATCCACACTTTGTTTTGAATATGGTATCATATTGTCGCATTATTCAAATTATTATCCTCAAGGTAATGGACTCGTCGAATCAAGTAACAAGAATTTGATGAGTATTATAAGAAAGACTGTGGGTGATAATAAGAGGTGTTGGGATAGCAAGTTAAAGTATGTGGTATGGGCGGACATGATAACTATAAAGGAATCAACTATAAAAATTCAATTTGAATTAGTGTATGGTTTGGATGTCACTTTGTCAATTAATTTGAAGCTTCCAATATACAATATCCTCCAACAGAATATAGATGATCCGGATATATATCAATGATAAATCAACATGTTGATAGAACTCGATGAGAACCACAGGAAGGCCTTCGAACACCTGACAATACACCAAGAAAAAGTTAAAGAAAGTTTTGACAAGAAGTCTCATCTACACGATCTTCATATTGGGGACATCATCCTTATATGGGATAAAAGAAGAGCAGACCCATGTAAACATGGTAAGTTTGACAATATTTGGTTGGGTCCATATCAGATTATTGAAATTGCAGGTCCAAATGTGTTCCATCTGAGTCACATGGATGGTGAGAATATTCCTCTACCTATCAACAGGAAGACACTTAAGAGGTACTTCTCTGACATTGTTTGATATTGGTTATTATTGTGTGAGTTAATTAGTCTGTTTGTTAGTTTGTTAGTTGTATTGCTCTTAGTTTGTTTACTTTCATTTTATCTGGACAAGGAAGAATGGAAGTATGTGCCTAATTATGCTTTTAATCCCTTGTATATTTGATGTGTGGGTAGATCTACAGATACTAGAAAGTTCATAGGTTATCGAGCACCCGTAGGAAGGGCCCTCGTCCTACAGTTGGAGTCAATGTTACGCTGCACCTGTACCCAACGTGCCTTCAGATATACCCTAGAGAGAGAGAGGCCCAATTTTTTACCAGGAGATGTGTTATTCAGTAGTGTTAGTCATGACAGGTCCCTTTGGCTCTTGATTTAGGAGTACTATGGCTTAATGGCACTGTTGACTTCCCTTTGTTGGGTTTTTAAACTTAGGGTTGGTGTTTGGGGTTCCTAAGGGTTGGTCACTAGGTAACATGAATACACACCATTCATACTTGCTCTTGTGTATTTTTTTTAGCTACTCAACTTTGGTCTCCCTTTACAACCACATGGACACCCTCCTAGCCTCTCATTCAGCTGGCGCTTTCTCTCTTGGGCACTCTTCCTCATCATAACATTTTCTCCTTCATCAGGCCATACATGTTTCTTGAGGGGGGCGTTGAGGGATTTTATAGCATCTTGGGGTTAGTAGGGGCATGAATCCCCTCATTCCATCTCACTACAGCATTTCATCTAGAGTGAATCACTTATTTAGGCTATTTTTGGCACCTAGGGGAAAAATACCCTAGGTAGCCTGCCTTGAGCCTAAATTAGGCCNCCATCTTACTACAGCATTTCATCTAGAGTGAATCACTTATTTAGGCTATTTTTGGCACCTAGGGGAAAAATACCCTAGGTAGCCTGCCTTGAGCCTAAATTAGGCCAATTTTTATTATTATTTTGTTTTAATTTTAGCTAACTTTTTATTATTTCAAATTGACATTTAAAAGGCCTCACAACCTAGATATCTGTGTCAAAAGTGAGTGTGAGATCATATAAATATATCTCCTCACTTAATTNGATAACTTTTTATTATTTCAAATTGACATTTAAAAGGCCTCACAACCTAGATATCTGTGTCAAAAGTGAGTGTGAGATCATATAAATATATCTCCTCACTTAATTTTTAAAACATGAGATAAGTGGGATTATTACTATGCTACTCTTTTACCCTAACTAGGGATCTTTGGAGAAGATGTGCCCCTCTTAAGGAATATTCTCTTGGTTATGCAATATTTTTCTTAGTATTCTTTGGTTAAATTCTCTTGCAAGGTGAGGCTTGGATTTGTTGGTTAAACACTAGCACATGGAGGTTTGGTTTCTTATCTATTTGTGTGAATGTTGGTAGATGATGCATGTTCATGACTGAATGGTAGCTTTAGGGCTTTATTTTTTCCAGAATAGGGTGTTTCTATCCTTTTTGTCACCTTAGCAAGAAGGGGTATGTCTTCTTGTAGGAGTCCTCTAGGGTTTACCCTTAGTTTTCTAGGATAGTTTCCTAATTATGTTCCTTATTCTCATTAAAAAGCCATCTTTTCCTTAGATTCCCTAGGGATAGGGAACCTTGGAAACCCTTTTTTATTATCTCCTTACCCAAAAAAGTCCTGCAATCTACTTCCCTAACCCTCGTTTCTTTCCCCTTTTCCTTCAATAGCCTCCCAATCAATCCATTGCACCTTCGGTTTCCCTTTTTCCCTACCTCCACTCTCTCGGGATGCCTTCTTACACCTTTGACCTGCTACTGCAACAACCTTCAGCACCCTCCGCCTCCTATTATCTACTAAATTTCACCCTCTCCTCACCTTCCCTAAGGCTTGGTTTTCCTTCTCTTCTCCTTTTTACACCCTCGGGTTTGTCATTAAGGCAACCCTAGGGATGCTATTTTACCTTTGGGTCTACATAAGTACTATTCCTTTCCCTTTGGTCTGTAGTTTCTATAGCAACAACCCTCACCTCCCTATCCTATACCCTTCAAACCACCTTCCTAGCCTCATCCGTCACCCCTTCCTCCTTCTTTTCCCTTCCTTCTCAGCCTACGGTTTGTTACCAGGTATGTAGTAGGGCTTGTTCCAAGCCTTCTCTTTCACCCTTAGGGTTTCCCTTACATTGAAAACCCTCGTTACCTCCCTCCTTCAAACCTTGTACATAATAAAGAAACAAGTGGTAAGTAATGGTTAGCAACAGTTAAAAAGAGATTATTTTGCATTGTTTATCTTACCACACATAGTCTGCAACTAATACATAGATACAAATATCCACTTCTGGTAAACATTACTTGAAAGTTTCATATTGTTGTTAGGTAGTACTTAATGCATGTTTAAAGAATTGCCAAGTTGGGTTAAATAAACATACTTATGCTCAATATTGTTGTCATAAGTGATATTATACTAACAATTTCTTCAACTATTGGGTTATGCATACTACTGCTAAATGAATGATATATCCATATGGTTGTTCACCCTCGTAGTTGTGTGATGATTAATTACTTGTATCTCACTATTTCTCGCATATTGCATCCCTTTTATTCTTGTTATATGCACATTGGAAGCAGTTAGTTACATTATTGGTTTACTTGTGAATGAATGCATTGTTATAATTATACTCCCAGGATCCACATTCATGCTAATATTTCACCTATTACACCTTTTGATTGAATCCATTAGGAACTAGTCGCTGACTTCACTTGTTTGTAAGGTGTATTTGTGTGTCTAAGTGTCTTTTGCGGGATTACATAAGGCTCTTCCCTAGGAGGTTTCAACTTCCAAAGAAGGTTGGGAGAAGTGATTAAGGTGACAGTGGTCAATCTCTTTGCAAAATCTTACCGGTGGCTTGGACTACCATTCCATCCGGTAACAACGGGTATAGAAGATCAAGAAGAAATGAATAAAGATGTTAATGAAGAAAATATTGAAACTGTTTTTATGAAATGGAGTTCTGATGAAATCAATTTTTTTATAAGTTAATGTGGTACCAATCTAGTGAGAAACTTAATGAATATGAAGTTCAATTTATGAATGTCATGGAAGATATTTTGCTTAGGTGGAAACAACCCACTGTTAAAGATCAAATGTTTGAAGATGAATATGGAAGAAATAGACCTAAGAAGCCTAATCAAATTTTGAACATGNATTTATGAACGTCATGGAAGATATTTTGCTTAGGTGGAAACAACCCACTGTTAAAGATCAAATGTTTGAAGATGAATATGGAAGAAATAGACCTAAGAAGCCTAATCAAATTTTGAACATGAAGCTAAAACAACAGAGGAAAAATATGAAGCACTGATCCTTAAGTATGAAGGCCAAAATGAAGAAAATTAAAAGAGTATAACTATTTCGAGTTTGGAAAAAGTGAAGGAAGAAATCTAGCTTAGATGTAGAGATAAAGTCAATTTATTTTTGTGTATTGTAAGCCTATCTGAGACATAGACCAACAAGCATTTGCATTGCTGAAATTTTGATGGAATTCTTTAGAGGTAATAGGTTTTTAGTAGTTGTATGATTGTTAGTTTAAAAAACTAAGATTAAAGGGAGTGTTAATGAATGCAATCTTCCTGTTAATTCCCATTAATCCTTAATTGTTGGTTAGTGATTAGTTAGGCTTATGTAACTGAACAACATAACTGGATGGTTATTTTTAATCAGGAAGAGAATAGGATTCTCATTGTACTATGCTGTTCATTCTTCATCTTCTTGTCTCTATATATTTTGTCACTCCACCCAGTTTAAGAACAAGTTGACAAGGTTTCCCAAGATCAATCAATTCAATAGTATCAATTTCTTTTGCATAAAGTTACCATAGAACAAGCTTGTTGATGTTCGAACATTGTGTGTGTAGTGGAGATGGGAAAGTGTCGTGCTTGGAGTATTATTTTTTATTTTCCTTTCATTTCCTATTACATCGTTAGTAAAGCCTAAATTTTGAAAATGTTTGAGTGAAGGAATATGTCTCTTATCTAATATAATGTGTTTATGCTTATATATACAAATAATATCATTCTTTCTCTATTTAGTCTCTGAATTGTGATAAATTCATAGGAAAAATGCTAATCGAAAGACTGTGTTGTGTGGTGATAGAGTAAAAAAATACCATGGCCACGATTATTCTTGATATCTACCACTACTCTATTGATATCGATTACTATAGGCAACTTACTGGTTTTTATCACACATACATAGAAGCATAGAGTGGCAATTATACGATAATAATCTTAATCCTTTGGATGGATTTATTGTATATAATTTACCAATATTTTTTCTCTAATTTTAATTTAGGATGAAGATAGGTGGGTCACTTCAAGAAAGGCCTAAACCTTGTGTCCATTAGTCCATTAGACTTTGGTCGCATGCAATTGAAGGTCACTATGAAAAAATGCATTATTTGGGTCTTGTTTTACATACTGTAATAGAGAAAATATTTGTAATAAGCACTGGATTGATTACAAATCACTCCATAAATCCACAAGATGCCACAAATATTTTATTGATATTTTTTGCAAGAAATAATAGTTGTTTGAAGGACCTTTTTGTGCTAAAAAACTATCAAATTGATGAAAACAAAGAGATTATAGCCATTGGCATGATGAACATAGTATGGACTTGCACCACCTATTCTATGACATTAGGTTAGATTTTATCAATAAATAATTTCTTTAAGTTTTTACTTTTTCATTTTGTAAGTTTTATGCTTTTCTTCATTGATTATTTTTATGTTAAAAGAATTGGAACAATGAATATATCATATTTTTTTCAAATATCATCCTTTACAACTCGTAATCTTTTCGATGGATGCTTCCCATACAAATATCTTTCCCCATATACCTCCATAGAGTTCAATCCCTATAGTACAATATAGCAAGAACTAATTCTAGTTTTATTGTGCCGAGATGCGCTCTACAACCCAGTATGGGGGAAATCTTGTAACGTTACGTGACTTTATGTCGGCTATAAATAATATTGTCGATTATGAGGGAGATGTTGTAATGTTATGTAACATTATGTCGACTATAAATAATTGTGCCGAGAGGCGCTCTACAGCCCAATATGGAGGAGATCTTGTAACGTTACATAACGTTATGTAACGTTATGTCAGGTATAAATAATAAATAATAAATAATTTTTTCTCTTCATGCAAGATCTTTCGGGGCGAAAGCCTCTTGCACAGTAAGAGCACTTTGTCTTCTCTTTGCCCCATTTCTTGTTTTCCCTTGAGCCTAAGGGCTCATCCAACTACTAGTTTTTCTCCTTCTACTTGGGAGGATCAAACATTGTCTTCTCTTTCTTTTACTTTCCTTTTGCATTCGAATATTTGGGTCCTCCAACAAATAAATATTTATCTTTGGAGGATCTCAAGGATCCCATATGAACAAGTTTATCATGCCAATCAGTAAGGGACTCAATAAATGCATTTAGGGTCTCCATCTTCCAATTTGGAATTGTAAGATTTTTGTATGGAAGGTTGACACAAAAACATAGTAGTCTAGTCCAAGATTCGAAAGGATAGAAAAGATGAGTTGATCATATTTCTTCTCAACTTCACTTTGCTTCAACTGGACCACAATGTGCTTAAAAGTAGTGAAGAATTCATTGACGGTCTCAAAGTTTCTCAGATTGAGAGAGATCAGTTCATTCTCCAACTGGTAGGCTCTCAAATCATCCTACTTTCAAAAATGTTTAGGAAGTTGTTCCCACACTTCCTTGGGATTCTNGTTTCTCGGATTGAGAGAGATCAGTTCATTCTCCAACTGGTAGGCTCTCAAATCATCCTACTTTCAAAAATGTTTAGGAAGTTGTTCCCACACTTCCTTGGGATTCTTCAATCCAGAGAGATGGAATAGAAGATCCTTAGAAATGGAGAGGAATAGGAAACCATATGCTTCATCTAGTTTGTTCCAATATTTATCCTTCTCTATTACTACATTTGGCTCTATCTACGTGCCAATGGTGACTCTAAAGAGTCCTTTAGATCACAATGATATCTCAATATCCTCTTTCCACTGATGATAGTTGAAAGGTGTGAGAAGATTTCTTGAAGAGGACTCCATTTTGCAGCTGTAGCGAATGTAATGGAAGTGCTTGAGGTACCTGCAATCACAAAAAGCAAACGCAATAGGGTCAAACAACCTGCACTTTTGGAGTTTTCTTCACACCTCGATAGACTTCTCTGGATAGAATCTAGAGGGAGAAAGGCTATTTTTCCAGGACTTATGTGGTAAAATCTCTACTTTTGTAGCAGAGTTGGAAATATTTTGAGCAATTTTGCTCAAATTTATTCATAGATCCAACTAGAAACCTATAGAAGGATTGCCTTGTCTTGCCATGGATCTAATAACATATAAAATTGGAGTCACAACAATCTAAGTACCAAGACAAAAACTTAGAATACATTTCATAGATCAATTTTACTTAGAAATGACATGAAACAATGGAAAATACTTGCAGCTGTATATTTGCTTTTCCTTAATTAGAAGTGGTGATACAATGAAACACAATGGCATGAATAGCCATGAAATTCGAATCCTAAAGAGGTAATTCGAATTCATTAGATGAGAGTGGCTTAATTGTTAGTAAAACACCACTCGATACATCAGTTAACCACTTAACTCCAACTTCATTAACTCTAATTGACTCGGAGGCAGTTTAGACTGAGTCTAACTGAATAGAACTCAACTTAATTCCAACAAGTAGGTGAGGGCACCTATTTGACCTCATTTAACGTTGAAGAACCTGCACATATCAAAGCCAACAATAAACAAGGAAACATACAATATAATCTAACATATCTATATCAATAACTGAAGAGAAATATAATAAACAATGAATTATACAATGTTTATTGGAAAGGGAAACGTTTTGAATTAATAAAATGAAGGGAATATTACAACCAAAGAGCCTCGGTGTTGTTCTTATCTCCACAAGTCTTTTCCCTCAAACTCCAATCACTTTTCCTCTCAATCCTAGAATAATTTCGACAACATAAAGGTATTTCCTTGGTCCTCCCTAAACCATGAAGGCAAGCTTACATTTATAGGCCAAAAAGGGATCAAATGGGTTAAGGATTACTTGGAGGAGTTTTGGGTATTATACCTAGGGATCAGGGGCTCAACTTCCAACTAGTCTAATTAGTTGGGATAAGCCTCCATGATGGTTTTCTTTTAGAAATATCTTGAAACTTCTCTTTTTTCCTTTTGATGGGCATCGACGCATTTTTCATACTAGAAAGTGGCGTAAAAAAGGGGATACACTCCTCGTACAAAGGCAAGGAGTGTCACCAACACCATTTTTCCATTAGCAATAAGCGTTATCCTAGGCTAATGCCTTATATCAAAAAGCAAGGTGTATAAGTGCTACTAGAAATGGGCTTCTGATAAGGAAAAATATCTTCTAAAGTTCTTTTGGCATATATACTCTAGGGATTTAGGAAAAATAACAATATTTTGGTGTAACAGATATCCTCCCATTGTGTAGTCGGTACAAGAAAAGGTGTGTACAACCCCATATTTTAATTCCTTCATTTGGAAAACTGGGATACTCTATATTGTCGAACCCATTTTATCATGTCTTTCATCAATCTCAACCAGTAGTACTTCTCTTCGACCACTACTTTGGTCTTTCTGATGCCAAAGTTCCCTCCTATCCTCCACAATGAAACTCTCTAATCAGATTCTCTTGCATAAACCCTTTAGGGATGAATAAATGGTGTCCTTTGAATAGATACCATTCTTGGATAAAGTAATCCAGGTATGGATTTATGTCGACACCCCATGGCTTCTTTGACACTTTCCATGCATCAAAAAATTCCTCATCGACTTCATAGTCGAACTTTATTGACTCTAATCCTATCGACTTCACAACATTCATTTTAAACAATGTGACTCTTTGAATTAAGACGTTGTCTATCCCATTAGTCTCTCTTGACTTGTGATTCAATACAAAGGTATAAATTTTCATGAACTCAAACAAATTCATGTGCCTCTGGTTTAGCTTTGCTTGGGCCTTCAAGTGCCTTAAATCCTGATGGTCAGTAAAAAGAACAAACTCCTTCAGCAACAAATAGTGCATCCACTTCTTCAATTATTGTACAATGTCGTATAATTATTGGTCATATATTGAATACTTATACTTATATTCATCCAACTTTTCACTAAAAAAATGCATTTGGTTGTCCCTCCTGGCTCAACATGGTTCCAATTGCTAACCCACTTGCATCAAAGTCAACTTGAAATACCTTTTCAAAGTCTGGAAGAGCTAAAACTGGGATCTTTGTCACCTTCTTCTTCAACTCCTCAAAATCTCACTGAGCTGATTCCATCTACTTGAAATCACCTTTCTTCATGCACACTATCAATGGTGCACATGTTCAACTAAAATCCTAGATGAACTTCTGGAGAAAACTGGAAAGTCCATGAAAAATTCACACTTTTGTGGCATTCGTCGACTCCTGAAACTCCAATATCACTCCAACCTTTTCTAGATCCATCTTTAGACCTTATCTAGGAATCATGAATCCTAAATACACTAACTCTTTATGTATGAAGGGACACTTCTACAAGTTTACCAATAATTTTTCCTCAATTATTCTTTGCAGGACTTGTCGAAGGTGTGACAAGTGTTATCCTCTTTTCAAACTAAAAATAAATATGTCTTCGAGGTATGCAACAAAAAATTTCCCCATAAATGTTTTTTGTACCATGTTCATCATCCTGATGAACATACTCAATGCATTGGTCAACCCAAACGAAATAACCAACCACTTGTATAGTCCTTCCTTCGTCTTGAAGGCTCAATGCATTGGTCAACCCAAACGAAATAACCAACCACTTGTATAGTCCTTCCTTCGTCTTGAAGGTTATATTCCATTCATCGCCTTCTCTCATCCAAGTGTGGTGGTATTCACTCTTTAAGTCGATATTGGTGAAGTATTCCACTCCACTCAATTAGGCTATCAAGTCATCCATCACTGGAAATGGAAATCTATACTTGACTGTAATATTGTTTATAGCCTTGGATTCAGTACACATCCTCCATTCTCCTCCTTTATTCAGTGTTAGCACAATCGGTACTGCAAACATACTTAGGATGTCTCTAACCAATCCCCTATCCAATAGATATTGGGTTTGTCAGATAAACTCAACATTATCCATCGGTGTCATCCTATATGGTGCCTTGTTTGGAAGACTCAACCCTAGAATCATGTTGATCTGATGCGATATAAATCTTATTAGTGGAAACCTAGTTGAAATCTCATTAACCATTATGGCTTTGAATTCTGATAAAACTTCTCCGACATATGTTGGAACTTTTTCAATATTCCTATCAACATTTGGGCCCTTTGGAATGACTGCAAAGCAATACTATTGATTCTCTTTCTCCTTCGGAAACTCTTTTGATGAACACATCAGCACTCACTTCTTCCAATATCCACTCTCCTTTCCTTGGTTGTTTGACTCCTCAACCAAGGGAATCAGTAAGAAGCTCTTACCATTCTTTTTTACTATTATAGTATTTAATCGATTTTCATATACAATATTTCATTTGTATTGCCATGGTCGAACCAACAACAGCTAACAAGCATCCATCAGAATCACATCACACAATACACTATCATGCAATATTCCAATATTAAAATTCATTAGGCACTCTCGTGTCACCACCACATAATGACCTTTATGCAACCATGAAACCTAATATGCATTCAGGTGTGGTTGGCATATTACTCCCAATGTTTCGATTACCTTCGTTGAGACCAAATTCTCTGTGCTACCTCCATTGAAAATCATGGTCATACAACATCTATCTTGAATGTTTACCTTCGTTCAAAAAATCACTTTTCTCTATGTCAGTCCTTCCTTCTCTTGTTGCATCGATTGCAATAGTGTTTGATTGGTCGTCAAATTTTGACCTCTTTTTCACTCGACTTCTCCTAAGTGTTCTGTTACAGTCGAAACAAATTCATCGTATCCTTGAATTTTGTTCTCCTGTCGACTCCTGGTATGTATATTTTATGGGCACTCATATGCATTGTGTCCCAATTCTCAACACCTATACCATACAATCTTAGACTGGTTTACATGTCCACCTTTGAATGCTCCTCTTCGATTTCTATGCCTCAAACTATGGAGTTATCATCTCCCTGATGGTATTCATGTGCATCACCTCCATTTGTACTTTCTTCGTGTCAGTCATCTCGACTTTCTACCTTCTTTATCATGTTGGTTAGTCCTATGGTGGTGGAATATTTATGATGTATAGTAGTCGACATACCTTTGCTCGTCGAATTATTCCTCGACAAATTCTATTCTACCTTCAACACCAGTTGATAGGATTCCTAGATGATCCAAAAATGATAATATATTTATAACCATTATTTGCATGTGAAAAATTGTATGTGTAAAATCATTGAAAAAGGATTTAAATGGAAAAAATTACAGAGCACAATGATTGTTGGTATGAGGTTCAGCGATAAGGTTTATTGGTATATTGTATTGTGGCATAAGGTTTGGTGGAGTTTGGTTTGGACTATGTTTCCTTTAAAACATTACAATATGCAACTCTCGTCGAACCCTTTTTCCAAATGAAAATAAACTCTAACTTAAACCTAGTTTCAAACCATGAGGGTTTGGAAACAAAAAGCATGGGAAATGGTAGGGTAGGCAAAGTGGGAAATCTCACGGATTGTAGGTTTGGGAGATGATCCTCCTCGATCCCACAATTTTCTTGGTAAATAGAAATATATGGTGTCCAACTGGGCTGCCATGTGGTAGCCTCTGGTTTGTCCACTTGGATGCCAAATAGACTGCCAACTCCCCTCCATGTGTGATAGTTCCTACCAAATGTATTGTTACCTTCCATCTATACCTACCACATGGTGCACTATGTTAGTTCTACATCAGTGTCATATAGGCCATCTGTCACCCTTTCAGCGGTGCCACATGGCACCTCTTTTTTTCCAAATTTACTTATTTTTCTGAAAGTTTAGAACTCAATTACTTTCATGTCTGGAGTTCGTTTTGTACGAAATTAACGTTGCTAGAATGATCTCACCGAGCTATACACATCCACAAGATTCTGTTTTCATTTTGAATACTTTAACTTGTATCGATCTCAGATATCCTCCTGGATCAAACCTCCCCATTGAGGAGATTTTGGACCACCAAAATCCTGTATCATTCAGAATTCAAGTGAGGACATGTTCATCTCACTTGTCTCATATTGTTTGTCCATCCTTCTTGGAACTTGTACATTTGAATCATCATAAAAACATCAACACTTCACTAGCATTGGTGAGTACATTAATCCCATTTTCAATCAAATCTTCATTCAATATTGTCGAAACCAACCATATCCTATTGATCAGTAGAAAGTTGAATATCAAAATTGAACATATGAAAGAGGTTGTACCCATATCATGCTTATGTTTTACCATAGGAACACTATCAACCATAATAGGTGCATTGTAGTGAAATGACACTTCCTTTTCATTCTTAAGATCATTTTCTTCCTTAAATTGCATAGACATGAGTGCCAAATTCTAACTTGCATTAACAACCCTTTTTAGTTGTTGTGTAGTTCCCAATGATTTGTCATTTTTAAATAAATGTGAATGTACTATGTACTCAATTCCTTCCTTAAACAAATGATATTGATTATGTTCTCTATAGAAAATTGCTTTTCGATCATATAAATATGGGGTACCTTACACAATTCCACATATATTTAGTAGAACCACATCAAATTGAACTTCATCTACAAACTTGGATGTTATTGAAAACTTTAGATCACATTTATTTCTTACTTGTAATCTTTTATCTTTGCATACCCATCCTAATGGATAAGGTTTCTTGTGTGGTTTTATTGTNTGAACTTCATATACAAACTTGGATGTTATTGAAAACTTTAGATCACATTTATTTCTTACTTGTAATCTTTTATCTTTGCATACCCATCCTAATGGATAAGGTTTCTTGTGTGGTTTTATTGTTAATCCCAACTACTTAACTAATTCTTCTAAAATGAGATTATCTTGGGATCCACTATCTATGAGTGTGTCGATCTTAGTTTGTTTTTTAATCACCCTTATATGAAACAAGGCATTCATTTTTCTATCCTTAGAATTGACATGATCTTTATAAGTAGAAGCACATGAAGAGCTAATGTTAGAATCATTACCAACAATAGATTTACCTTTCACACCTATGATTGTTGTCTTTGTTTCATCCTCAGAATATTATCCAAGGTCCTCAATGATAACCGTGGCCTTTTGCTTCCCTTTTCGATACTTAAACAACTTTGGTTTCAATTATGGATGCATTACCCAACACTTTTCCACTTCACACCCTTGCTTTTGACAATGTGAGAAGGTAGGCCTCCCATCACCTTTCCTCATTGTATTTGTATGCTTACCTTTCCCGTTTTCCTTGCCCTCTTTTCACTGGTTGCATTAAGCTGAAGAAAAACCATGAACACTCTTCCCTTTGGATTCAATGTGCATAGCTTGTACACATACCTCATCAAGGTTAGTAGGATTAAACATAAGTATTGCGTGACAAAAATAACTATGTAATCCTCTAATAAACTTGATGAGAGTTTCTTTAGTGTAAAGAGGTATACCCAAAATCAAAGCTCTTTTTCTGAATTCCTGAGTGTACTCTTGTACATTCTAAACTTTACCTTGCGTTAAGTTTTCCCAATCCATCATGGTTTGATGTATATAGACTAATGGATAAAATTGTTTTTTTTAACGCAACAGTACATTCATACCAGGAAGAAATAATTTTACNTTGATTTATATAGACTAATGGATAAAATTGTTTTTTTTAACGCAACAGTACATTCATACCAGGAAGAAATAATTTTACCTTTTGTAAGTAGGTCTTCCTATGCCTTACTCTCCCACTAGAAGAGAGGGATTCCTCCAAGACAAAATGTAGCCAACTGGATATTTACTTTATCATATGCAAGCTTCTGAATCTTGCAATGCACCTCAATCTGCCTAATCCAATCATATAGATTTTCTGCGTTAAGTTCACCATTATATGTAGGAAAATCAAACTTAATATCAAGTTTCAAATATGGTAAATTGTACTTCGTCTTCTCATGTTGTTTCTTTGTATTTGAAGAAGCAATAATGGAGCTTTCAGAAGAAGAAGAAAAAGATGGAGAAGAAGGAGGGTCTCCTCCTCTTGCTAAAGCATTATTCTCCGATTTCTCCTTGCGTGTTTTCTTCTTTTCTAACCTTTCTTGATAATATGCAAACATTTTTTCTATTATGTCTGCCATCTGATAGAAATCCTTGTGGAAGGCCTTCTCATCTTCTTCTCGGTATTCTTCATATGCCATTTTCTCTCTTCGATGTGAATGTCCAATCTCTAGATTAAATGCCTCAAATTAGACTTCACCTCAATTAAGCTTGATCTTGTTACCATTCACAAACTCA
>LPNX010093240.1:0-68070 GCA_001517045.1 Pseudotsuga menziesii
TATTTCAGATCCTTCTCATATTATAAATTTGAGTAACTTGCAGATATCAGACGATGGGGTCTTGAAGGCCGAACCGATCCGTATACTGGACCGACGAACTCGACAACTTCGGCGTCGATTAGTCGATCAGGTAAAGCTCCAATGGGATAACTATAGTACTAACTCAGATACTTGGGAGGATGCATCTGAAATGTAGCAGCAGTTTCCTTACTTGTTTTGAAAACTTCGGGACGAAGTTTCTTGAAGAGGGGGTGTATGTAGTGCCCCATTTTGTTAGACTCTTTTATTGTTCGACTATATTATTATTGAGGGCATTTTATCACAAATGACCCAGTTAAATTTTGAATTATATGTTTTGATCATGTTGATACATTTGGGTACTCCTGGGTAAATGAAATTTTGTAATGCAACATTGTACTGCCTTGTTGGACAGACTATTCAGTGCTAAAATATGTTATGGTTTCAGGGCATTTTGAGTACAAATGGCCCAGTTTAATATGATGAATTAAAACGACTTATATATGTATTGATTGTTGTGTCACAATGATTGCTTATCAATGAATGGATATTGGTAGATAGATTTATATAATGAGATATGATTGATCTTAAAATGTGTGAATGAAATATATGAACAATTTTCATTTTTTTTACGATATATGGGTAGATGCTTTGACAGTTTTCTAAGTGTGACAGGGATCCAACTGCGCAATGACACAAGGTGGTGTCAATGCCACATGAATTTCAATTTGAGTATGAACAAGATATCAGGTGATACAATTTATTTTAATAATATTTTGATTAAATTGCGTAGTGCGATTAATGCACATGGTTTTCATGTGTGCAGGCACATGATCTTGGTTCCCAATCGATCCACAAAGGATGATGGGGTTGCACGGAAGAAAGTACCTATATTGCTAGCACATATTTTCCATGTGGCAAGTTGAAAAGCGAGAGAGGATTTTACCTGCAAGAGACATGCTGCCGTGAGGGTAGGCCGCGGACTTGGTCACTCACGAGGATTAACTGAGGGGCGCGCAATGAGGTGTCGACCTTATTCCTCAGTAGCCATGAGTCTCTCTATAGCGTGGATTGGACTGAGTTAACGTGGTCTCAGCCATCGCACTAACTCCCCGCCACGGAAAGTGGGAAATTTGAAGGGCATGAAGACGGTCATGGCACCCTTGATGTCGCCTGGAGAAACAAAAGAAACTATTAAACTATAAGGTTGTAAATATGTAATAACTAAAACTCATGACTTAGAGTAAAGTAATGGAAAGTACAACCTTTGGAAATAAAAATTTTAAAAAAATAAAAAAAATAATAATAATAAAAATAAAAATAAATAAAATAATAATAATAATAATAATAATAATAATAATAAAATAAAAATAAGAATAAAAGAAGATTCTAAATCTTAACACTTTGCACACACAAAAAATAATAGCAAATCAACAGCAAGAATATAGGAATGAAATTAGAAATAGTTAATGGAATAAATGCATTACATAAATGCATATGGCAAAGATCCTTTGAAATATAACAAAAATAAATTCAAATAAGAATAAAAATAATAATAATGATAATAATTTTAGATTATGAAAATGATATAAATAAAGGGGTAGGGTTTGGAGTAAGGGGATTTTTACCCTAATGTTGGACGGAGGAGAGAGGGGAAACGAATGGTGGCTGTAGCGAGTTTGGCTTATCAGTGTGAACAGGGTTGGGAGGCCCTTAGAGAGATTCTACACACTTGATCGTGCTTGGGTACTTCTTCCTGCAACCCCATTCAGCTCGGGGGTCCTTGGGGAAGAAGAGTACCCATTGGAATGGCAGGGAGGTCAACCGGTGGATTATTGGTGATTGGGAACTGATCGACGTTCATGGGAACCTGATGGAGTCCATGGTGCGGAAACCTCAGACAGAACAAGCCTGCGCAAGGAGACTCAGGTTTTTATGAAATTGTTGTATATTTAGATCTGCATTGGATTTATTTATAGATCTGGATTTCAGATCTATTTCTGTAAATTATTAAAAATATGGATCTTTAATTTAGACCTGTATTTACATTTTATTATTGTTCTGGTCATTACATTTGTGTTTTGTCAAAGATCTGTGTTTTCATGTCACGATCTGCAGAAGTAAAAGTCGATCTGGATTATTTTGATTTCCTGAATCCTTGTTAAAAAAAAAAAACACTGTGTGGTTTTGTTCACTCTTACATGCTACATCTGAAGAACGATGGCCTTACTGCCAGAATTTTGTTATAAGTTTCAGATTTCATATGATTGGTACTTGACCGTAAGCGACCCAAACCCTTCCAAGGGATTTGCATTTTGGCATCCATTGATTGAAGGCGCAAGTGTATGATTGCCTGGGATTTTGTTTTTCTTGTGTATTGCACCAACTGCTAGTTGCCGAAGCCATGGATTTTGATTATGCATGCATGCATGTCGCCATAACCTGTCTGAACTTATACTGGAGTGTGAACCATACTAATCTAGTATATACTACACGTGCCTGCGTCCTTATATAAGTCACCGATATGAAATTTGGGGATCTGATCAAAGAGTTAGTCATTCCTCTTCCCCATTTGGGTATGCGAACCTATGTTTCTTGTTTTTTTTTAGTGGTTACAGATCATTGGATCTGAAACAAACTCATAACCTGGCATGTTTGGAATAACTGTAAAGATGGAAACTCGCCACTGCATTCTTTTGGTGAATGGGCAGGTAAACGATTTAATGGTTTGATGTCGTGGTATTTGTTTGGGTTGATGCTTGGACTGTTGGTGGACTTTGGCTTTGTGTGCGCCGATGTTGTAGGTCAATGCATGGGTGACTTGGTGCTTCAACATTAGCCTTAAGCCAATAAGTTTTTCATTTGTGGCCACATTGCTGCGATTTTCATCCCTTTGCCCATACATTGCAGATGCCATTTTGGATAGAGTCTGATTTTATTGAATGTATAAACTGTTGTGTTATATAAAAAGTGATGACTAAATTTATATACAGGTCTGTTTTGGGTTCCGTGAGGAGCGGATTGGGTGTTTGTTTCGAGTTTGTTGATATACATATATATTTTCGTGGTTCATTAGGCAGCGTGGATATCAATACCCTATCAATCTCATATCTGATTTCATTCCCCAAATGGTTGCTGGCTTATGCGATCTAAGCTCTCACGCTGTTTTGGAAACTACCATTTTCATTTTTGATACTGTCTGATAAATCGATTTTACAATATTCCGTGCCACTGCATACTGTCAGAGAAAACGATTTACAATATTCCTTGCCATTTATGTATCTCCTAAGCCATCATGCATTCAAGGATCGTTGAATATCCAAGATCATGAAAAAGGAAAAAGTGTTTTCATTGAATATCAACCTATTTCTCAAGAATATGACAAAGAGTGCTTATTTATATTGATTATCGTATCTATATAGTGTTTATGAGTTTTATATTGTGAAATGTGTTTAATGTGATTAAAGGTTTTATTATGCTTCTTATATGGGATATATGTGATTGAGGTGAGTAGATATATTATGTTTCTATTTTAAATGTTTTTGTTATAATTTAAATTAATTCTTATGTTTAGAATTATTTAAATTTTGATTTAATTATATATTATGTTTCTATTTTTAAATGTTTTTGTTATAATTTAAATTAATTCTTATGTTTAGAATTATTTAAATTTTGATTTAATTATATATTATGTTTCTATTTTTAAATGTTTTTGTTATAATTTAAATTAATTCTTATGTTTAGAAGTATTTAAATTTTGATTTAATTATATATTATGTTTCTATTTTTAAATGTTTTTGTTATAATTTAAATTAATTCTTATGTTTAGAATTATATAAATTTTGATTTAATTATATATTATGTTTCTATTTTTAAATGTTTTTGTTATAATTTAAATTAATTCTTATGTTTAGAATTATTTAAATTTTGATTTAATTTGGTAAATAAATAGGGTTAATAAAGTATGTTTTATAAAATAAAAGAATATAGGTAATAACCTAAATCATAAGGTATTATAAATTGGATTTTGGTATTTTTATAATGACTATAAGACCTTTATTTTCCATATGATTATTAAAAAAAAAAATGTGTGTATTTTTCCTATCATGGGGATGACGGATGTTACAAAAGTAAGATCAAGGTCTATTTTTATTGGTGCAACTTACTAAATAAAACCAATCCTGAAAAGGATATTATACAGTGCTAAAGAGTTTATGTATAAAACTCTCACTTTCGTTTCTCCCAAGTTTAAGGGGATTATAACTTCATTGCATACCGCAAGCAAATAAATTATGCTAGTATTGGAGTTTTAAATTCCTCTATACTGTAATTGTTTGGAGAATAATAATCTATTTAAAATCAGTAATTTTATTCAAAACTCAAGATAACCTTTAAGCTTTTAGAGACCTAACATACTTTCATACAAACCTACTAGTTCCATACTAATCATTCAAGGTAAGTGACTACCATAAATATAGATTTACTTATCATGGTTAGATTATGTAAATAAAGAATTTCTTTTCATGACTTAATAACATCCTAGCTTTGATTATGATAAGATTGGATTAAAGAACAATGGCCAAGTCTATAAACAACTCAGTAATAGTATATATCTTTATACTTAACAAGTCTATGGATTATCTTTAAATCTACATTATATCCTCTTTTACCATTATGGCCTACTTAACTCCTTTGCATGAATAAGTATACTTGGTTAATTAATAATTCTTCCTTGGTTACTTTACAATTACTAGAATATTAAGGTAGATACTTGTAAGTAAGATTATCACTAAGAGAATATCATTACTCCTAATCTCTTCAGTCATACCTTATAATACCCTAGTCATTTTGATGATTATAATGTTTGATGTTAACGTTGTAGTATAGAAAGGAGATATGCAAAGAGTTTGAGTTAGGATAAGGTGAAGAATATACTTTGTATTGTAAACCATAAGCATAATCATAAGGGTCGTATGGTTTCTCACGCCCTTGATGATTACTAGCAAGTTTTTGTTTTGTGACATAATAATATAGGTTCCATACTACGTGCATGGTGGATTAAGCGAAACTTTGGATAAGTTAAAAATGATTGGAAATCATTTTTTGAAAAACTGGATTGCTCGAACTATACAAATTTACCCACATCGTGTAAAACATTTACGTGGTAACGTGGCCATTCCTTATCCATGCATTGGACTGTTAAAAGGGCCGAAGTCAAACCCTACTTTTCCATTCTTCCATCGCCTTTGGGCATTCCTCGCTCTGCTGCGAATACTCCCAAAATATGTCGTTACCTTGCTCTGTGGCAACCTCCCAAATGCTATTTTTCCTTGAATGTTCATCCACTACCTGGAGAGAGGAGTTGTTGTAACACTATCAGGTGCTTTACGAAAGTGGTTGGTAACATTCTCAGAGTTTTCTCCCTCGTCGTTTCCATGTATAAACCCTCGGCTGTAAATGCCTAACTCCTTCGTGAATGCTGAAGTATTGTTCTTCAAGACAGCATTTGGGTGTATGTTGCTCTGTTAACCGTATTCTCCCTTCTGCAGACGGCTTTCCTACTTGTGTTCATGGTTGTTACACAATTCAATGGTGGTCGCACCTCACCACAATTTTAGGTAAGAGGACTGTCAGTCCTACTTCTACTCATTAATTTGTTTTAGAGTAAATAAAAATCATTTTTAACTAGTTTTTAATGTGAACTATTCTTGTTACAGGTTGGTTCCTTGCTTTTCTTGGCTGTGCGAGGTTGCGACAGCAGCTCTGGGTTTACGGTTAAGCCTGGTTTTTAACCATGGTTGTTCCTCTTTGCTTGGTCCATTTGGAACAAAATGGTTGTGTTGTCATGAAATATCACCATTGGGGTTTCAGTTTACCTGTTACTTCATTTTGTGGTTTAATCTTGTAGTTATATGGGCCCTTGAGCTGCATGAAGGTGCTCTGGTTCTGGCCTTAAATGTATTTCAATTCTGTTTGAAGAACTTGTAGAAGCCGTGGCTTGAGTAGTTTTTTTTTTTTAAACTCTTCACTTAGCTTTACTATGTAAAGGCTAAGGCCGAGAGATAACTTGGAATAAGGGCTTGAAACCCTCGATTCCATACTTCTAGTAATGTTTTGTATTTACAGGGTTTAAACCCTAACTTAAAACATGAGTTGTTAAACAACCCTTTCATTTATTGTGTACTTACAGTGCCTTATTGCAATTTATTTATTTCTTTGTTTACTTGTATTATAATAATAATAGTTTTTAAGCTCGGCCGTAAAATAAACATTTACATGATCTTGGAAATTTATCTTGGGTTAAAAAAATATACCTTTGTAAATTATAATAGTTAAATTGTAATAAATGAATTAGCTCGATAGGTCGAGCATAATGTAACTCTAATTGTTTAATTTATATTTAAAGTGGAGTACTTAAGTAACTAACAATTATTTCCTTTTTAAGTACAGAAATTATAATTGATCTTGAATTACTAAGATTAAGTAGATCACCCATATTACTGTTCCTGTACTTGGTATTTTAACTTTCATACTGTGTCCATACAGTACATATTTGAAAGAATATTTTGCAAGCATATTACCTTATCTATAGGTTCTATTGTTCTTATGAGTATTGGTACTTGGTTTATTTTATTTGAAAGAGTTGGAAATGTTATTATATAGCTGTTACCCTGCAACTTATAATAAATCTAGGTTTTATTACAGTAATTCAGGAATCTATTATAAACCGCCTTTGAGTACAGAGTTCTAATCCAGTTTCTATTGATATTATAACATAATACTTTGCTTCATTGACATATGCATAGAGCTGTACTTATTAATTTTATATTTATCAACTTTATTCTTTATTAGTTATAAACATAAGATAAATTATTATTTATTTACTGTGTTCTTACAATTTCTATACTAATACCTTATGCCTTAGAGAACCCTTTCTATATTCTATAATATCTCGTTTAAATAACAAGCTAATAATTATAAAATTTACTCATAAAAGAACTAATCTAGTTACTGTATAGTTATTATCTTACACAGTATTTATTTTGAAAGGTATAAGTTCACAGATATACATTTTTGTTTATGTTTAACTAATAGAATAGAATTTGAATGTGTAACTTATAATATATATATATATATATATATATATATATATATATCTTTTTACATGTGAACCCTGCTACGAGCTAAAAATACCGGTAGGATTCATTCAAAATTTTAGTTGTTCACTCTTTCCACTTACTTCTTATATAAACAATGATTAAGACTGGAAGGAAAATAAACTGCAAATCTATGAAGCAATTAGGTTACTGAAAGTAACTAAATTAACAAGAACTCCTTTTTCTACTGGTACAATCATCAATAAACAGTTCAATTATTTTTTTCTGTACAGATTAATGCTACTCCTGATATCAAGATAATTCTTCTGAAAAACAACACAAAGAAACTACTCTAAAATTCTACAATCATTCTATTCTATATTATCATCATATCATCTTTCTTTAAATTCTTACCCCTGTGCTAGAGTACGGTCTGGTAAAAACCCAGATGTGGAAAAACACAGAAGGTTCTTATTTTTCATCAAAAGGATTTTATTATTGATAAACTAAAAACATTTACATTACTGAACGAGTTAAATCTTTATATCATAAACTACCATCAAAACATTTAACCATTCTCAATTATTAAACCAAAAACAGTTAAGTGACAGAACCTGCTTGAGCTTTGGACAACAACAACAATGGGAGGCCGTTCCTCCCTACCAATTCCTGGAGAGCGCTCAAACAGCGACTCCTCAGGACCCCCGAGCTTGCTCTGGTCTTCCTCGCTGGAACTAGGTGTAGCAATAGTCAAATACCAGTCTTTAAAACTCAGTATCAAATCTGAACTTATCAGTAAGTTCTCCCAGCTAACAAGCTGTAATAAACTAAGTTACTGCAACATTCCTCTCAGAACAACTTCCTTACTATTTTTCCCTTTTTTTCCAATGAATTTCCTGAATATCATTCCACCTGAATGATTTCTCTCTGGAAATATCTGAGCAACCTTAGCTCTATTCATTGGGTACTTTTAAAAGATTTCCTAAGTCTTTTTGGGTTAGTTGTCATTTAATGAGCCACCTGCTCTGATCCCACTTTCTTGGGGGATCATGACCCCAATTATAGGGAATTTGCCACCTGCAACTTAGGAAGTGTTTGAGGATGTTGCCACTTGTCTTTTTCCCTCCACCTAGTTCCATCCACTAGTTTGATCAGTAACCTCTTTTTAGCAGCTCTCCCATGCTGTTGTCTCCACATTTTATTTATTAATAATAAAATATTCTGAATTACATTCCACTTCTGTTGACTTTACTGAGTCATCAATTCCTACTTAGCATTAAATTTAACATAATGTCTTAGGAATACAATTAAAACAATTAACATTATTTTATAAAATTGGGGTATGTGACATACACACCCCCTTAAAACGTAACATCGTCCTCGATGTTACTTATTCTTCATCCTCTACAACCTCCTAGAACAGATTCGGGTATGCCTCCTGCATCTTACTTTCCAGTTCCCATGTAGCCTCTTCAGGACTAAGGTGCTTCCATTGCACCTTCACCTGTCCAATGGTGCGGTTCTGCAGAGTAATTTCCCTCCTCCCGAGGATACAGTCCGATTCCACCAGAATTTCTCCTTCTGGTTCCACCTGTACAACATTCCAATCCACCACATGAGTAGCATCATGAAGATACTTTTTCAAAACAGAGATATGAAAAACATTATGCACCTTCAAATTATGTGGTAACGCTAACTAATATGCAACTTGACCAATTCTAGATAAAATTTCAAACGGACCACAGTAGCGTGGTGCTAGCTTTGCACAACTCCCCAATCTTAAAGAGATTTTCTTTGGTCTTACCTTTATAAACACGTGCTCACCTACCTGGAACTCTTTGTGAGTTCTTTTTAAATATGCTTGGCTCTTTTGTCGATCCTGGGCCACCTTCAAATTTTCCTGCACTTGCTTCACAATCTCTTCCATTTCTTTTAATAATTCCGGTCCTAACACTAATCTATCCACTGGATTATTCCAGGATATAGGAGTGTTGCATTTATGCCCATACAAAATTTCAAATGGACTGAACTTAGCTGATGACTGATAGTTGTTATTATATGCAAACTCTGCTAAATGCAAGTAGTCCTCCCACTTACCTGGCTGATCCTTAACATACATTCTTAACAAATCCTCCAGCACCTGATTCACTCTTTCAGTCTGTCCATCAGTTTGAGGATGGAAGGAGGTGCTGAAATTCAGTGTTGTGTTTAATCCCTTAAACAAGGATTTCTAGAAATTCCCTGTGAATTTAGGATCCTTGTCGAAAATGATAACCTTCGTTACACCATGTAACCAAAAAATATGCTTTAAGAATATGTTAGCTATGTTGGCAGCCTTGTAAGTAGTTTTAACAGGAATGAAATGTGCTTCTTTGCTTAATTTATCTACCACCACCATAATTGAGTCATTCTGATTATGATTTCTAGGCAATCCAGTAATAAAATCTAAGCTGATTACTTCCCATTTCCAACTAGGAATAGGCAAAGGTTGCAGTAAACCAGCTGGATGTTGATGTTTTGTTTTCACTTGTTGACAGTCCAAACATCTAGCTATGTATTCAGCTACTTCAGATTTCATATTAGGCCGGAAATATTCTTTTCTTAGCATGGTTATAGTCTTTTGGTAACCTGGATTCCTGAGTAAGGTGTTTTATGAACTTCATCCAAAATCAACAACTTAACCTTAGGCACATTAGGCACATACAGTTTGTCCTTAAACAATAAAATCCATCTTTATTTAGACTATAACCTTTTATTAAGCTTTCTGTAGGTTCTTCTTTAGCTATAATTTGTAATTTTTGATAATTTCCATCCTGTTTCACCCCTTTTGTAAGTTGTTCATTTAAATCAGAAGCATAAGTGCTGATTGCTACTGTAAAGTTCAGCTTTGCATTTCTGCTTAAAGCATCAACCACCTTATTTTCTTTTCCTTTTATGTGTTGGATTTCAAAATCATATTCACTCAACAGGGCTAGCCACCTTGCTTGTCTTGCATTTAAGTTGGGCTGATCTAAAAGGTATTTCAGTCTTTTATTATCAGTCATTAAGATAAATTTTCTTCCTATTAAATGATGTCACCACATTTTTAAGGCATGTATAACAACAGCAAGTTCTAAGTCATAAGTTGCATAATTATTTTCGTGGATCTTTAACTTCCTGGACTCATAGGCAATGACATGCCCGTCTTGAGTCAGCACACCACCTAAACCATCATTATAGGCATCTGTGCATACCACGAAATCCTTATTAGGATCTATTATTCTTAGAATAGGCACACTTATTAATAAGGTTTTTAATTTCTTAAAACTTTCTTCACATTTTAAGTTCCAATCGAATTTCTTTCCTTTCTTTTGCAAAGAGGTGATTAGATTAGCTATTTTTGAAAATCCTTCAATAAATATCTAGTAATAACTAGTAATTGCCATAAATGACCTAACATCTGTTACGTCCTTTGGAACTGGCCAATCTTCGATTGCCCGAATCTTTTCAGGATCAATTGAAATCCCTTCCTTAGTCACTACGTGACCTAAGTACTGGATTTCATCCTTAAAGAATTCACACTTACTAAACTTCGCGAAGAGCTGTTGCTCTCGCAACTCTTGTAAAACTATCCTTAGGTGTTCTTTATGTTCTGCTTCAGTTTTAGAGTAAATTAAGATGTCATCGATAAACACGACAACAAATTTATCTAAGTATTTATGCATTATATTATTCATTAAGCACATAAAGAAAGGTGGGGCATTAGTAAGCCCAAATGACATTACGACAAATTCATAATGTCCATACCTTGTTCTGAAGGCTGTCTTGAAGATGTCATCATCTTTAATTCTTACCCGATGATATCATGATCTCAGGTATATCTTTGAGAACACCATAGCTCCACGTAGCTGATCAAATAGATCATCTATGCGGGGCAACGAATATCTATTTTTAATAGTCATCTTATTTAGTTGATGATAATCTATACATAGTCGCATAGTTCTGTCTTTCTTTTTGACAAAGATGAACGATGCTCCCCAAGGGTACACACTAGGTCGAATGTACTTCTTATCTATTAATTCTTTTAACTGTGATTTTAACTCATTAAGTTCTAAAATATTCATATGATACAGATATTTCGAGCTAGGTACAACACCTGGCACCAGCTCAATAGTGAAATCCAGTCCCCTCCTAGGAGGTAATCCTGGAATTTCTTCTGGAAAAACATCAGTAAATTCATTTAAAACAGGAATATCTTCTATTTTTAACTTATCCATTTCAGATTTACTTGCCTCATCTATAATAGTTAGAGCATAGGTTTTACACCCTTTCCCGACTACTCTTTTAAGTTGTAAAACAGAAATCTGCCTGATTACAGTTTTCCTAGGAATACCTTTAACCGTTACTGGTTGTTCATTACTATTTACGCATGTAAAGGTTTTATCATAACAGTTTAAAACTACCTTATGCTGCTCTAGCCAATCCATACCAATCAATAAATCATACGAGCCAAGTGGCAAAACATTAAGCTTAACTGTAGTTTTAAAATCATCTATAGTTAAAGCACATTCTTTCACATAACATGTTACTTTCCTTTTTTCCCCAGTGGCTAATAGAACTAACTAGGAACTATCAAACTTTTCAACAGATAATTTACACTTTTCCACTATCTGAGGTGCAATGTAACTAAGACTAGCTCCTGGATCAATTAAAATGGTTATAGGGGTTTGGTTAACCATACCTTCCACTTCCACCATGGAAGTCTGATAGTCAGCTTGGCGGTTCTCCAATGCTGCATTTATTCTGGGCATAGTCCTGGCAAGTTCTCCAACAGTCATTTCCTCCTGTACAGTGTGAATATTGCTGACTGCCTTTTTCCAGTTTGGGAAGACCGAGGCATAGTGCAGGCCATTACATTCCCAGCACTTAACAGGCTCCTTTCGTTCAAAATTCTTAGTGAAATTCCCATGATTGTTTGCAGCTTCCTTGCCTTTAAAGTTACTGGAATTATTAGAATTATTAGAAGCACCATTTCTACTTCCCTGAAAATTCTTACTGTTAGAATAATTTCTGTTCTTATTATTCTTGAAATTCTTCTGGGGTACAAATTCCTTTTTCTTGAACTCAGGCTGACTGTTGTTTTTCTTAGCCTTCTAGTTGGCTATGCCTTCTTTCTTTGTGTTCTGTTCAAAACAGAAATTAGCCTTCCGCATGGCTTCCTCCAGAGTCTTTGGGTTATCATACTCAATTATGTCCTTGATGTGATATGGCAGACAGCTAAGAAACCGCTGCACTTTAGGTTTCTCATCGACTAAATAAGGTACATACCTCAACAAGCTTAAGAATTTACTGTTTAAATCCTTCATAGTCATGGATCCTAACTTCCATTCATAAAATTCTTTAGCTCTTTCTTCATAATATTGTTCGGACAGAAATTTCTTCTTGAAGTACCTTTTAAAGGTACTCCAATTAACTTCTTTTTTCTTGATCCCCTTGACTCTTTTCAGATCTTGCCACCATATGTCTGCTTTTCCAGAGAGATTATAGATTGCCATTCTTGCCTTCAGCTGATTTGAATAGTTTTATATCTGAAAATACTTCCTCATCCCAAATAACTAGGACTCTGCTTCCTCCCCTTTTTTGGTCTCTCCATTGAAAGTTGGGGGCTTTATTTTTTTAAACTCCTCAGAAATCTCTTCATATGGTCTGTACTTCTTCTTTTTGTCATACAACTCAGCCTCACTACTGTCACTAGTAGTGTAATAGCTTTGTTGTTCCCTGAACCCTTCAGATGATGAACTGCTTTCAGCTTTTTTCAGCTTCATCTTTTTAGATCCTTTCCGATGGCTAGCTTCCTCAGATTCGGATCTTTTGCTCCTCCCTTCAGTCTGGAATTTTTCCATCAAAATTTGGTTCAACTCTTCTTGAGTCTTCAAAATCCTCTCATTGTCCTTCTTGACTGATTCCATTTTAGTCTTCAATTCCTTTATAGTCTGCATCAGCTCTGAAGAGTGAGCAGTTACCTCTTCTAACATAGGTTCTCCGAACAATTGTCTCGCCTCTGTGTTTGGAGACTCCTCTTGAGCATATTCTCCTAGCTTCTCCATCCCTACCTATTAAATTCAGAAAAAGAAAGAATTTTCTGTTCTTTACATAAAACAAACTATATGTTAGTATATTATTTTTACTGTTCTACGTAAACTATTTGGGCTGCATTGAGGCCTAGTATTTGAACCATGCTCTGATACCACAAGTCAGAACCCCAAATTTTTTGAAAAAATAAAAAATAAAAAATTAAAAGCATATAATTCAAATAAATGCAGTCACTAAATGTTTGATTAGTTGTATGTTATAAAAATCATTATTTGTTGGTTGTATTTAGCAATAGAACAGTTCTTTTCAGTTTACTGATTTTGTTCTTTTTGTGACCATAAGGTGAGACTGTCATGCAAAAAATTGGGCTTACTTAGCTTTCGAGCTAATGCAGAGAGTTTTTCCTGTTCTTACAGACTATAGGTAAGAAGCTTTGGGCACTGATTGCTTTAAAATTTTAAAGCATTTGAAATAAAAAATGCCGCAAACAGTGAACTCAGTAAAGAATGGATACTAAACAAAATTCAAGGTAATCAAGGTATAATTACTCCACTGATTATATTCTTTTAATTCTTAAGTGATAGAATTTAGTTTATCAGTAATGGTTGCAACCATTTTCTTTCTAGTCACCGAAATTCTATAGTCCTCAAAAGCTTACAGCACTGTTTCACTTCTACTAAGGTTGTCAATTGTAAGATAAAATACTTTAAATAAGTCTTTACAAGTAGAAAAGTAAGATCAAGATCTATTTTTATTGGTGCAACTTACTAAATAAAACCAAGCCTAAAAAGGATATTATACAGTGCTAAAGAGTTTATGTATAAAACTCTCACTTTCATTTCTCCCAAGTTTAAGGGGATTATAACTTCATTGCATACTACAAGCAAATAAATTATGCTAGTATTGGAGTTTTAAATTCCTCTATACTGTAATTGTTTGGAGAATAATAATCTATTTAAAATCAGTAATATTATTCAAAACTCAAGAAAACCTTTAATCTTTTAGAGACCTAACATACTTTCATACAAACCTACTAGTTCCATACTAATCATTCAAGGTAAGTGACTACCATAAATATAGATTTACTTATCATGGTTAGATTATGTAAATAAAGAATTTCTTTTCATGACTTAATAACATCCTAGCTTTGATTATGATAATATTGGCTTAAAGAACAATGGCCAAGTCTATAAACAATTGAGTCATAGTATATATCTTTATACATAACAAGTCTATGGATTATCTTTAAATCTGCATTCTATCCTCTTTTACCATTATGGCCTCCTTAACTCCTTTGCATGAATAAGTATACTTGGTTAATTAATAATTCTTCCTTGGTTAATTTACAATTACTAGAATATCAAGGTAGATACTTGTAAGTAAGATTATCACTAAGAGAATATCATTACTCCTAATCTCTTAAGTCATACCTTATAAGACCCTGGTCATTTTGATGATTATAATGTTCGATGTTAACGTTGTAGTATAGAAAGGAGATATGCAAAGAGTTTGAGTTAGGATAAGGTGAAGAATATACTTTGTATTTTAAACCATAAGCATAATCATAAGGGTCCTATGGTTTCTCACGCCCTTGATGATTACTAACAAGTTTTTTTTTGTGACATAATAATATAGGTTCCATACTACGTGCATGGTGGATTAAGCAAAACTTTGGATAAGTTAAAAATGATTGGAAATCATTTTCTGAAAAAATGGATTGCTCGGACTATACAAATTTACCCACATCGTGTAAAAAATTTACGTGGTAACGTGGCCATTCCTTATCCATGCATTGGACTGTTAAAAGGGTTGAAGTCAAACCCTACTTCGCCATTCTTCGGTCGCCTTCGGGCATTCCTCGCTTTGCTGCGAATACTCCCAAGAACTGTCGTTACCTTGCTCTGTGGCAACCTCCCAAATGCTATTTTTCCTTGAATGTTCGTCCACTACCTACAGAGAGGAGTTGTTGTAACACAATCTAGTGCTTTACGAAAATGGTTGGTAACATTCTAAGAGTTTTCTCCCTCGCCGTTTCCATGTCTAAACCCTCGGCTGTAAACGCCTGCCTCCTTCATGAATGCTGAAGTATTGTTCTTCGGGACAGCATTTGGGTGTATGCTGCTCTGTTAACCCTATTCTCCCTTCTGCAAATGGCTTTCCTACTTGCATTCATGGTTGTTACACAGTTCAATGGTGGTCGTGCCTCAGCACAATTTTATTTAAGAGGACTGTGAGTCCTACTTCTACTCATTAATTTGTTTCAGAGTAAATAAAAATCATTTTTAACCAGGTTTAATGTGAACTATTCTTGTTACAGGTCGGTTCCTTCCTTTGCTTGGTTGTGCGAGGTTGCGACAGCAGCTCTGGGTTTACGGGTAAGCTTGTTTTTTAACCATGGTTGTTCCTCTTTGCTTGGTCCATTTGGAACAAAATTGTTGCGTTGTCATGAACTGTCACTATTGGGGTCTCAGTTTTCCTGTTACTTCATTTTGTGGTTTAATCTTGTAGTTATATGGGCCCTTGAGCTGCACGAAGGTGCTCTAGTTCTGGCCGTAAATGTATTTCAATTCTGTTTGAAGAACTTGTAGAAGCCGTGGCTTGAGTTTTTGTTTTTTTAAACTCTTCGCTTAGCTTTACTGTGTAAAGGCTAAGGCCGAGAGATAACTTGGAATAAGGGCTTGAAACCCTCGATTCCATACTTCTGGTAATGTTTTGTATTTACAGGGTTTACACCCTAAATTAAAACATGAGTTGTTAAATAACCCTTTCATTTATCTTGTACTTACAGTGCCTTACTGCAATTTATTTATTTCTTTGTTTACTTGTATTATAGTAATAATAGTTTTTAAGCTCGGCCGTAAAAGAAACATTTACATGATCTTGGAAATTTATCTTGGGTTAAAAAATATACCTCTGTAAATTATAATAGTTAAATTGTAATAAATGAATTAGCTCGATAGGTCGAGCATACTGTAACTCTAATTGTTTAATTTATATTTAAAGTGGAGTACTTAAGTAACTAACAGGTACTTCCTTTTTAAGTACAGAAATTATAATTGATCTTGAATTACTAAGATTAACTAGATCACCCATATTACTGTTCCTGTACTTGGTATTTTAACTTGCATACTGTTTCCATACAGTACATATATTTGAAAGAATATTTTGCAAGCATATTACCTTATCTATAGGTGCTATTGTTCTTATGAGTATTGGTACTTGGTTTATTGTATTTGAAAGAGTTGGAAATGTTATTACATAGCTGTTACCCTGCAACTTATAATAAATTTAGGTTTTATTACAGTAATTCAGGAATCTATTATAAACCACCTTTGAGTATAGAGTTCTAATCCAGTCTATGTTGATATTATAACAAAATACTTTGCTTCATTGACATATGCATAGAGCTGTACTTATTAATTTTATATTTATCAACTTTATTCTTTATTAGTTATAAACATAAGATAAATTATTATTTATTTACCGTGTTCTTACAATTTCTATACTAATACCTTATGCCTTAGAGAACCCTTTCTGTATTCTATAATATCTCGTTTAAATAACAAGCTAATAATTATAAAATTTACTCATAAAAGAACTAATCTAGTTACTGTACAGTTATTATCTTACACAGTATTTATTTTGAAAGGTATAAGTTCAGAGATATACATTTTGTTTATGTTTAACTAATAGAATAGAATTTGAATGTGTAACTTATAATATATATATATATATATATATATATATATATATATCTTTTTACATGTGAACCCTGCTACGAGCTAAAAATACCGGTAGGATTCATTCAAAATTTTAGTTGTTCACTCTTTCCACTTACTTCTTATATAAACAATGATTAAGACTGGAAGGAAAATAAACTGCAAATCTATGAAGCAATTAGGTTACTGAAAGTAAGTAAAGTAACAAGAACTTCTTTTTCTACTGGAACATGCTATCATCAGTAAACAGTTCAATTATTTTTTTCTGTTTATAAAGACTTCACATTTTTTCTGTACAGATTAATGCTACTCCTAATATCAAGATAATTCTTCTGAAAAACACACAAAGATACTACTCTAAAATTATACAATCATTCTATTCTGTATTATCATCATATCATCTTTCTTTAAATTCTCACCCCTGTGCTAGAGTATGGTCTGGTAAAAACCCAGATGTGGAAAAACATAGAAGGTTCTTATTTTTCATCAAAAATATTTTATTACTGATAAACTAAAAACACTTACATTACTGAACCAGTTAAATCTTTATATCATAAACTACCATTAAAACATTTAACCATTCTCAATTATTAAAACAAAAACAGTTAAGTGACAAAACCTACTTGAGCTTTGGACAACAACAGCAATGGGAGGCCGTTCCTCCCTACCAATTCCCGGAGAGCGCTCAAACAACGACTCCTCAGGACCCTCGAGCTTGCTCTGGTCTCCTTGGCTGGAACTAGGTGCAGCAATAGTCAAATACCAGTCTTCAAAACTCAGTATCAAATCTGAACTTATCAGTAAGTTCTCCCAACTAACAAGCTGTAATAAACCAAGTTACTACAACATTCCTCTCATAACAACTTCCTTACTATTTTTCCGTTTTTTGCCAATGAATTTCCTGAATATCATTCCACCTGAATGATTTCTCTCTGGAAATATCTAAGCAACCTTAGCTCTATTCATTGGGTACTTTTAAAAGATTGCTTAGGTATTTTTGGGTTAGTTGTCATTTAATGAGCCACCTGCTCTGATCCCACTTTCTTGGGTGATCATGACCCCAATTATAGGGAAGTTGCCACCTACAACTTAGGAAGTGTTTGAGGATGCTGCCACTTGTCTTTTCCCCTCCACCTAGTTCCATCCACCAGTTTGACCAGTAACCTCTTTTTAACAGCTCTCCCATGCTGTTGTCTCCACATTTTATTTATTAATAATAAAATATTCTGAATTACATTCCACTTCTGTTGACTTGGGTGAGTCATCAATTCGTACTTAGCATTAAAATTAACATAATGTCTCGGGAATACAATTAAAACAATTAACATTATTTTATAAAATTGGGGTATGTGACAGTATTATTCAGAGGTATGGTGTATGGTATGGATGGTGGTATTATATGTGTCATGAAATGCATATCAACTTGTAAACAATCTTCTAAATCAGATATACAATATTGTGAGGAAGAGATGCTCAAAGGCAAGTGAATATCTAGTGAAAAATTACAATTCTTGGAAGATGAATCTAGTAGACTGAGAGGAGGATCATCAAAGAAAGGTTCTGATATTTTTTATTCTGATATATCAGAGACTAAATCTATATCAGAGACATTAGAAAAGTAGAGAACTCTGGAACTCAAATCATAAGTTATATCACCTTGGAACTGCGTAGTATGACATTGTTCTGAGGAATCAACATGCTTTTCTAGTTCATCTAGAACTTCGATCTTGTGCTTCTCAAGAATATGAGACATGATTTCCATATTCTTCTTGAAACACTTCTTCTTTGAATGAAAACCCTTGCTGAAATAAGAACACTTGGATGTGCTCCCTTTCTTCTTGACTTTCTTCATTAAATCTTCATCTTCAATTCCTGACTTCGCCTTATTCACAATTTGCTTCTATTTTGATTTGTGATTCTTGCTTCCTTGAACCAAGAGAGCATGATAATTGATTTTGGGGGAATTAAGAACACCCATATGGATCAATTTATCCATCTCCTTTCTTAGTGAATCAAGAAAAGAATTTAAAGAAGGAATTTTCCACTTAGGAACAACAAGCCTAGTAGTATGAAAGGTAGACACAAAAACAGAGTAAGAAGGACCCAATTTCGAAATAATGGAAATGCTTAATTGATCATTTTATTTCTAAATCCCACATTTCTTGAACATTAGAACTAGTGACTTGATCTTGGTGAAGAAACCCTGAAGAGATTCGAAATTGTTTGGACTCAGTGAGAATAACTCAATCTCCAATTGATGCACTCTTAGCTCATCTTGAACTCCAAAGAGAGACTCCAAGTGAGTCCATACTTGGTTTTGAGTGGTAAAACAATCTATATGGAAGATTATTTCAAGAGAAATAGAGAGGCAAAGCAATCCATAGGATTCATCCAACCTATTGTGCCACTTAGCTTTCTCAATCACAGCATTGGGTTCATTCTCCAAAGCTAGAGTAAATTTGTACAATCCTCTACTGTGCAATAGAATAGAGATTTTGGCTTTCCATTCGTGGAATTTTAAGGGAGTAATAATTATTGATGAAGGAGAATCCATATTTCTTAATTGATGTGCTCAAGTAGAAACTCTCTACAACTTGCAAAACAAACTAGATGAAAATCTTGAAAGCTAGACAAGCTCTTCTTTAGAGAGGGATAGGAGACTGGATGCGCTCCTCAAATATGGAGAACTTGATCAACCTGCTGTTCTGATTCCATGTAGAAATAATATATCAATTCTATGAGAAA
This sequence comes from Pseudotsuga menziesii, assembly GCA_001517045.1. Classification (NCBI taxonomy): domain Eukaryota; kingdom Viridiplantae; phylum Streptophyta; class Pinopsida; order Pinales; family Pinaceae; genus Pseudotsuga; species Pseudotsuga menziesii. Next base: position 19,652 of record LPNX010093240.1, read on the forward strand.
TTATGCTAAGAAGAAGCACAGGAAATAGATATTGCTACTAAGAATTCTCACAAGCATACACACGAAAAATAGAGACAAGAAATGAGACTAAATCACATGAATGAAGAAATGAATATTGGTGTGTATCCTTCCATTGAATAATGATAAATAATAATGTACATAAATAGTACATCCCTCATAGGAAAATATAATTGTATGGAAACTACTCATAAATCTCAAAAAGGATGAATTACCAAAATATAGCAAACCCCCATAGGTGGCTAAAGCACTTCCCAAATCTATCAAGGACCTCATGAGTTGGAAAAATCATGAGTGAGTTGTCAAGGATATGGAAAAAAACATGCTAATCCTAGAAAATGGATAAAAAATAATGGAGGATGGGTTGGAAACAAAAGCTGCTAGTTTCCTAGTTGACTAGCTTTTATCTTATCCATAGAAAAGTAAAAAAAGCAGAATAAAGAAAAATCTGCTGTAAAGTGCTGTATACTAATTCTAGATGGTCAAAAGGTGGTCAAGGTCAACCCAGAATTAGAAATAAATCATCCTATGATATAGATGGCATGTATTGACTTTAAGGTGCAAGTGGATGCCAACTAATTAAGCTAGTGGGTGAATAATTAATCAAATAATGATTAATTATTTTATCCTAAGTTGTGAGTGGGGTTAATATATTCCAACACTCATATTTAATACTTTTATCCCAAACCTATTCCACTTGTGATGATTCAATGAACATGTTCAAATAATTGAATGTAATGTAACTTACAGGGAGTCCCATAGAGAACCAGGAGGCCACGTTGATGCCATGCATAATCTGCATGCATGTCAGAAGGTCATTTTTCATGGTGTGATGAATATTCATATAGTGACCATCAATTCCACAAGAAGGACAAGGAATTCATGGGTAAATTCTATGAACAACTGAGGATGTAGAACCAGATGGCTTTGTTACAATTTCAAGAGATGGTTAACAAGCATATGACTTAATTGCTTTGACATGGAAATATCCAATACCAGGTATGAAAATGTTGTCTCTTAAAATAACCTAATCTCAATGTCTTTAATATTCCCTTGGACCATATTAGAGAATGTATTTCTCATTCAAATATAGAGAGAATAATTCCCTCCATGTAGAGTGACTTGTAATAATTTTCCTGCAATATTGACACGATAATGAAATAAAACATGTTATGCAGGCATATTACCAGTTCTTAGGAATTAGTAATTATAGCTTATGAAATTTTATTATACTAGAAATTTATAGAACTAGACAACCCCTAAGAAATATAGGCCATCGGAAAAAAGAATGTCCAAGGATGAGCCAAAATATCCAAGTCAAATAACAAGAACTTGAGAGATAAGCAGAGCCAAAAATAGTCAATACAAACTTTTGAGCATTTCTTCTCAACTAGAGATAATACAACCTTTAAGCATCACGCCACTAGCATTTACTTCAACTCATTTGTCCCTAAAGCCACCAAATCTACATATATTGAAGTAGTCCTTGGCCTTTCCATGTAGTAGCTTCTAAGGACAAATCGTTTGTACATATTTTCTTCTAGACATTCAAGTCAATAAATATGAATCTTCAGTTTGTGCATTTTTATTTATGGACAAGTTCCTTTGGATGGATTTATATTGTGTGGTATGCTTGCATTGATCATTTTTTTGGATGGGAGGATGCAATGATAAACATTGAGTTGGTTTTCAATAGTTTTCCCCTTCAACTAGTGCATGCATATATAGGTAGTGTTATTGGATTATAGAAATTATATGCTCCCTATAATAATGTCTTTGGTTGAATTCTTTGGCCTTTCAAGCACATTTTTTTATGGTAGGTATTTTATGTCTGCAAAAAATGGTGTCTGAAACAACATTTTTCTTCAAATAAAGGTCTACTTAGCACTTTGAACTCTTTCTTATTAGAGTATGAATATCAATGTATTTTTTGTAATTGTGTTAACAATCCTCTATAGTAGCAACTTTATCATTTTTTATGCATTTATATTGTACAACTAGAGACTTTTGTTTTTAATGGCATCATGTTGTTAAGTTTTGATAAGCTATTAAACATAAATATTCCATAGTGGAAAAAAACTCATTTTTTTAATTATTAAAAACATACAATTGTTTGGAAATTAATTTTTTTATAGTATACATTTGGATATGGATAGGCTTAGTTCCTTACATCACCAAATACATGATGAATTCAACATCAGTTATAGTTAAAATAATGTACGTTTTGGAGTCTTGTGTTGCTAATAGCTCTTCTATTCCTTGAAATATATTTGTATTTATTTATGCATGAATAGGTCCTTTGGAATACGATTGTTCTATAATTCAATATAGTCCACTTCCTACTCAATAAATGCGACTATATGGTTCAAATTGCAGATGTGAAAATGATGTTATAATAAAAAAAGCTTGAGGCGTCATTACTACATGCTCTAAGCATTTTCATTGGAACAAAACTTTTCAATCATGTGAGAAATAAAATATAATTGTATAATTTTCATTCAAACATTATAAATCCCAAATATCTAGCTACTAAAATTGAAAATAAGAGAGCCAAGCAATGAGACGAATTTAATTTTCATGATTCTTGCTATATATCTTGTATTGGTATGCTTCTTTCTATATACAAATGACACAAATTGGTATTTTTATGCAAAAAAATTCAAAATCCATTTCACAGTCTGTGTTTTTTTTCTTCTAAGAACCATTTTATGAGAACCCCATTTGGAATTAGAGAAATCCATTGTATATTAATTCTATTTCCTTTTGATTTTGAAAATTATAGTTAAGGATGCATACGTTTCTTAATCAGTTGGATAGGAAAATTTCCTAAATACAAATACAAGGACTTATAATCAACTAGTGAGAACTATATGGGCTAGTCACCCCCTCTGAAACTAGTGGAATTGGTTAATTTGTAAGTGGAAAATTATCTCTTAGAATGTGCATATTTAGTGCATTATATTAATCATATATGTAATTTTCATTTCTTTCCATTCTTTAGCAAATGAATATGACTTTTTCGTACAAATGTCAGTTACCCAAAAATAACCAAATACTCAATAGATAATGGGTGTTGAAATAGGTCCCAATTATTAACATCATAATGTAGTATAGATAAAATGGGATGATCTCTTTGCACATAGATGATGAACTAATGCCCATTATAGTGATAAATATTTAAGTATTCATTGGTAATTCAATGTAGTAACTTGTAGGGACAAATCATTTGTACATACTTGCTTATAGCCATTAATATTGATAGATTTTCATCTTTTATGCTTGTGCTTGCTGCGATATGAGTATGTTTCTTTGAATGGATCTTTTTTGTGTATTATATTTAGATTGGTCCTTTTTGGGGGAAGGGAGATAGGTTGCAAATAGAAACATTGAGTTAGTTAAGTGGTGTTCCCCTTGTGTTGTTTCTAAATAAAAGTAGCAATAAATGCTCCTTAGAATCATATCTTTGTCTGAAATACTTATCCTTTCTAGAACATTTGTGTTGTGGGAATTTGATGATTTCTTAAAAATAGTGTTCAACAATACCTATGTTCATTATGAACACTATAAACACACTTTTTCTACAAACAATATGCATCCTCTTGTGGGTCATTTAATGTGCATGTGGGGTGCATAGATTCTGTAGAATGTGATGGCTCCTCACATCTAATGGATGCTGGAATATATTAAACCCACTCATAACTTACTATAAAATACTTAATAATTATTTGATTAATTATTCACCCACTATATTAATTAGTTGGCATCCACTTGCACCTTAAAGTCAATACATGTCATATATATCCTAGGAATGATTTATTTCTAATTTTGGGTTGATCTTGAACACCTTTTGACTATCCAGAATTATTATACAGGACTTTACAATAGATTCTACTTTATTCTCCTTTTTTTGCTTTTCCTGCTTTTCTATGGATAAGATAAAAGCTAGTCAACTAGGAAAATAGCAGCTTTTGTTTCCAACCCATCCTCCATTATTCTTTCTCCATTTATAGGATTAGAATGTTTTTTCCATATTCTTGACAAATCACTCATGCTTTTTCCAACTCGTGAGGTCCTTGATAGATTTGGGAAGTGCTTTAGCCGCCTATGGGGGTTTGCTATATTTTGGTAAGTCAGCCTTTTTGAGCTTTATGAGTTGTTTCCATACAATTCGATTTTACTATGAGCGATGTAATATTTATGTACACTATTATTCATCATTATTCAATGGAATGATACACACCAATATTCATCTCTTCATTCATGTGATTCAGTCTCTTTTCTTCTCTCTATTTTTCTTGTGTATGCTTGTGAGAATTTTTAGTAGCAAGATCTATTTCCTGTGCTTCTTCTTAGATTCATTTATCATAGAAATGATCCATTATTTCTACATGGTATTATATCTACAAGTATTATCAAGTTCTACAGAGTTGAGGAGTGTTTCCAGTCTCCTATCCCTCTCTGAAGAAGAGATTGTCTAGCTTACAAGATTTTCTCCTAGTTTGTTTTGTAGGTTGCATAGAGTATCTACTAGAGTATATCAACAAATTCTATATGGATTCAATATTTTCTCTACTATATCCTTTATACTATGCTGATTGGAATCCAAAGATGAGGGCATACTTGAAGAGGCAATGTCTCTTTGATGTCTCCATTGGTGCATTGAGTGAATCTGAGTCTTATGAAGAGAATATTGATTGGATAAATAATTTTGACAGAGCTTATGGAATTATGTTTTTGGGAGTGTCTCCAAATATATATCATCTCATAGATTCTGTTGAGTATCCATTTGAGCTTTGGAAAATTTTGGACAAAGCTTTTGGTTTGCAGGAAATTGAAGATGAAGCATGGAGCAAACCTAGCATCTCCTCTTGTTCTCCTTCTCAATATTTCTTGGCCTCTACATTATTTTATGAAGTTGATCATGATAAATAAGTTTCTCATACAGTTCATTTTTTTGCTGCCCTCTTTCATTCGAATGCTTCCTCCTTCAATGAAGAAGCAAATATTAAAGAGCCATCTTTTCTGTGTCTCTTGAAGGTGATTTTTCTTCTTGTGATGCTATTGATGGAAAAGAAGTAACATATGGAGCTTCTGCTGATATTTATTATTATCCTATAACCCATTAATTGTTCTTTAAATATCCTATCTTATATTCTGAGATCTATGTGCCAGATTCTTCACACCTTGTGCATACATCTCTAATTTATGGTGCGCAACCCAATGATTTCCAGGATGTTTTCTTATCCAAATCAAGACTTATTTGTATCATACCACTTACCTTAATTAATATCATGTGATTCATCATCTCCTCCTTTGTTCTTGGAATCAATACTCAAATCCTCTTTTAAGATTGTGAACATCTCAGTCTTTCCTCCTTTCATACAGAGGATTCATTACGAGTGTATTCCCATGAGTCTATTGATATGCTTATATGTGATCCTTTGGATTATGATTTAGAAGCATATTTGTAGGTTGATACACATATAATACCACTATCCATACCATCTACCATGCCTCTGAATAATCCAAATACTATACAAATACCAAGCTCACTAGTTGATTCCTCATTGGTCTCTTATGTAGTGATATTTATCTTACATGGTTTGAAGTCTTTCCTATATTTCATTGGCTGGTTATCCATGTCCTTAGTCATATTTGGATCGATATTAAACATTTTTGTATCTATTCTAGACACTTATGGTCCAGATCTTATGCCCATCCATCATTCCAATTTTTACATCTATCAGTTTTCCCCATTTGCTCATAATTTTCCTAGTCTAGCCCTATATCCTCATGGAACCATTGAAGCCTTTATCCTTGCTGTTCCATATGCTAATATTTCTGATATATCATATTTTTATCAGCCTCATATCAGATCTATACAGGTGTTACATCAGATTGGAAGATTGAAATGTGATCCACATCACAATTTTGCAACTATTCATGGAATTGGGTGTGAAATAAATAGTCTTGATTTTTGTACTCTTCAGAAAGGAGTATGCACATATATCTTTTCCATTTCAGATTATGTTTGCATATCAGATTTTGACATCAGAAAGAAGAATTCAGATAATGCTCCTACTTCGTCAATTGATGAGATACAAGGAGTCTCTCCTATTCCTTCTTGCAGGTTCTACACTCTAGCGCATGATCATGGAGTTCATGATTTCTTCAGCAAGTCCTTCATTCAGAAGTAGTTCAGTCAGCTCATTAAATTGAATATGAAGATATTTTGAAGACATATTTCAATTTTTTTGGCTTTTCCTATCTTGAGGGAGGATTTTCCCCATGTGGTTTTGCATCTTTCCTCACTTTTCTGGACATAATAATTGTTAAAGATTGACCATAGCCTTGTTGCTAGGCCCTATATGCATCTATATTTTTTTTCATAACATCAAAAATTTAGACTTATATGGGGGTGTTGGAATATATTAAACCCACTGATAACTTAGGATAAAATAATTAATCATTATTTTTATTAATTATTCACCCACTAGCTTAATTAGTTGGCATCCACTTGCACCATAAAGTCAATACATGCCATCTATATCCTAGGAATTATTTATTTATAATTATGGGTTGATATTTACCACATTTTTACCATCCAAAATTAGCATATAGGATTTTACAGCAGATTTTGCTTTATTCTTCTTTTTCCGTCTTTCCTACTTTTCTATGGATAAGATAAAAGCTAGTCAACTAGGAAACTGGTAGCTTTTGTTTCTAGCCCATAATCCATTAGTTTTTATCCTTTTTCTAGGATTACCATGTTTTTTCCATCTCCTTGACAACTCACTCATGCTTTTTCCAACTCGTGAGGTCCTTGATATATTTGGGAAGTGCTTTAGCCACTTATGGGGGTTTGCTATATTTTGGTAAGTTAGCCTTTTTGAGTTTTATGAGTTGTTCCCATACAATTCGATTTTCCTATGAGGGATGTACTATTTATGTATAATATTATTCATCATTATTCAATGGAAGGATACACACCAATATTCATCTCTTCATTCACGTGATTCAGTCTCTTTTCTTCTCTCTATTTTACCTGTGTATGCTTGTGAGAATTCTTAGTAGCAAGATCTATTTCCTATGATTCTTCTTATCATCATTGCTCATATCATTGATCTATTATTTCTACAATGGCCTATATGTCTATTTTTTCTATCAATGTATTTTTTTGCATTTATATTGTACAAATATAGAGACTCAATCGTTTGCACTACATCATGTTGTTAAGTTTTAATAAAATACTAAATGCAAATTTCCCATTAAGAAAAAGGAGATTGGTTTATAGTTATTTTAAAATATGTAAAATTATTTTGCAATTAGTTTGTTTCTAGTATACATTTGGATATGAATATACTTTGTGCCTTACATAATTAACTATATGTTGAATTCAATAGAATTTATAGATGCAATCCTTTACTTTTTTCTCCTAAAAGGTCATAGAAATATGGTTGTTTTTACTGGTGGTTTTTTGTTTTTTACTAGTGGTATTTTACAAGTTTCTTTTTACTCCTAAAAAGACACATAAATATGGTTTTTTCTTACTAGTGACTTTTTGTGGCTTTTTTTATTGGTGGTTTTTTACAAGTTGAGAAACTTGATAACTGGATATTAAAGGGCATTGAAAGTTATTTAATTTGGATATTAATGTTTGGTTTTATTTCTATATGAATAAGTTACTTGGAATATCATTGATCTCTAGTTCAATACTAGTCTAAGTTATGTATATGGATAGATGTACCAATGACACAATACCTAAGTTTAAATCAAAATGAAATTTATATGTCTACATATTATCCCATGATAAAAACACATATCTTCTGACCATTTTGAGTCACCTTTGTCTAGTAAATCATTAGATAGCAGAAATCATCCATGTGAAGTACTAAATTTTAAACATGAAAGTGGACATCTTCCCTATTGAGTGTGAACTTTACATTGCATCACCTATCAATAATTAATTTAAATAGTGACCATTTGACAAAAACTAATGATATCCCATTAACAAAAACCATAACTTATACATATACTAAACTATATTAATCTCCAATTCCATTGGATTTATGTAGGCTGCATAAGAAGCAAGGAATGATATGTTTAAGGGCCATGTTTTTTTGACCATATATGATTGTATTTACATGGAAAAGGAACCCACTTAGACTAAACCATAGGAAATACCCCATTAATTAAAAATGCAGAAGAATATAGGAGATAGATATGCCATTGAAGATATTTTCCACTGCAATTATCAATAATATTTCTACCGACATAGCACTTCAACTAGGACAACATTTTCAAAGTACCATATATCCATTTTCCAAATGCCTTTATGCCCAAAGTTCCTACCACTACGCTAAAGTATACAAAGAATATTAACTCCAAATACACCATAGTAAAATGAAACACTCCATTCCAGAAGTATGTTTGAGAGATTGGGAAGAATAGAGGAAACCTTAGACACAATATGCCTATCACTAAATTTAAACATTCTAATATCTTCAAGTGCAAACAAAACAAGTACATGCCCAAAATAATATCAAGGGATGCTATTATGACTACAACTATAGGCATAGAGGGTGACATAACACTATTATCCCCAGTGTCAAATTCAATCAATAGATCCCAAACAATAGAACAATGTTGACACAACCCACTGTAAAAGACGGTTCTTATGCACAGAATATTACCCCTAGAGGTGAGAAATTGGTAGTGTTATTAGAATTATCCTTGACAACAACTTTGGTTAAAAATGCATTGGATGTGAACCTATTTCCTTTGTTATCCACAATGAAATCTCGTCTCGCCTTTCTAGCTACTAGAGAGAAAGAGAGGCCATCTACCATGAACCAACCAATGACTACAAGGTTGATCAATACTATCATCAACCATGGAACTATGAAAGAGGCAATGTTATAATCCATGCAACTTCTCTTTCTTCCTTTTCCACCTCCAACCAAGTACTCTTCTAGAAATTCTGAAGTCTTGACTCGAAATCCTCTGGATTTTGCATTTTAGAATTGAAATATTGTGCTAGTAGTTTCATCCTCACATCATCACAGGGATCATCCATCGATATGCATATGCAAATACTCTCTCCTATGTTTATTGAGGCACCATTCTCCTCTATAAATTTACATACTAAATGGGGTGATAAATGAGAATTCATGATGGGGTAATCCTCTATCAATCCCTACCCTTCTACAATATGCAAGAGGTGGTCATTTCACCCATGGAAGCTAGTTCTAAGACATGTGAATTATGGGAGTAGGTAGTGGGTTGAATTAGAGATTCCTTTCAATGTCATATGTATTAGATGAACACACATATTTATGTTATTTTATGTTGTCCATAATACATTGTAGTTTTAGTTGCATTGAAAACTCACTATATTGGCATCTCATATTGCATCTCATCAAGACATGAATCGCAACATGGTAGAATCAACAATAGGGGCATTAGATTTGATGAATTTCCTCATGGAAATATTCGATGGAGTGTTTCACAACATTACAAAAGTAGATTTATTTCATGTGGTAACCTCATTTCTGTTGATCTCATTTATGATTATAAGTTTACGACATCCTAGAATGGTAAAATCATCCCTATATCCACTCTCTAGATCAATCCTTCCACTTATCGAATTTGTAACAAAAGTCACATAGATCTTCGAAAAAACATTCTTTAAACAACAAGATTGCCATATGGTACTGCACTGTGAATGTTAATTTATTACTTAAAAGGATTTCCTGAGTATTCTTTAAACTAGATTTATTGAGGGATGCAACTTTTCAAACACCGTGCATTTTATACCATTTCTTTGGGAGTAGGGTAACCAAGAGATCAGTGTCTTGATAACTCTCCTTGGGTCAAAGTATGAAGTTCATTTTACCCCTTGTCTTTAAGTTTCCATCAGATAAGACTCCCCATGATCGTGATAGAGTAAGACATATGTATTTGTTTGTTCCTCATTCCAATACTATAAGCATTATTTTGATGCTTTATTTATTTTGAGTCTTCCTTTTACTTTGAGAATTTGGTACAGGTTCTTCCATCCACAATGTCCTTTTGCATGAGTGACAGCTTTGTTTTCTTATCAAGATCACGAATGGAGAAAAAGCATGCTGATCTTTGTTATTTTGCAACCCCTTTGTTCTGACAATTTATTTCTTCATCATCATTTGTTTAATCGAAGACTGGATAGTTTAGAAAAATGAATTTACAATCTAATCCCTTTGGAATTTTCTTGGTATTTTTAGCAATGTAATCATTTTGAATACCATACATCTATCAAACTTTCTTCCTTTTCATGGGTCCATCATGATATGCTTCCTGAGATAGGTATTAATGTGAGAATGGATGAAACCCCAATATATTACTCGAGAACTCAGGAGTCTTGGTTATTTCACAGGGGGTTATAATGATTCAAATGTGATCTTGGAGATTAGCTTCCCTTTTCATCATCTGTCAATAGTACAAGAATATCGTTATGATCAAAATTTATCATTTTCTCCTTCCCATAAGCAATTCCTGACATCCAAATATTTCAAGTTTAATTACATTCCTAGACTTCCAAGAACCAAAAATTGAGCTAGTTTATTAAAAATAAAAAACGAGTCTATGAAATAAGATGAAACAAACATGAAAATAAACAATTGGAAAAAAAATTCAATAACAACAAGTTTATTTATGTTCAAAGGGTTCCTAGGACTCTAAGTAAAGTAATGTTTGAGACAAAGGCCATTTAAAGGAATACTTTCTTCTTGTCCTTGTAAATCTTGCAATTTGTAAGTTGTGGGGCCTAAATTTTCAGTGACTAGGTAAGGACCAATCCATAAATGTTGGAACTTTGTGTGTTTTCCATTTTCTGCATGAGGATCATCCCATTTCAAAACTCGGTCTCCTACACCAAATTTTCTTATACCATATTTTCTCCTGTCGAGCCATATTTTGATGATACCATGATGTTGGTTGAAATTATCTTTATCATTTTCCCGTAGTTCTTCCAGTTTTAAAAAGTGTCAATTCGTGCTAGTAAAACTTCGCTGCTGGAACTACTTGAAGCTTGAGCTAACTGTGAAGATGAGAGAAAAACGTTTGGGGGCAATAAAGCTTCTTTTCCATATACCAAAGTATATGGAGACACTCCTATATAATTATTTAGAGTGACCCTATCTTCCCACAATGCATTTTGAAGGGATGCGTACCAATTTCTTTGATTTTCAATAACGATTTTCTTCAAAATTTGGATAAGATTCTTATTTGTTGATTCCACTAAACCATTTCCCTGACGATAATACTTAGCCGAGTAATGAAAATTAATTCCCTTTTCATAATCAAACTCGATTATTTTAACAAATGAGAAATAAGATGCATTATCAAAAACAAGAGAAATTAGAACTCCGAACCTCGTCATAATGTTCTCTTGCAGGAAGGCAATGACAACATCTTCGTTCACTTTGCGCAATGAAATCACTTCCACCCATCGTGTGAAATAATTGATAGATGTAAGGATATATCGATGTTGTAATGAAAAATTAAGATTGATTTCCCCAATAATATATATGCCCCACTATTCAAATGGATTTGAAATAGTAACAGGTTGTAAATATCTTGCCGCCTTTTCCAATTTTCCACCACTCCTCTGACAAACATCACACTTTCTTGCATAGGAATGATCATCTTTAAATAAATTTGGTCGGTAATATACAACTCTAAGTATCTTGTGAGTTTTGGTGTCCCCATAATAATGTCCTCCTGCTGGTCTGTCATGTAATTCTTTGACTAATTTGGAGGCGTCCTCTCTTTCTAGATATTTGACAAAAAATCCATCATAATTGTTTTTGAAAATCACTCCATCCATTATTTGATATGCAGTTGAATTCAATCAAATTTCCCTTCTCTACTTGGATCTCCAATGCTCTGGTAAATATCTGTATTGAAGATAGTACACTAGATATCTATACCAAGATTTGAGAGCAGTGAAGATAGGACATACATCAATCAAGTTTACTCCAGCTTCATTTTCCCAATCGGGGTCTTTATCAGTTTGATTATCCACCATCAACTTGCACAACCCTTGACCTTTTATGATAAAAGTTGGTTTGAATTTTAGGTCATACTCCTGCAGGGAAGTCACCCAATTCCATCTTTGCTCACCTAGTTCCTTTTGCACAAAAAGAGACCTAATAGTTGGGTGAGGAACTACAATTTTTGTTTTGTTTTTTAGAATATAAGGTCTAAACTATTTTTCATCCTTGGAGACTGCATATGCTTTCTTGTCCACAATTGGGTAATTCAATTCAACCCCTTTTAACCCAGTACTCATGAATGATATTGGGTATTCTTCTCCCAATTCATGTTTCTATGTAAGCATTGTTGTGAGAGAGTTGTCTAAAGAAAATGTATATAAAATAAAGTCCTTTTCAAAGTCTGGAGTTTTCAAAGAAGGTTCCTGAGCTATTGTTGTTTTGATATCTTTAAAGGAAACTTTATCAATGTTACTCCACTTGAATTGCACACTTTGCTTCACCATTTGCTGCAAAGGTTTCAAAATTTGAGAAAAATCAAGGACAAACCTCCGAACAAAATTTATAGTGCCCATAAATGATTTCATATATTTCCTATTATGGGGCATGGGAATATGAGCTATAGCTTCAAATATTTCTTGATTGATTGAGATTCCCTTCTTAGAGATGATGTGTCCCAACAATTTTCCTTCAAGAACTAAAAAGATTCTTTTTGTTGGGTTTAGAGATATACCATATTTTCTACAACGGTCAAAATATGTTTTAAGTGAAAACCATGGTCTTCTCTTCTCTTGGAGAAAATTGTTACATCATCCAAGTAGACTAATACACCGTGGCCACTTAAAACTCTGAATGGAATGTCCATGGCCCTTTGAAATGTTTCTTCGACGTTCATGAGTCCAAAAGCAATTCTTCTATAAGAGAATGTTCCCCACTTTGTACGAAATGTTGTATTTAATTGGTCTTGCTCGACCACTAACACTTGATTATACCTTGAAAATCCATCTAATAGGGAGAACATTTCTGAGCCTAAAACCATCTGTAAAATCTATTCCATTGGTGGAACCGGATATTTATCTTTATCAAATTCTCTATTTAAGTTCCTGAAGCCAACACATAACCTTATCTCTCCCGACTTTCTCTTAACCAGGACTAGATTGCCCACCCATTCTGAATGTCAAACCTTGAAAATGATATTTGCATCCAGTAACTTCTTTACTTCCTTATGGATCAGAGGTTCTAACTTCAGGTGCATCTTTCTAAGTTTTTTCTGAAATGATTTTTCTCCTATTTTTATGGGAATCACATGCTAGATGATGCGAGTGTCATAAGTATTTAGATCTTCATATGTCTAAGCAATTATTTCTTTTTGTTTTTGAAACAACTTGATGAACTTACATCTCTCCCTAGCAGAGCATCATTTCCCAAATTGACATATTTAGGTTCATCCTCTAATCCCAGATTGACCAACTCATGTTGCATTGATGAACTATTCATCTTCACATTGGTTGGTTTCCAAAATTTACTTTGTAAATAAAGCATCCCTTCAAGGGTTCTTACTGCTTTAGGAAAGAAATTTCCCTGAATTTCATCTTCATTTTGTAAACCTAACAAATTCTTATCTTCATCTATTATGGATTATTTAAAAGATTCTTCATTTGTAAAAAAGTTGATGATTTGTTAATCGTCATCGAACACCCTGAGATTTATAACATTGTCAGGTACTGATGGCTTGAAAATCAGTTCAATAGAACACTTGTTATTATTTGGCACTAATATAGATGTAGAAGTATCTAATAAATCAGCTACAATGTTATGCAATCTAGGTACTGCATTTATATTGAAAGCATTGAAGTGCATAATCAAATTCCATACCTCCAACTGGTATCCCTTAATATGTGGAGATAAAAAACGAATGGTGTTTCTTTCTTTTCTGAATACTATATTGGATTCCCCAAAAACTTTTAAATTTCTAACCTTAATTTCAATAGCTTTCTTCAGTCCCAAGACTAGAGCCTCATATTTAGCAGTGTTATTTGTGCATTCAAGCTCTAGCCTACAAGAGATAAAGTGTTTATTCTTATTCGTATCAATTAGGATGCAACCTACCCTTGATCCCTCTTAGGTTTTAAAACCATCAAAATATAGAAACCAAAATCTATCACCTAACTCTAACTGGTTAGCATCATCCCCTACGTCAGTCACTAAGTTTACTATATTACAATCAATATTATCATACCATGAGAATTGAAGGAGATCAAAATGTGTGTCGGATTCACAACTGGCTTCTTCAGCTTGGTAGTTCCGTGGTTTGAGTTCCAAATATTATTTCCCCAAGACTGAAGATGAGAAGTTCATAGATTCATTTTTCCCTTCTAACTGAGTTACATTATACCTCATGCATGGTTCTCTCAGTACTTTAATTTGGTTTTGAACATTATTGAATGGCATCCACATGTGATACCAGTCAATTGCAAAGTAACCATTTAGTTTTGTTGACTAGTCCCTACTCAAAATTAATCCCTATGCTTTTGGTATATCCACTACCATAATATCTATAAAATGAAAAACTATGGGATCTGTAGACAAATGAATCAAAACATCGTTCATTTTCCATATGACTTTAACAACAGATCTATTTAGTTGAATTATCCGAGATGGGGATGGTATGGGTTGGACATTAATCCTTTTACATACTTAAAGTGGCATGACATTTGATGAAGCCCAATATTCTACCAAACAATTATGTACATTATGATTAAAACTATCAAATGATAACATAGAAGGTAAAGTATGATATTTAGACTTCCCCCCAATGCTTGCTTCATTTACTTCATTATCAGATCCTATGGCTTCTGGGATACTGCTAGGCTGTGGATTAAAAGCTTCTAGAAGTTTCTTCCTTTGTTGAGGAAAATTACATAATTCAAATAAAGAGATGTTTGTCTTTGTTTTCTTAATGTATTCTACGATATCATACCCCATGCCATGCTCTTTAGTAGTATTTATTTTATTTTCCAAATTTTCCACAGGTTTATTAATTTTTGTCTTCATTGACTTGTTAGCTACTGGAATTGTCTCTTTTATATTTGTTGGACTAGGATTAGGTGTTGTTTGAGTAGTATTGACAATTTTCTTCATGTTTTCTTTAGATTTCTTTATTTTAGGCAGTAACAACATTTCATCCATTACTGGGCCTGTACTTCTCGCCTTGATATCAACTGATAACACTTGACTTTCCTTAGTACGTTCATCCTCTCTAAGCCCAAAAGTAGGTTCCCAATACCATAATACCATCATGGTTTCTTGGTTTGTTTGTTTTGGCTCATTAGTTTTGGTTTTCTCTTCTTTAGGATCTGCCAACTGGGTATCGAACAATTTATTCATAACCGGAGTCATTGAATTTATCCATTGCGGACATATTTTTTTAGAATGAGGTTCTTGGTGAAAGGAACATAAATGATCAATGCCTTCCTTGTTAAAATTTAAAACAGTAGAGTTATGCATAGGTGGTTGGAGTTGTCCACCCTCTTCCTGTTTTTTTTGTAATAAGGGTTGAATGGATTTATATAAGAACTAGTTCGCTTATCCTTTTCCATGTCTACTATTTTGTTTGAAAACTTTTGCACCATTTTGACCACACTCTCTAGCTCATTAGAATTTTCTTCTGTGGGTTTAGTCAACAGCAAAGGATTTTTTTCTCGTGGTGTGTTTCAATTCAGATTTTGGAGTATGTTTTTCTATACTATCCAAATATGCCTCTACTTTCTTGACCTCTTCATAGTTTTCTACCGATGTAATTTTACCAGACATTTTCACAAACATTGCTATTGGTGGATCAAGTGTCGTGGTATAATATTCTATTAGAGACTCTTCAACAAGTTTTGTTGTAGCACTAAAGTTATTTAGCAAAGTGGTGAATCTCTGATTAAATTCTTGGACCTTTTTTTTCTTCTCCATTCTCATATACAACAATTCTTTCATGAGTGGCCATAGTTTTATGGTTTCCAAATGTCCATAAAAATGCCTTTTTAAAACCATCCCAATTTATTATTGAATTAGCTTGCAGACTAAATTACCATTGAGATGCTTTAGGTTCAAAATTATATTGAAAAAGTATGAAAATGACATATTCATGGTAAACATTTAAGAGATTCAAATCTAGATAAAATTTTTGTGAGTAATGTTTAGCAGAGATACCCTTTCCAGGATAAAATTTTGGTAAAACCTTTTCTGGGTGTTTGGGTAAGTCATGCAATGAAGCCGCTGGGTTGAGTGGCATTATTTATCTCCATGGATATAATTGATCTAAAGGCTAAACAGTTTCTTGGATGGATAGATCTACCAGTTCTTCAAAATTTTCAACAAGAATTGAATCCTTAGTGTAAGAGGCTACTTTCTTGGAATTTTTCCTTATAGGTAATGCAGGAATAACTTTTAAATCCCCAAGCTAATTATTATAGGATCTTATATGTCTCCTAAATAGACCTACTTCTTCAAATGGGACATCATACAAACGTTCTGATTCTTCTTCCCCAAAACCTGTATGTTCTTGTTTTTGTAATTCTGGGAAAATATCTCTAGGGAAATTATCTTTTGATGTTGTTCTAATGTAATCTTCTCTGAAAAACGGGTTTCCTCTACCATCCATGCACTATATAGGTCCCTCCTTATAGTGCCAATTCTGTCGATTCCTGGAAAGATGCCAGGTACCAAGTAGTAGGGATTCTCCTTGGTGAACGATCCCAATTAGATCAGACACTGTTTGGTGTGGTGAATTCATTTGATTCATGGTTTCGGCTACGGTATATCAAGTTCTTTTAATATTTTACTGGTTATGGCCCATTCCACCATTTATAATATTTTTGTTTAAATAACGATATGCATGTGCCTAAGCTAAATGTAGATCTAGTCTAAATCTAAAACTAAACTATTTTATCCCCTGCTAGGGAGAAAATTTAGAGATCAAAGTAATGTACTGTCAATTCTAATAAAGGTCTAATAGATAGTTGTACCAACAAAATAATAAAATTCACAACAGAAAGAATGCCAGAGGTAGCTCTAATATAATTAAACCATTTATTACCCTATCAACACAGACATTTATACAAACAACAGAGATTCATGACCAAGGAAATAGTTCCAGTGGGTTAGAACTGTTAACCCAAAAATTCCCTCACTCAGCTCTACATGAATTACACCACCCATGGACACCCATGATCTACCCTCGTATCACTCCATTAGACCCCCACACCCTCAAAAAGGCTTAAGAATGAAGAAAGGGATTAAAAACCCTAAAAGGAGCTAAAGTTATGGCGGAAGGGGATAAAAGCCCAAAAAAGAGGCTAAAGCCCTGACCAAGGCTTAAAACCCTAAAAGTCCCAAAAAAATCTATAAAAGGAGGGTGGGGGGTCACCACATGGGATTCACTTAGTGAACCTCTCACATAGCACGTGCAATCATGGAATATTAAAGAATACCCTTAATTTCTATAGATATTGGTCCAAAATCCTTTTGTTGAAACCCCCTCCCAATACATAAAACCTCCCTACCACCCATTTTTATACCCTAATCCTTATAAACCCCCCTAACCCTCCTCCCTAAACCCCTCATCCCCCCCAATACATGCAATATATTGGCCTTATTTTTAAGAAATTTAAAAACCGCAATATGAACTAATGTGCTAGGATATTGGTCAACAAGTGAATCCCCCATCGGGGTCACTCTCAAACAACTCCTCTCTTGCATATTGTTATGCTTCCCGTGGATGAATTTAGACCTCTTTGCCTCTCAATCCATCCACATCCCTCTCCCTTCCACTCATCTTCCCCATTGAGCCATAGCTCCCCCATTGCTGAGTGAGATAGGGAGGTGGTTCTTCCAGCCAGGACATGGTGGCCCATTTGACCAAAGCAAAGGTATAAAATAGTGTTGTTTATGTGTTTTCTTTGTTAGTTTAGTTGTTTTCTGACCATTATTTGTTTGCAAGTTTGATTTCTAACATGTTTTGTAGGTTTGTCTCTGTTTAATATTTGTTTGCAGGTAGCCAAGGGGAAGCCTTGAACCTTGTTTGCAGAGGAGATCACTATCATTTTCTTTTTGTCATTTGCTTTCCTTTCTATCTAATTTCTTTACTACATTTTCCACACGCAGGAACCTACCCTTTTGTCCTATAGATAGAAGGGAGCCATTCCTGCCCCTGTAGCAAGGAGAAATCCCTGCTACAAAACTAGTGACCATACCAGGTCGATCCCACAGGATCCCTCATTTAGTTTTTTAAAATTTCAAGTTTATTTTAGTTTATGCCCTAGTTTTAAAATTTCTTGTCAAATCTAGTTTAGATCCTGTTTATTTTCATTTTTTATTATTGTCGAAGCCTCTGCATGGAAAATTTGTGTCTGTTTGGCCACAATACAAGTTATTGTCGGCTGGATTTGACTCAGGATCAGAAAAAACCCAAATCCAGAGTAGGTCGCACTTATCAGGCCTGAACAAGGGGATGAGGCCACTCTTTTAGGTCTCATAGGTGTGACCAGGTCTCCCTTTTTCCCTTGAAAGGTGTGACTTCACTAAAAAATGAAGACCGCTTCTATCTGTGAAATCTGTGTGACCCCCTCACTTGTTTCTGGAAATATTTGGTGACCCTCTCACCACATTTGACCCGAAACGTGCAGTCTGTCACTCAGAAGTTAATTTTCAGTTTACTAGGGACTGTCAGTGCGGCTTAGCCGCCTCTGTCCAGAACAGTAGTTCTATTTCTGTTTCTATTTTAATTTACTGTAATTTCATGTACAAACAAAGTGTAAATTCAAAACAATTTTTAATGGCTTAATGAATGTAGCTTAACTAAAATTGACATAAAATTAACATTCTTGCTTACCCTTTCTCCTCTACCTAGTCATCACCCTCTGGGGTATTCTAGGATACGACGAAGGGCACAGCTCATATAGTAATAATCCCTTCACCCAATATTGTTCTAAACCATTAAAAACAGATGACCTAGAAGGTAGAGGGGGTAGAGAAGGACGGCTTCTCACAGTGCTAAGTGTCCTCCCTGTTGACCAACCTTGCATCTGGGAGGTGACCTATGGATCTACGGATGGGATTAGTCCCATTATGTTGAGAGCCCAACACCTTCTCTTGGTTGAAGAAGAATATAGGTGTAAGGTATTCACCTAGTTAGGCTGTCACATTCAAGGTAAAAATTGTATCTATCTACAACATTTTTGATTATTTATTGCTTTTATTTACAATGATATGAACTCTACCACAATATGATGAATTCATAAACCATTTGAAACCACCAAATAACAGAAAAATAGCAAGACATATACACCATACAACATAATCAACCCCACTCAGTTCATGACACTAAGAGAGCCACTAAAATTGATTAATTTACCATAAGTCAAAAAATTTGTAGTCTTTGAGGACATAAGTGCCTGACTGCCTTAACCGTGGGAAGTACTTGGGCTCAGCCCAGAAATTCATTATGAGGAGTACCACGGGAACCCCAAAGTAGTTGGCTGCTAAGAGGAATTACCAAGTGAAACGGGCAACGACCCCCACCGATTGAGTAGAACGCCCATGAGGAAAAATCCAAGTGTTGTCTTCTGGAATTCTTGGTGGCCAAGTCACCACCTACATCCAATAGGAATCCATTGAAACTGGGGTCCAAAATATCATTCCCACCATATTGATACATAAAATCTAACAAAATTGATCCCCCATGCTCTTCCTCATGCCTAAGAGGCGAACAACCACAATTGGGGTCATTGAACTGACACTGTCGATACCATTCTCGATGACCTCTCACACCATCGGAAGGGCACAAAACCTCTGATTCAGATTCAGACCCATATCAGTCTGAAAACCTGATCTGCATACTACTGCATCAAGCCCCGTGGTTCGTGCAAACCCGGATCTATTTTTCGGCATAGCCATAGCTAGAGGACCCATGTCCACACAAAAAATTATCACCAAGAACCCTACAGGTGGCCCCAGCATGGTCATGCAAACTATCATCAGTCAGTTGCCACCACCCATAGTAAGCACTCAAGCTGTCCCACCTGCAACACTTGCGGGCAATAGACCTTCCATATACGCTATCCCTCCTATCACATAGGGGGGCAGTGCCCCTTCCATATACACTGCCCCTTCTATCACACAGGGGGGCAGTGCCCCTTCCATATACACTTCCCCTCCTATCAAACAGGGGGGTAGTGCCCCTTCCATTATATACACTGCCCCTTTTTTCACACATGGGGGTAGTGGCCTACCCATCCACACTGCCCTGCACACCACACTTGGGGGCATTATCCCATCTACAATGGCACCAACAACACCCCCAACTATGTAGGTACATTATGCACCTACAAACCCCACCACCGTACCTTCCCCATCCCACATAAACCTGGGGTCAAATCTGCCTTTCATGACTCGTCTTAACTTGCCTGATTTGGCTCGATTGACAAATGACCCCATTCGCCATCAAGATTTTTGGCCTTCAATGGCAACTAAGATACCATCATAAATTCCCAAGTTTGAAGGAAAGGCAGGGGAATGTCCCCAAAACCACATTATTACATTCCATCTATGGTGCTCATCCAACAACATCGTAGACAATTCCATCAGGCTGAGGCTATTCCAACGCACCCTTACAGGTGCCGTGGCCAAATGGTACATTGAGCTACCACAAGACAAGTACCTAGACATCAAATCCCTATCTTTCATGTTCCTATAGTATTTCCAACTCCCTATCAGATATGATGACAGGGTGGAGATCTTGTTATCCTGTCACCAGAGCACTACGACACATATAACCGACCACATCCATGAGTGGTGGTGATGTCACAGCTTATGTAAAATCCAACTTGATGATAGGATCTTCTTGGATTGGTTCCTCAAGACCTTGCTCCATCCCATAGAAAATGACATCGCATTCGAACGTCCCCAATCTGAAGAGGAGGCCATACTAAAAGCCCAACAGTTTGACCTGATCTACACTCAGTTTGGATATCTGTACACCGTCATTCCAGACGCTCCCCATCTGGGTACCTCCTACCGGGATGCACCAGGGGCATCCCATGTTGTAGATGTCATCATAGGCTCGGTCTCTCAATAGCCACAACATCGTCCGACACCACCTGTAGCCCCACCACAACCAAGAAATATTGCTAGTGTTTCTTACCAGAACCAGAATCCGGACTATGCCAGAATGATGTCCCAGTTTGGAGAAACAACTTCCTACACACAACCTACGCCACCGCAGTAGGCTCAGGCCATGGCTTGGCTAACACAGCAGTACGCAGGGAAAATTCCCACATTTGTAGCACTGCCACCCCCACAAATCTACTATGCACCACTAGTGCAACCAGTTCAAGCCCTCACCCCTACTCCACCCGCTTCGTTGGGTCAACTTTTCACACAACAAAACCATCCCAACCAGCCTACCCCCAACAATCAAGAAGGGAAAGCTATAAATAATCGTCCCCGGAACAAGGCCAATAACCAACCATAGGGAGGCGGTCAATAGCCAAACCCTCCCAATATTGTTGCAACAAATCAACCCGCCCAAAACCCCCCATGACAAAATGCACCAAGATGCAATGCCCTGTTGCACACAAACCAACCATGCACACTCTGTGAGGTCTATGGGAACTACACATTTGAGTGTCCCCTCATGGGTTAAGCTAAGCATACCATTCAGAACGAGGCCCAATAGGATGCCAATGCTACGAACCAAGCGAGACCCAATCCAACACCACAAGGACCTGTTACGGAGAGAAATTCCTATGGCTCGGGGTACCACAACAGACAGCTTGACTCCAAAAATCAATCCTTTCCAATATGCAATAGAAATTAAATGGATAACACTAAAGGATTAGAACTCGTAGCTTATTCCAGATGGTTGAAGTAGATCCCCGTTGAGCTTTCCAACTTCATCTTGAATTAATAGATTACTTCCTCAACAACAAGTAAACAATACAAGCATTCTATATATCATGGTGTTAGATCTATTCTAGCATATATAATCAATAATGTACAAGGATTTGACATAATCCCATGGATAAAATATTCATTCAAACACATATTATTGGACAGGAAAAAATATTTCTATTAATATAAATCAATGATTACAAGATACAACCTCTGACGGCACGTCTGCGAACCGGAGAAACTGAATCCCCCACTTGGGACCCCACCACCTCAATCCTCCATCTCTCGATAGCAAGCTCACAAGCAAAAGGAAAGCTTGGGAAGAACACACTAGTGCTCCAAGGGACAAAGGGATGTAGACTCAAGCATAAGTTCCGGAAACAATGGACTATAGCTTCTTTGCTCTCAATTATCTCTTCCTTCCTTCAATGTACCAAGGGGTTTCTTATATATCTTTTCAAAGGGGTAATGAAAGGTCAAATCTGAGTGATCTCAAGGCATAGGGAAGGCCAGGAGTCAAATGAGTCGGATCCATGTCAAGGAAAACTCCAAAAAGATTTGGATTTTGTACACATCCCGATGTACGCAGTTTTAGTGGTCCAACCCGCGTATATACACGCTTATAGGTTTAAAAGTCACATGTATCATTTTTCACATGTTTTTAGGGGATGATCAAGGAAACATCAAAGGACAAAAAATGGTCCATGGGGTCTAAGGAGTTTGCAGTGGGACAGGGGAAGGCCATACAAAGTGTGATTCACCTGGAGTGGTGAAATCAACTATAACAGATGCCCCCTAATGTATGAGTTCAGAGGGGTCATACGATGGCCAAAATACATTATAATTCCATCCCAGAAGTGGAATGATGAAGGATCCCAAATGGAAGACCAGCCACCCAATTAGCATAGTACAATAATACAACTCTGCATATAACTGCAAATATATATAGTAGTCTCGGATACATAAGAGTACAATGGCCATGAATAGGCATGATACATGATATCACATATGTGGTCATCGCCATGTACAATATACATAGATCAGAATCTCCATGATGAAGACATACAAAGGACCATGATCTCCATAACGGCTAAAGATATAATAGATCGAGATCTCCATAGTGGTTGGAAATATCTCCCATATACTGGAATCAAGTCACGAGAGCTGAAATCTCATGAACACTGACACTATCAAGGAGGTAGCATATAAGAGATGCCACCAATCTGGAAAGTCTTCTACACAAACCGCTACGATTACATGTCCTACTATGCGAATAGAGGTATCGAGGTCAAACATAGTAGTCCATCGTCTAATTACCGATCATTAATGTATACCATTAACAGACGCGAGATCACCCACTCATAATGAAAATGAGAATCAAGGTACTAGAGTGCAAACTAACAAGTGTGAATAAATGTGTTGAGGTCGAACACTTGAGAGGATCCATCGATCAGGGACATTGATGTATTCCCAAAAACTATCGATGGCGAGAGAACCTGCCATTGATGACTACAAGTCTCAAGGCACTCAAAATGACTCTAGATTCCAATCCCAGAATAAATGATCTGAAGTCGATGGGATGAAATCTTCTGGAAGGAGGGCATTAAGGCATCCCCCATCATCCAACATGAGGTACTCATCAAAGCTGTATAATGTGGAAGGACTTGATCATAAGGTGCACAAACCAGTAACTGTACTGGGAATGGCCGACATGCAAAGCAAAGATAACTGAGGAATGGCCGACTCAGGCTTCAACTTCCTTCGAACAAGAGCATAACGACATATGGTGACTGAATGAAGGTAGCATAGACTTGATATACAAACTGGGACATCTCTACGACACAAGAGGCATTGACAGAGGCTCCATAGGGACTGCAAGCTTAACCAGTCGATGGAGATAAACTCGGATAAATGAGTACAGCTCCTAAAGTCAAACTATAACCCAACCAATGGATGCGATATACAGTGCTCTGTTCGAAGGCGACATGACTCGACAGCTACCATAGATAACATCTTTCCTTGTCTGGATTTTTGGTTTTTTGATTTTTTTTTACTTTTTCAGTTATTTAAAAAGCTTGAAAAAAGAATAAAATAGATTTATAGTTACATAATAGGAGGAGACAAGTGTCATAAAGGGAAACAAACTAGTTCCAAGTAGTGGAACATACCTATGCTCAATGCAAGGATACATGTGTAGGATATCGACACTCGGGGAAAAATCCCCTCCCTATAAAAAGGGAATCAAGCTATGAAGGATATATAAAAAATGGCTCTACATGGCTAGACATGAGACAAGCTCAGGCTATATGGCTGAAATGCAATGTCAGGGAAGCTGGCATAAAGCTCAATAAGGCAGGAAAAGCTCATGATAATGCATTCACAACTTGACATGAGGGAGTCTTGAGGGAAATAGGCCAGCAAAAGATCAAAAGGAGTAGGAGGCTCTTGCGAAATGTCATGGTAGTACTATACAACGGACTCCCACACCCTAAAGGAGAAAATGTCGACATGGGCACCAAATGCAAATAAGGCACTAACTAGGGTACCCATGTAAGGTAAAGCTCTACCACTCATATGATACCACTTCTAAAGCAACAAGAAGGTTCCGTGACATAATAGAGTGGGTTCATACCCAAGGTCATGATGAGATGGTCATAAGGTTATGCAAAATGCAAATGGTGATGACACCTAACCTATATGCTAGTTTAGATATGATACCTGAGATCGGCATGAACGGTTCAATCCAATGGCTAAAACGACACTGAAAAAAGGTCCTCTACATCACGAATTATGTCA
Source organism: Pseudotsuga menziesii (assembly GCA_001517045.1). Taxonomy (NCBI): domain Eukaryota; kingdom Viridiplantae; phylum Streptophyta; class Pinopsida; order Pinales; family Pinaceae; genus Pseudotsuga; species Pseudotsuga menziesii. The sequence goes on from LPNX010093240.1 coordinate 44,437, forward strand.
AAAACGGTCCAAAATGGTTAGAAAATGTCGAAACTATAGGAAAGGGGGTAAAAATTTTCAAATATTTGAAAATTTTCTATAAATAGTAAACAAATCAAAATATTACAAATCATTTGAAACTTTTAACCATTTGAGCTCTGATTTTCAACAGCGAATTTTAGGAGATCCAGCTGGCGGAATCCACTACCGTTTCTTCTAGGTATTTACTCATGCTCTCCTCTTTCATTTTGATACAATTTTTATGAATTTCCATGGTCAATTAAGATTTCTAGGCCAACCCCAAATGAACGCTGCGGCCCATGCAGAAATCGAGGTTTTTTCCGCATATAGGGATCGACATACGCAAAAAATGCCCTCAAACCCACGTACATATGTGGTTGTTTTGAAAACAGTCGCGTGTGAGGATGCGCATATGGTTTTTTCAATAAACTAATGGTCAAATTTGCAATTTCTTGTATAGGATGTTAACTTTTCATATGCTTAGCTAAGACATCAGTATTTCATTTCATTTTCATAACAAAAGCATATACACAGGATCACTGAAAGAAACAGCATCACAAGAACAACACAGATTTATCCTAAGAAAACCCTAAAGGAAAAAACCCAGCAAAATCTTCCTCAGTATAGATGCCCCAAAAAGGTAAAAGATAAAACCAGCAAGGAGATCAAAAACCTGATCCTCCTCCTTCTCCAGCTACTTCTCTCCTCCACAAGTGCGCTACTCAAGTGAGTGTGTGTTTTCCAAATGAGGAGCACCACACCTCTATTTATATTCATCCGTTCACTTTAATTAACTCATCCGACATGTAGGTTTGAGTTAATGATGTAGGATCGAGTTACACATGTAGGCTCAAGTAACCACACTAGGGTGCTAATGACCCACCTTTACAATTAGAGGGGACTACCTCATGACTCTTATTAGTTCTTCCGATTAGAAGCATCGGGGTACAAAGATAATACAAGTGGTTCTCCCGGTAGGACCATCGGGGACCACAAAATATACATATAGAATATTCTTCGAAGTTACAATATTTCAACACTCCCCCTTAACGAGAAGGGTATTCTACAACAACAACAACAATAGTAGGAGAGGACATCATCAACGTCATTAGGGTAACACATCTATAAATCATTGGAATCCTTTCAACATCATATAGTATTCGTCTTCAATTTTCAACGACAACAACTCTTTGATCAGCATCAACATCTTTTGACCTTTTGATCAGCAACATGTTCAACACTTTGACCTTTTGATCAGCAACACCTTCAGAAAAATCTTCACCACTTTGACCTTTCAAGCAGCAACATCTTCACCACTTAGACCTTTCAACTAGCAGCAAAATATTCAGCACTTAGACCTTTCAATCAGCAGCAACATCTTCAACACTTTCACCTTTCGATCAGCAACATCTTCAGCGTTTTGACCTTTCGATCAGCAACAATATCTTCAGCATTTTGATCAGCAACATCTTCAGCACTTTGATCTTTCGATCAGCAACAACATCTTAAACATTTCGATCAGCAACATCTTCAGCACTTTGATCTTTCAATCAGTACATCATCATCATCACACTTTGATCTTTCGATCAGTACATCGTAATCATCATCATACTCTGATCTTTCGATCAGTACATCATCATCATCATACACTGATCTTTCGATCAGTACGTCATCATCATCATAAAAACATCATCATCATGAAAACATCATTATCATCAAAACATCAACATCATCAAAACATCAACATGATCTTTCCTTTCGGAATTATGGGATTTAGGTATTTACGGAGTTACCAATGATCCTTCCTTTCAAAATTATGGGATTTAGGTCTTTATGGAGTTACTAAAGATATTTCCTTTCGGAATTATAGTATTTAGGTCTTTACGGAGCTACTAACGATCCTTCCTTTTAGAATTACAGGATCAACACATTTGTGGAACTCAGACAATCCTTCCTATTGGAATTACGGGATCAACACATCTGTGGAACTCAGACAATCCTTCCTATTGGAATTACGGGATCAATTCAATGATCCTTCCTTTCGGAATTATGGGATTTAGGTCTTTACGGAGTTACTAATGATCCTTCCTTTCGGAATTACAGGATCAACACAGATGTGGAACTCAGACAATCCTTCCTATTGGAATTACGGGATGAACACATCTGTGGAACTCAGACAATCCTTCCTATTGGAATTACGGGATCAATTCAATGATCCTTCGTTCCAGAATTATAGGATTTAGTTCTTTACGGAGTTACTAACGATCCTTCCTTTTGGAATTACGATATCAACACAGATGTGGAACTCAGACAATCCTTCCTCTAGGAATTACAGGATCAACACACGTTCTTGAGTACCGAAGTCACCAGATCCATTCTGAACTGAATTTCAAGGATGATAAAATCCTACCACATTCACGGGGACCGAGATCTCCGGATACATTTTGAACCAAAGTTTAGGGATGATGCAATCCCACCACATTCACAAAGACTGAAGTCACCAGATCTATTTTGGGTAGATGTCCCATGATGATAGAATCCCTGTTCATTCTCAAGGACTGAGTTTACTGGATCACTTTTGGATAGATGTCCCGAGATGATACAATCCCACTGCAACATCACTACTCCCCCTTTTGAGGAAGGTCTTTTCGAACAACACCAAGCTTGTCTCGAAAGTGTTCGAACTTTACCCGAGATAGAGGCTTCATCAGTACATCATCATTTAAACCATCATCATCTATATCTTCAGTATGTGAATACCGAACTATCACCATATGTATCTCCAGTATGTGAATACTGAAAGCATCATCATCTATATCTTCAGTATAGAAATATTGAAAGCATCATCATCTCTATATCCAGTATATAAATACGGAATCATCATCATCTGCATCTACAATATGTAAATACTGAAACATCATCTATATCTTTAGTATGGGAATACTGAAACATAATCATCTACATCTTATCTCGTATGTAGAAATACCGAATTTTTATGTGTTACAATTGGAACAGAGGGTTCTCTGTCATCACAAATTTGGTTATCACATAGAATCATTGAAGTATCCATATTCAGGTCAAAGAGACCTGATATTAGCTTCCGAAGCCATATGACTTCAAAACTTAGCAGAGCAATCTGCTATGTATTTTTCTTCAGCTGTGCTACGAGAAAAACTAGACTGTTTCCTGCTAAACCATGAACTCATAGCAGACCCCAAACAAAAGCATCTACCTAATGTGCTTTTCCTGTCTGAGATACTTCCAACCCAATATGCATCTATGTAGCCATACAATCTATACTCATGGCTACCATCATAGTATAGACCAAAGTCTATAGTCCCTTTCAGATATCCCATCACATGTTGTGCGATTACTAGGTGAACCCATCTTGGTTGAACAAGATATTGACTTAAGGTGTTCACAGCAAAACAAATGTTTGGTCTGGAATTTGTTAAGTACATTAATGACCCAATGATCTGTCTATAATGAGTCACGTCCACTAACTCTGATGAGTCATCAGCTAACAACTTCAGGTTGGAGTCCATGGGTGTGGCCATGACTTTGCATTCCAACATATCAAATATTTTCAAACTTTGCACTACATACTTTCCCTGATTGAGAAATATTCCTTCATATTTCTAGACCTAGGAAATAAAGTATTAGACCAAGGTCTAAATTCTTCAGTGGAATTCTTCTTGCATTCTACAATTTGTTTCTCATTACCTGTCAGAAATAGGTCATCCACATATAATAATAGGATGACAGATTCATCTTCTACAACCTTGAGATAAAGGTTAGGATCGACTTTACTCTTGGCAAATCCCATGCTCGTCAGGAAACTATCTATTCTTCCATACCAAGCTCTGGGAGCTTGCTTCAGGCCATAGAGGGCCTTCTTCAACTTGCATACATGAGTCCATATATATTCAACTTCAAATCCTTGTGACTATTCGATGTAAAACTCTTCCTCAATCATACCATTAAGGAAGGCTTGTCTTTACTTCATCATGGAAGAAACTACCATGATAGTTCTGAAGAAAGTATACCTTGCTTCTTGGAGTAATTGTCTCTTCAGAATTAATTCCCTCTTTCTAAGAGAAGCCACAAGTCTTTCCTTACTTCTATCAGTAGCATATTTTATCTTACTGATCCATTTGGAAGATACCACATTATTTCTTTCTGGTTTGAGTATTATATCCCGAACATCATTCTAGTATTATTTCATCATAGCATCTTTCATGAGTTCATCTTGTCAGTTCATCAACATATCCTAGTCTTCTGCATTCAATATTGAAGGTTGGAACCCACTTTACTCTTGGTAAAGTCTCGATCCATTAGGAAGCTATCCATCATGTCGTACCATGTTGAACTCAGATATCTTCTGTAGTCACTCCCCCTGAAGTGGAGTATCATCTTCCCTCTTCATTCTGTATAGGTGGTTCTATGCTTGACATATACTTGTCGATAGAGTATGTCATGTCATAGTCTATTCTTTCAAAGGAAACTCACGAACTTTTCTTTGTACACTTGTTCTTGTAGATCCATATGGAATATACTACGTACTTCCATTTATGTCTCGAAATCATATCGTATACATCATTTCCCATGATCAACTGTTATTCTTTGATCATAGCTTCTTTCATAGCATTCTTTTATTCATCTTGAGTTATCTCTCATACCCATGGTGGTATTCATCCTTCGAGGTGGATCTACCACTCTCTAAAGATGTTTCTTCCGTCATGGTTTCTCTGAACTTGGGAGCTTCAGATTCATGTTCATTGGAGTGAATCTTGAATTTTCAACACTTGTTCTTCAGAACAAGTCTCATCCTTATTTTCTTGTAGGAGGTTGTACAGGACCTTTCCTACAATTCAAATGTACCAGTTACATGGTTAGAACTATAAAACATATGCATAATGACAAATTATTATGCATCATACAATTGTTTAGCCAATACAACATTCATCCATGTCTCACGAAAACTTTCTAGATGTCTTCCATCTTTACCATGACATCATTGAGATTGTGCACTAATCAAATATGTCAGCAAAGAGGTTTGATAAGTAGCAATGGAGAGTTGTATGGCACCATGAGCTACTTACCCATCACAAGCATATTAGTAGTATACAATCATTAATGCAAACAATCTATCATGCATAATACATCAACTAAATATAATCAAATGCATAACAAAACAATATCATGCAATGACAATTGAATACTTATCTTTTATTCGTTTCGTGGGTAGACTCCTTCTTGATCCTTCTACTTCATCATATTCTTCATTCATGATATCATCATTTCTTATCCAAATGATAAGATGGATAAGAGGTTCTTCAAGAATTGAGTTCTTAACATTACTCATTGCTTGAGGGATCTTCTTTGAATGGTGAGAGGTTGATCTTCAATTGCTCCCACCTTCTTCTTCTCTTCTTATGAGTCGAGATTCTTCTTCTTCCCAAAGTCTGTTGAAAGTAATTACTTCCTTCTGGCACACATTCCTTGAATGAATGAATTCTATGATCCTGGGATACCATTCAAGGTGGATATCACCACTTCTGCATTCTCTAATTCTTCTTTTACCGCTTCAAGATGTTCTGCATTCTGGATCTTCACATTCTTCAACTATTTTCTCAAATCCATCTTCTGATTAATGTTCTTATTTTCAAATATATTGATCAAGGAATCAAACATCTTCGGTGTCTTTAGGGAAGACACTTGTGGCACAAGTTGATCCATGATTGAATCAACAATGATCTTCTTTGCCTTAATCAAGTTCTTCTTGTGTAAGGCTTTGAGCCTCATCTCCTTCTGGAACTGGAACCTCTCTACTCATGAAGGTGTCCAATTCATTTTCTTTAGAGAGATCAAATGCTTCCATGCTTGGAAGTTGTCAACTTCACCAAGATTATCATCAAGCTGATGTGATATATCACTTTGAAATGAGAACCTCAAATGCAAATAACAAAGGATTAGATCTTACCGATTTGAGGTGTCCGTCCTGGTTCCGGAGCTGGCTGATCTAGGGTTTGCCACAGAAACCCTAATTTTAAAAACTTGGAATATTTCAGATCTGATTGGATATAAATATATATCTCTTCAAATAGAGCTTTCCAAAGTACTCATTTTTTGAAAACGACAGAGGGAAGCTCCCGGAACAGGAATCCCTAGTTTTCCAATTTCTTCTGCAGAAATGTCTATTACTGTTTCTGTGATATCTCTGAAATTTCTACCCCTCTGTGTCGAAAATTTCACACTGAGGTAGACTTGCATGTCCCTGATCCAAAACCATAGGTTTCATCAGAATTAGTTTCACCAATTGGTATTTATGATCATTTTCCCAAGGTGACCTGTTACAGGACTGTTCAAAATAGTGAAGTTGTATGGCATGCCACATGTCGTTGGTTCATCTTCAGGTTCTGAAATTTGGACCAAATAAATTAAATTCTGTGATATTTCTAGAACATATTCATGAATTTCATTTGGATCTCTGTACCCCATGCTACAACAATTCTCCCCAGGTGTCTTATTTAGGGATGAATTCTGGAAGAGGCTGGAACCTTAACTTAGAGGGATCATATATCCTAGAATATAGGGAATATGAGGCTGAATTTTAGAAACAGTGTAAATCAGGATTTTATATTTGTCCTATACCATTTTCAACTCTTGAACCTTCGCCAATCTCAGGATATAGCCAATGTACCAAAACTTAGCAGTTTTAGTATTTAGGGTTTTTCTGGCTCGGGGTCAAACTAGGGTTTGACTTTCCCAGAGTTTCACTCAACCAAAAATATTGATCCAGGTCTCAAAACTTCAATTTTAATGAGTATATCAATCCTATTCTAGGCTCACTCAAAAATTCTTCTTCTGTAAGAAGCCCTAATTTCTTCCGGGGAGAGAGAGAGGGCTATTTTTCCTTGTGAAAGTTGTCCTGTTCAGGTTAGCTCTGATACCATGTTAACTTTTCATATGCTTAGCTAAGACATCATTATTTCATTTAATTTTCATAACAAAAACATATACACAGGATCACTAAAATAAACAGCATCACAAGAACAACACAGGTTTATCCTGGGAAAACCCTAAAGGGAAAAACCCAGCAAAAGCTTCCTCAATATAGATGCCCCAAAAAGGTAAAAGGTAAAACCAGCAAGGAGATCAAAAACCTGATCCTCCTCCTTCTCCAGCTACTTCTCTCCTCCACAAGTGCGATACTCAAGTGAGTGTATGTGTTCCAAATGAGGAGCACCACACCTCTATTTATATTCATCCATTCACTTTAATTAACTCATCCGACATGTAGGCTCGAGTTAATCATGTAGGCTCGAGTTACAAATGTAGGCTCTAGTAACAACACTGGGGTGCTAATGACCCACATTTACAATTAGAGGGGACTACCTCATGACTCTTATTAGTTCTTCCGATTAGAAGCATCGGGGTACAAAGATAATACAAGTGGTTCTCCCCGTAGGACCATCGGGGACCACAAAAGATACATATAGAATATTCTTCAAAGTTACAATATTTCAACACAAGATGGTCCTAGAGTGGAGAGAGCATGAGCATGGTGAAGTAGAGGAAGCAGTAAGGGTCGATTTAATGGGTCAACAAGCTCTACGTGCATGCGAACTCTATAAGTTTTGATGTCTTGGTGGTTTGAGGGCCAAACCAAGACTATTATAGATGTTGGTGGATTACTGGGATCCAAACTCCGCGTCCTTCCATATAGATGGGATGTCCCTCACCATAGAGGTGGAAGACATATACTTCATTACCAGGCTCTCTAGATGAGGGGAAGTGGTGAACCTTCGTTCTCATGGTGGGCCAGGAGGTGGCCTAACTATCGATGAGTACATTGCGGTGTACTGTTATCCAGACATAGAGAAGGTGGGGAGTCAGGTCCCTACCAATGCTATACAGGTGCTGGGCCTAAAGGCCATATTATTGACACTAGGAAGGATAGCAATCTTGGCATCACTCCACCAGGCCTCATGGCATCTGATGTTCTATGCTGTGGAGTGCATGAGACCCATGATCTATGACTGGATCACTACACTACTGAGCAACATGAAACATCAGCTCAATGAGTGTAAGGCAAGAAGGGTGTAGAACTTTGGGTTCAGCAGTATTTTGAGCACATTTTTCTTCGAGTATGTTCTAGGATTGAGCCCTAGAGTCGACGTTCCTCTTCAAGGGGTTCAATATCGGGCCCAACGGCAATGGGCAGATGCTCTGTGCAGACTAGGGAGTGGTAGGGTGGCCAACCCATATCTAGCTGAGTTCTTTCTGTGGTGGCGACGATAGATAGTTGCCATCGATGACTACCCCCATGCAAGGATAGATTTTCGGGGGGACCCAAACATGCTGTTACCACCTATATCGACATACGGCGATATAGGTAACGAATCTCGACATTCTCTCTTTAAATTTTTTTAAATTTTGAGTTATTTAAATTTTTTGTATTTTCTTAATTATTTGGAATCGAAAAGACATATTTTTGTGTGACAATACATAGTAACATCTACCCTTTGTGTATAGATGTGGGACCACGATGGCTAGAGGGCTTCCCTTGTCATATATGGAGGGGAAGAGGAGATGACATCACAGGTGTGGATGTGGAGTGGATGCTCCAGAGCATTCACACCAATTTTGTGAGATTGACACATAGAGTTTCCATGGCGGAAGTAGAGGACTTGCCTGAGGCTATGCAACGGTAGGTGGTGGGTGTACCACACGCATGGGTGTGTTTATTCCGACGGCTAGCTAGAGCCGTAGTGACCTTACATGATCACAACCATCCTCCTCCTCCATAGGATTCGACACCTGGGAGTGTATAAATTTTGTACTACTGTGTATTATATGATGGTGGCTTGAAAGCCTCAATTTTGTATCATGACACTATGTATTATCACATTTTGGATGTATATATAAAACGTTTTATGGTGATCGATTTATTTATTTACATGTGTAAAAATTTTGTTTGTGATTAATTTATTGTGAATGAAACAAATGCCAATCTAACACGTAGTTAGGATATGAGTCAACAACTTGATTATTATTTTTTGGAATGTGTATATATGTTATATTGTCAAATTGTCATTCTAACAATCTCACACGCAAGAATATTCTTAATAACATCGGATCTCTAACATGGTACAAACCATTGAGCTGTTACACTACTAACTCCAAATCAAGACGTACCTCAAGAGACAGAACGCCCTGTAAAATGGCATCCTGTAGGAGCTCAATAATGGCGCTATATTCAGCAACATTGTTGGAAGATGGTCGTATACATATGCCTCCTGAAGACAGTACCTGACCCATAGGAGTATAAATCACCCAAGCGGCAGAGGCTAAGTGTTGAGTGTGATGGCTTACACCATCCACGAATCCTACGTAAGTGGAATATTCCATTGACATCTACCAAAAGAAATAGAAACTAATCACCAACCTGATCACGATAAGAAAAAGACCTAACTATGAAAAACTATACAATAATATACAATAAGCAACCTTGGCTGAAGATCATGCATAGTATTTCTTGATATAGAGCCCATTTCTAGGCTCCGGCAAGGCCGTTTCTTCATAATCCACTAACTCATACGCACCCTTCTCTAACACATGCTTGACCACGTAAGAACCATGCCACATAGGATTAACTTTCCTTGCCCCCAAGGGTTCTTTTGGTTGGTCCCACAAAACAACCAAGTCTCCTTCACTAAACCTCCTTGGATGGGCAGATTTATCGTACTGGACCTTTACGCGACGCTTATTGACTTATAAAGCCACCAAGGCATCCCGATGCTGATCATCAAGTTGCTCAAGGTGAACCAAATGCTGCTCCAATGGGGAAGTGTCCGGTAAGAGTTCTACAGCTAGCTTCAACGAAGGAATTTCGCATTCAACTAGCAATATCGACTCCAGTCCATGTACAAGCTAATACGGAGAAAAACCAGTGGTAGTCTTAACAGTAGTTCGATATGCCCACAAAGAAGGATATAACATAATGTGCCAAGTGTTCTTGCTTTGTGCGATGGTTTGTTGGAGAATGGATTTGAGTGATTTATTCACTGCCTCTACCTATCCATTCACTTGAGGGTAGTAAGAAGAGGAATGCTCTTGCTTATACCCTAACTTGGATGCCAACTCTTCCATCATACGGTTCTGAAAGTGCGAGCCATGGTCAGTGACAAGCTCTTTCAGAATCTTGAACTGAGTAATAATTTGGTTGAACACAAAGTGAGCGGCTGTCTCACTGCCAAATTTTATTGTAGGCATAGCCTCAGCCCATTTCATGAAGTAATCAACAGCCACTATAATATGATGGTTCCCTCCAGTCGAAGCTAGGTTGCAATCCATAAAATCGAGCCCCCACTTAGTGAAGGGACTGGCGGAGATAATGGGATGTAACGGGGTAGGTTTCAAGTGCATATTATGTGTGAACACCTGGCAAGGGTGGCACCTCTTGACTGCATCAACATAATATTTAAAAATCGACAACTAGAAATAAACCACTCTTAAGATATTTTAAGCTGTAGAAATCCCAGATAAATGACCACCACACGCCCCTCCGTGGCAATCATTCAGCACTGCCTCCTCCTCTTCATGAGTTAAACAATGTCGTAAAATGGAATCTACCCCACGGTGGTACAAAGTGTTATCCACTATGAGGTAGTTCTTAGAGACGTGACATAATCATCGTCGTTCATCTCGCGAGATGTGAGTAGGGGTCTTCAGTGTTTGTAAATATATTATGATATCCCCATACCATGGGCCTAACATTGAGATTAAGAAGATGTGTTCATAGACAAATGTATCTTCACAAACCAACTCCTCGGCCTCGCTTGGGAAATCTGATATAAGCTCTGCAAAAATTAAAGACTTCTTCGATTTTGCCAAAACAAACTCGAGATCGAATTCTTGCATAATGACAATCCATTTATTATATTTTCCCCCAATCATCCTTCAGGTGAAGACGAATTGAAACGGATTGGCATGGGATACAACCAAGGTATGGCGAAGGAGAATATAATGTCTCAACTACTGAACTGCATGTACGGTAGCTCGACATGAGAATAATGAATCTTTGTGTCAATGAGGTTCCGGCTCAAATAATATATGACATGCTCTTGGAGCTCCGCATCCTCTTGAACCAAAACCATACTAATCGTCTCTAATGACGTGGTGACATATAATACAAAATCACAGCTATAATCTGAGGGACTAATCACCAAGGCCAATGTTAGGGCTCGCTTGAGTGCGTCGAAAGACTCCTGGGCTCGCTCATCCGAATAAAAGTTGGTGTCCTTCTTCAAAAGACGCATGAAGCCTCTAGTCAAATTGGAAAAGTTGACAACAAATCTTCGTAAGAATTTTTCCATGCCTTGCAAACACTGAATATGACAAATATTCTTCAAGGGAGACAACTGAAGCATTTCCTCAACCTTCAAAGGGTCGACTCTTATACCCTCTTTAGAAACGATGAATCCTAACAAACGCCCTAAATTCACACAAAAGATGCACTTGTGATAATTTAATCTAACCAAATAGTGCCAGCATCTTTCGAATACCAATATCAAGTGATAGGGATGACACATTCTCATGCGAGAATGAGCAGCAAGGTCATCCAAAAATACCTCGATAATTGACTTGAGATCGTGGAAGATCAAGGTCATTGCCTGCTGAAATGTAGCTCTGGCTTTTTTAAGGATGAAAGGCATTTTCTGATATGCAAACATTCCCCAAGGACAAATAAATGCAATCTTATGTTCATTCTCAAGTTTAATCTGTATCTGATTATATCCAAAAAAATCCGTCCATAAAGGAGAACACCTCGCTACCCGCACACTCATCCAAAATCTGATCTATAAATAGTGTGGGGAAGTTTTCCTTAGGACAGGCATAATTCAAATCATGGAAATCAGTACATATGTGGATCTCTCCCTGCTTCTTATCCACCGGAACGGGGTTTTAAACCCACTCCGTCAAGGGAACGGGATAGATGAAACCGGCTTTCAATAGCTTCTCTATCTCTGCCTTAATCACGGGTGTTTTCCTAGGATTCACCACACGTAAACGTTGTCGAACAGGCTTAGCATTGGGGTAAGTATTAATCTTGTGCTCGATAATACGAGGGTCTATACCTGGCATCTTATCATAAGACCAAGAAAAAATATCATGGAATTACTTAAATAGCTTAGTGTATTTAAGAATCTCAGCATGGGAACATTCCGCCCCAATATAGACATTATCTATCGTGCCAAGATTACGAGAGATGTTGATAGGTATTTTTGTAGATATGTTTGCCATGTTTCCATCAGCCATCGGACCAGGAGATCTTAATGGAACCATAGGACTACCAACTCTATGACTAAGAACCGCCCTAAAATCCTCACGCTCCAAACGGTCAAGCTCTGGAAGAAAATATGATCTATGATGAAGTTCCTATCATGGTGGCTCAACTCCTAACATAGCCTCAATAATCGCTTCATCTGAAGAGAAAACAATATCAAGGTAGTCATGTGCATGAGAAAACTGTATTTCCCATGCCGACAGCACATAAGGGTCCTCCTCCTCCGTCCGCGAAGAGAAAGGACTAGGCTCTGCAATAGAATTGAGATTAGCTTGATAAGCTATCATAGCTGCAGGAAATGGCATGTTCGTCTCGATAGGCTCACTCAAAGTGCTCGGTGTAGGAAGAATCCAAGGATATTCCATATGACTCGTGCAAAAAGACACCGATGTCGTAGATGTCGAAGCCTCATCGGAACTAGATCCTATCATGAGAATCGATGCAGGACAACTAAAGCCTCCCATGAGGAATGGATACATGCCTACACCCAAACTCCCAGTTTCTGGCTGAGAGTGCTCAACAATCGGGATCGAAGCTCCCAAATATGTGGTAACAGATAGATTCTTGAATGTCGTTTGATCAATAGTTATAATCTTCCCGTTATGTGGAAAGCATACAACATGGAACAAGGAAGAAGAAACGGCTTGCATAATGTACATCCAGTTCCTACCGATCAAGAGATTGTAGTCAAGGGGTGCATCAACCACCTCAACCTCTATCGCAACGGTCTTCCCCCCCAAACAGACTTTAAGGGAAGGAAGGATTCCATGCGGTCTAAAAGATATCCCATCAAATGTAGTTAACATGGTTGCTGATTTAGACAGCTCAGGAGAACCCAGACCCTTCCAATAGGATAAAGACATCACAGAAGCAGTAGCGCCCTCGTCAATCACAGTGTGCTTGATGGTCATATTAAGACATTCTATGTGAACCAAAAGAGACACATAGTAGGGCAAGCGAGGCTGAAGTCTTGCGGTTTCAAATTTGATCACAGAGGAGGAATCATCATTGTTCACACCAAGGGAAGAAAGAAATGCCTTCCTTTGCAAAGGACAACTCTGAAGCACTTCCAATGCAGACATCGCACAAGGAGTGTGGCCCAAATCCTCGACAACTGAATAGTTTTGGGCGGCTCGGGAATTTGGATTATGCCCTGAATGCTTAAGGACTCCCTTAGAAATGCAAGGTGTAGTATCAGGTTTATCCATAGGTTTCTCAATACGCAAAGGGGACCCTGGTGGATCAGGCTCTTTTCCTGGGATGGGTTGTGACGAACCATAATCTTTCACACGGGTCACAACTTTCGCAGCATGGACCATGCTAATGCACCCATGACCACTACCCTCCGACGGATCATGATCCTCACCAGACTAGTCATGGGACTTCGATTTCATATTTTGATTATGCGGTAAAGGGTTAGTTAGCACAGCTGGGCCTTGTGCCAAGAATCTCGAAGCTTCTTCAATACCAGGGCACAAGTAAGTGAGGTGATCGCCCTTACATAACTTGCAAGGGAACTTAACCTTACATTTATCTTGCTTGTCCCCCCGAGCATTTCAGCCATTCTTGTCATTACTGTTAGAATTCTCATTCTTATTCCCACCCTTTCGATTATTTTTACCATTTTTTCTATTCCATCCGGGCTGCTGGTTACCCTTCTGGTCCGACGGTTGCATAGAAAGTACACTCATTGTTTGGGTGGGTTAAGACGAAGCCATGGCTTGTCTTGAAGCAGATTGGTTGATTAACAATTGACTAACTTTTTTTGCAACTGAATCCGCAGGTTTCACACTTGCAAAACCCACAATGCCATCAGCATGTGGTCTAGGTTTGACTTTCGAGTCGAAACTGGAATGAGGAGCATTCGGAATAATCTCATACAACAAATCAAACTGACCATAAATCAAGTCTAGTTCCTGTGCCCTAAAAATCGCTTGTTCCTCATTCTACACTCCGAATGTGGAAACATCCTTCGCTATATATGGCAATAAAGACTTGAGGAACCACTCGAGGAGGAACTCCGGCGGTATAAAGGATTTAATTAACCTCTTCCGTCTATGCCACTCTTGAATATGATCAGAGATATGTGGGGCTTTATCTTGCCGAAATGTCAACAAGAGTTCAGTACCAATGTCATAACATACTGGTAGCTGGAAGTGATTAATAAAAGTCATCGCAAGGTCATCAAACAAAGCGAAAGCTCCCCTAGGTAACTCTATATACCACTTCACAGCAGGTCCTATAAGGGTGCGTTGAAATAGTCTCAAACAGACTGAGTCTCGATGTAAGGAATTCGAAGAGCACCATAGGTGAAACGTAGTAACATGTTCGCTCGGATCCTCTCTTGATTTTCCCTCGAACTTAGGTATGTCCGAAGGAAGTTTGGTAGGGACAGCCGGCCAAGACAAGTCGTGAGCCACAGGATCGTTCGTTAGTCTTGACAAGTCAGGAATATTGAGCATCGTGAGGAAAGGGAGCTTAGGATGATGAGGTCAATGGACCACTCCCTGATTCATATAGGGCTGATTACCACCATGGCCTTGGCCATAGTGTCCTCCTCCCATATGACCCGTATAGGGTGGCGTGGAAGCACCGTAGTGCAGTGGACCTTGACTAGTAGGAGCTACAAAGACGTAATTAGGAGAGTAAGCAAGTTGTTGACACCCGCCTCCATAACGTGAAGAACCCTGTCCATACTGCATCCCATAATAGGGTCCATAATTCATCGCATGCGATGCCCCATGAGACACTCTGTAGGTAGGAATATACGCTCATGAAAAATAGCCTAGAATCATGATCATAGCCTCCCAAAGCAACGGGTGGTATGTAAAATTTAGACACAATCGTTCTAGTTACCACAGTATGGACCTGACTCATAGCCATGTGCCGGCTCAAAGTACCACGTGAATGAGGTGGAGGATGTACATTTGAAGAACTAGGGAACGAGGACAAAGGAATTTGAGTAATAATGTACATGCTACTGCCTATCGTCACTCATCTCAGATCTAGTATCCTAACCGGATCGCTAACCCTAGACCTAGGAGGGATATGTGATGTA
Source organism: Pseudotsuga menziesii (assembly GCA_001517045.1). Classification (NCBI taxonomy): domain Eukaryota; kingdom Viridiplantae; phylum Streptophyta; class Pinopsida; order Pinales; family Pinaceae; genus Pseudotsuga; species Pseudotsuga menziesii. The sequence goes on from LPNX010093240.1 coordinate 59,847, forward strand.
ACTTCCACCACTGGGACGGAAGGTGCAATGTGACTAGTGCTCCCAAACCTCTCCGCATGGTAAGGAATGAGAGTTCCCCTACGCATAGTGTTAGGCTCGAAGTCGGATTCGGCATGAAATGCCAAATCATGTGTAGGGAAACCAGACATAGCATAACTACCGTAGCTAGTGTTGGCGGGTTCAAAATGAGTCTCGTCATCCTCCAGCATTCCATATCAGTAATGCATCAATGGGGAATCAACCCTAGAGTGAGTAGGTCTATCATGCATGGTTCCTATCTCAGAAATCACAGGACCTAACTCAGCCAAGTGGGGTGAAGGATCGTAGGTAGGAGTGAACTCCCCATCGTCTACACGAATGGGAGAAGATGTTTCAGGAATACCTTCTAAATGGTCTCCCATGGTGTGTGAATCAATGTGCGATATAGTCCACCTAGATTGTCTAGGTCTCTCTCCCAAAGGAGGAAAAGAAGTAGAAGGTGAAAGTCCTGCGAAATGACGAGAACAGCGAGGAGCCACACCCGAATCCACAATGACTCAAAAAAATAAAAAAGACTCTCTATTTATGTAAACCCTAGGCCACCTATCATGCACAAAGAAATCACTAATACAATATAAAGCCAAATGCAGGCAAACAAGGGTTGGATAAATGATCTCTCGAATGAAGCAGGTATGTCTCACCTAGGAGAGGCTTGAGACTCCCATACACAACAACCGGAGGTACGTAACCAATTATTGTGGCACTCATCTTCAACACATAAATATACTGTGATGTACGACCCCAACCTGGCCAGGACACTTGTAGAATAACCCCTGCAAAGTACCCCTTCGATATCCTAGGTAAGGCCACTAAGGTAATCTCAATATAATCAATGCTCAGGCAGACAGTCACAGGTGGGATTGACCATATGGGCAGGGTAGCAAAGCCCAAAACTCTTAAAAGAGCCCCCAGATACAAATACAATCCTGGAAATATCTCTGGTGCTACTCAGTTAAGACTAGGGGTCATCCCAATCAATAACTTCTCACACTGCCTCGTGCTTAACTCCCTTTTGAGAGGAGGATCCTGAGAAACACTAGTTATACCAAGGATTTCACACACTCACCTGGACAGACACATACATGTTGTCGTTTAGTGATCTTGGAGAATTTACTTACAATGAACTATTCCAAGATCCTAAAACCTAAGCTTGTTGGTGCACCCTAGAAAATAAAAGAGTGTAATTCATTTTAATTTAGCGTTGATTTTAATTGGCTTTATTACTCAAAATAGGGATATGACCATGCAACTAATGGTGTTATGACACAACATGAAGTAAAATGCACACCTAACAATCAATGTAAATGCATTGTGTCCATGAAAATAGGGTATGCTACTATGTGAAATGCACAATTTTTCTTCAAATGATGAATGCAAACTTTTCCTATATGAAGTCCTAACTAGTACTCCAAAGCAAATCTAGTGCAAGTACGATGCAAAGATGCAAAATGAAAAGCATGATGATAGGCAAATGTTTTTGGATTTTTTGAAATAAAATGAGATGCAAAAAGAAAAAGAATGATTCTACGACCCCTAGAATCTGCAAGCACACACCAATAGCACTCAAGCAAAGCACTAAGGTAAAAGAAATCTAATGCACTAATCTCAAACAAAAAATCAAAAATGCCATAACAAGAACCTTCTTAAAAAAAAATTAGCCTAAAAAAAAAACCTTTCTGGTAAAAAACAGAGGTCTAAACAGACTCAGTCAGTGCCAAAGGAGACTCAGCAAATATCAACATTCACCCAGCAACCAATTAACTCCCACAAAAAGGCAAAAGCAAGGGCATACGTGAATGTTCACAGTAAACCCGTGTGTATACGCAGAATTCCCAAAGAAACTCGTGTGTATACGCGACTGTGAGTTAAAAACTCGTGTACAAGAAGAAAGGTGCATAAAATCAAGGAAAACAGACAGGCTAAGAAAAAATTCACACCAATCAAACACTACCAGGCATACATGCCCCCAGACCCAACACAGAAACAAGAGAGAAAGAGAAATTCAAATTCATTGAATGCCGATAAAACAACCCCCAAAGGACAACTACTAGGAACTCCCCATCAGAGTCGCCAATTCTGTTACGGAGAGAAATTCCTATGGCTTGGAGTACCACAATAGATAGATTGACTCCAGAAATCAATCCTTTCTAATATGCAATAGAAATTAAATGTCTAACACTAAAGGATCAGACCTCGTACCTTATTCTGGATGGTTGAAGTAGATCCCCGTTGAGCTTTCCAACTTCAGCTTAAACTGATAGATTACTTCCTCAACAACAAGTAAACAATACAAGCATTCTATATATCATGGTGTTAGATCTATTATAGGATATATAATCAATAATGTACAAGTATTTGACATAATCCCATGGATAAAATATTCATTCAAACACACATTATTGGACAGGAAAAGATATTTCTATTAATATAAATCAAAGATTACAAGATACAACCTCTAACGGCACCTCTGCGAACCGGAGAAACTAAATCCCCCACTTGGGCCTCCACCACCTCAATCCTCCATCTCTCTATAGCAAGCTCACAAGCAAAAGGCAAGCTTGGGAAGAACACACTAGTGCTCCAAGGGACAAAGGGATGCAAACTCAAGCATAAGTTCCAGCAACAATGGACTATAGTTTCTTTGCTCTCAATTCTCTCTTCCTTCCTTCAATGTACCAAGGGGTTCCTTATATAGCGTTTCAAAGGGGTAATGAAAGGTCGAATTTGAATGATCTCAAGGCATAGGGAAGGCTAGGAGTCAAATGAGTCGGATCCATGTCAAGGAAAAATCCAAAAATATTTGGATTTTGTACACATCCCGATGTACGCGGTTTTAGTGGTCCAACCCGCGTATATATGTGCTTATAGGTTTAAAAGTCGCGTGTATCATTTTTCACATGTTTTTAGGGGATGATCAAGGAAACATCAAAGGACCAAAAATGGTCCATGGGGTCTAAGGAGTCTGTAGCGGGATAGGGGAATGCCATAAAAAGTGTGATTCACCTGGAGTGGTGAAATCAACTATAACAGGACCTCCTCCTATGGTGCTTCAAAATTCACTACTAGTCCAAGGATAGGTGACAACCACACCCCCTCCCCAAGCCAACCCCAATGCTCCAGGGGCACCTCCCATGGTGGAAATAGGTGTCCACCACCTGCTAGCCATAACGACTGAAGAGGTTAACTTACAAACCAGATGGAATCAGTGTGGTACCACCAATAAACCTGCTGACACATCAGCGGCCTCTACGTCCAAATCGGTCAACGCACCTTTTTCATTACCCCCTTTCCCTCGTCCCCCCATATGATGAGTAGTTAACAACGCCATAGCTAGAGATGCAGCCAGCTATAGCATCGTGGATGGTTTGGCCCAAATGCCAACAACCATGTCTAGTCTGGAGGTACTCAAAACGTTCCCAACATAGTGGAAAGTGCTACTAGCTGCCCTTGCAACCGCAGACCCCTCCGACTCCAAGTTGATCGCATTGAACATGGAGAATGGAGAACCATGCATGCCATCCACCATTTCTATTTCCATGGAAATTCTTACTGTTAGAATAATTTTTGTTCTTATTATTCTTGAAATTCTTCTGGGGTACAAATTCATTTTTCTTGAACTCAGGTTGACTGTTGTTTTTCTTATCCTTCTAGTTGGTTATGCCTTCTTTCTTCTTGTTCTATTCAAAACAAAAATTAGCCTTCTGCATGGCTTCCTCCAGAGTCTTTGGGTTATCATACTCAATTATGTCCTTGATGTGATATGGCATACCACTGAGAAACCACTGCACTTTAGGTTTCTCATCGACTAAATAAGGTACATACCTCAACAAGCTTAAGAATTTACTATTTAAATCCTTCATAGTCATGGATCCTAACTTCAATTCGTAAAATTCTTTAGCTCTTTCTTCATAATATTGTTCGGACAGAAATTTCTTCTTGAAGTACCTTTTAAAGGTACTCCAATTAACTTCTTTTCCCTTGATCCCCTTGACTCTTTTCAGATCTTGCCACCATATGTCTGCTTTTCCAGAGAGATTATAGATTTCCATTCTTGCCTTCAGCTGATATGAATAGTTGTATATCTGAAAATACTTCCTCATCCCGAATAACCAAGACTCTGCTTCCTCCCCTTTTTCGGTCTCTCCATTGAAAGTTGGGGGCTTTATTTTTTTAAACTCCCCGAAAATCTCTTCATATGGTCTGTACTTCTTCTTTCTGTCATACAACTCAGCCTCACTACTGTCACTAGTAGTGTAATAGCTTTGTTGTTCCTTGAACCCTTCAGATGATGAACTGCTTTCAGCTTTTGCCAGCTTCATCTTTTTAGATCCTTTCTGATGGCTAGCTTCCTCAGATTCAGATCTTTTGCTCCCCCCTTCAGTCTGGAATTTTTCCATCAAAATTTGGTTCAACTCTTCTTGAGTCTTCAAAATCCTGTCATTGTCCTTCTTGACTGATTCCATTTCAGTCTTCAATTCCTTTATAGTTTGCATCAGCTCTGAAGAGTGAGCAGTTACCTCTTCTAACATAGGTTCTCTGGACAATTGTCTTGCCTCTTTGTTTGGAGACTCCTCCTGAGCATATTCTCCTAGCTTCTCCATCTCTGCCTGTTAAATTCAGAAAAAGAAAGAATTTTCTGTTCTTTACATAAAACAAACAATAGGTTAGTATATTATTTTTACTGTTCTACGGAAACTAGTTGGGTTGCATTGATGCCTATTATTTGAACCATGCTCTGATACCACAAGTCATAACCCCAAATTTTTCGAAAAAAAATAAAATTAAAGTTTTTAAAAGCATATAATTCAAATAAATGCAGTCACTAAATGTTTGATTAGTTATATGTTATAAAATTCATTATTTTTTGGTTGTATTTAGCGATGGAACAATTCTTTTTAGTTTACTGATTTTGTTCTTTTTGCGACCATAAGGTGAGACTATCATGTGAAAAACTGGGCTTACTTAGATTTTGAGCTAATGCAGAGAGTTTTACCTGTTCTTAAAGACTACAGGTAAGAAACTTTGGGTGCTGATTGCTTTAAATTTTTAAAGCATTTGAAATAAAAAATGTCGCAAACAGTGAACTAGTAAAGAATGGATAGTAAACAAAATTCAAGGTAATCAAGGTATAATTACTTCACTGTTTCTATTCTTTTAATTCTTAAGTGATAGAATTTAGTTTATCAGTAATGGTTGCAAACGTTTTCTTTCTAGTCACCGAAATTCTATAGTCCTCAAAAGCTTACAGAACTATTTCACTTCTACTAAGGTTGTCAATTGTAAGATAAAATACTTTAAATAAGTCTTTACAAGTAGAAAAGTAAGATCAAGGTCTATTTTTATTGGTGCAACTTACTAAATAAAACCAAGCCTGAAAATGATATTATACAGTGCTAAAGAGTTTATGTATAAAACTCTCACTTTCGTTTCTCCCAAGTTTAAGGGGATTATAACTTCATTGCATACTGCAAGCAAATAAATTATGCTAGTATTGGAGTTTTAAATTCCTCTATACTGTAATTGTTTGGAGAATAATAATCTATTTAAAATCAGTAATATTATTCAAAACTCAAGATAACCTTTAAGCTTTTAGAGACCTAACATACTTTCATACAAACCTACTAGTTCCATACTAATCATTCAAGGTAAGTGACTACCATAAATATAGATTTACTTATCATGGTTAGATTATGTAAATAAAGAATTTCTTTTCATGACTTAATAACATCCTAGCTTTGATTATGATAATATTGGCTTAAAGAACAATGGCCAAGTCTATAAACAACTGAGTCATAGTATATATCTTTATACTTAACAAGTCTATGGATTATCTTTAAATATGCATTCTATCCTCTTTTACCATTATGGCCTCCTTAACTCCTTTGCATGAATAAGTATACTTGGTTAATTAATAATTCTTCCTTTGTTACTTTACAATTACTAGAATATCAAGGTAGATACTTGTAATTAAGATTATCACTAAGAGAATATCATTACTCCTAATCTCTTAAGTCATACCTTATAAGACCCTGGTCATTTTGATGATTATAGCGTTTGATGTTAACGTTGTAGTATAGAAAGGAGATATGCAAAGAGTTTGAGTTAGGATAAGGTGAAGAATATACTTTGTATTGTAAACCATAAGCATAATCATAAGGGTCGTATGGTTTCTCACGCCCTTGATGATTACTAACAAGTTTTTGTTTTGTGACATAATAATATAGGTTCCATACTACGTGCATGGTGGATTAAGCGAAACTTTGGATAAGTTAAAAATGATTGGAAATCATTTTTGGAAAAAATGGATTGCTCGGACTATACAAATTTACCCACATCGTGTAAAAAATTTACATGGTAACGTGGCCATTCCTTATCCATGCATTGGACTGTTAAAAGGGCTAAAGTCAAACCCTACTTCGCCATTCTTCTGTCGCCTTCGGGCATTCCTCGATCTGCTGCAAATACTCCCAAGCATTGTCATTACCTTGCTCTGTGGTAGCCTCCCAAATGCTATTTTTCCTTGAATGTTCATCCACTACCTGTAGAGAGGATTTGTTGTAACACTATCTGGTGCTTTACGAAAGTGGTTGGTAACATTCTCAGAGTTTTCTCCCTTACCGTTTCCATGTCTAAACCCTCAGCTGTAAACACCTGCCTCCTTCGTGAATGCTGAAGTATTGTTCTTCGGGACAGCATTTGGGTGTATGCTGCTCTGTTAACCCTATTCTCCCTTCTACAGAAGGCTTTCCTACTTGCATTCATGGTTGTTACACAGTTCAATGGTGGTCGCGCCTCACCACAATTTTAGGTAAGAGGACTGTCAGTCCTACTTCTACTCATTAATTTGTTTTAGAGTAAATAAAAATCATTTTTAACCAAGTTTTAATGTGAACTATTCTTGTTACAGGTCGGTTCCTTCCTTTTCTTGGCTGTGCGAGGTTGCGACAGCAGCTTTGGGTTTACAGGTAAGCCTGGTTTTTAACCATGGCCGTTCCTCTTTGCTTGGTCCATTTGGAACAAAATGGTTGCGTTGTCATGAACTGTCACCATTGGGGTTTCAGTTTACATGTTACTTCATTTTGTGGTTTAATATTGTAGTTATATTGGCCCTTGAGCTGCACGAAGGTGCTCTGGTTCCGGCCGTAAATGTATTTCAATTCTGTTTGAAGAACTTGTAGAAGCTGTGGCTTGAGTAGTTTTTTTTTTTAAACTCTTCACTTAGCTTTACTGTGTAAAGGCTAAGGCCGAGAGATAACTTGGAATAAGGCTTGAAACCCTCGATTCCATACTTCTGGTAATGTTTTGTATTTACAGGGTTTAAACCCTAACTTAAAACATGAGTTGTTAAACAGCCCTTTCATTTATCTTGTACTTACAGTGCCTTACTGCAATTTATTTATTTCTTTGTTTACTTGTATTATAATAATAATAGTTTTTAAGCTCAGCCGTAAAAGAAACATTTACATGATCTTGGAAATTTATCTTGGGTTAAAAAAATATACCTCTGTAAATTATAATAGTTAAATTGTAATAAATGAATTAGCTCGATAGGTCAAGCGTTCTGTAACTCTAATTGTTTAATTTATATTTAAAGTGGAGTACTTAAGTAACTAACAGTTACTTCCTTTTTAAGTACAGAAATTATAATTGATCTTGAATTACTAAGATTAACTAGATCACCCATATTACTATTCATGTACTTGGTATTTTAACTTGCATACTGTGTCCATACAGTACATATATTTGAAAGAATATTTTGCAAGCATATTACCTTATCTATAGGTTCTATTGTTCTTATGAGTATTGGTACTTGGTTTATTTTATTTGAAAGAGTTGGAAATGTTATTATATAGCTGTTACCCTACAACTTATAATAAATTTAGGTTTTATTACAGTAATTCAGGAATCTATTATAAACCACCTTTGAGTACAGAGTTCTAATCCAGTTTCTGTTGATATTATAACATAATACTTTGCTTCATTGACATATGCATAGAGCTGTACTTATTAATTTTATATTTATCAACTTTATTCTTTATTAGTTATAAATATAAGATAAATTATTATTTATTTACTGTGTTCTTACAATTTCTATACTAATACCTTATGCCTTAGAGAACCCTTTCTGTATTCTATAATATCTCGTTTAAATAACAAGCTAATAATTATAAAATTTACTCATAAA
>LPNX010093240.1:68929-141918 GCA_001517045.1 Pseudotsuga menziesii
CCACCTAGCTCCATCCACCAGTTTGACCAGTAACCTCTTTTTAACAACTCTCCCATGCTGTTGTCTCCACATTTTATTTATTAATAATAAAATATTCTGAGTTACATTCCACTTATGTTGACTCTGCTGAGTCATCAATTCCTACTTAGCATTAAATTTAACATAATGTCTCAGGAATACAATTAAAACAATTAATATTATTTTATAAAATTGGGGTATGTGACAGTATTATTCAGAGGTATGGTGTATGGTATGGATGGTGGTATTATATGTGTCATGACATGCATATCAGCTTGTAAACAATCTTCTAAATCAGATATACAATATTGTGAGGAAGAGATGCTCAAAGGCAAGTGAATATCTAGTGAAAAATTACAATTCTTGGAAGATGAATCTAGTAGACTGAGAGGAGGATCATCAAAGAAAGGTTCTGATATTTCTGATTCTGATATATTAGAGACTAAATCTATATCAGAGACATTAGAAAAGTAGAGAACTCTGGAACTCAAATCATAAGTTATATCACCTTGGAACTGCGTAGTATGACATTGTTCTGAGGAATCAACAGGATTTTCTAGTTCATCTAGAACTTCGATATTGTGCTTCTCAAGAATATGAGACATGATTTCCATATTCTTCTTGAAACACTTCTTCTTTGAATGAAAACCTTTGCTGCAATAAGAACACTTGGATGTGCTCCCTTTCTTCTTAACTTTCTTCATTAAATCTTCATCTTCAATTCCTCACTTCGGCTTATTCACAATTTGCTTCTATTTTGATTTGTGATTCGTGCTTCCTTGAACCAAGAGAGCATGCTCCTTGATTTTGGGAGAATTAAGAACACCCATATGGATCAATTTATCCATATCCTTTTTTATTGAATCAAGAAAATAATTTAAAGAAGGAATTTTCCACTTAGGAACAACAAGCCTAGTAGCATGAAAGGTAGACACAAAAACAGAGTAAGAAGGACCCAATTTCGAAAGAATGGAAATGATTAATTGATAATTTTCTTTATAAATCCCACATTTCTTGAACATTAGAACTAGTGACTTTAACTTGGTGAAGAAACCCTGAAGAGATTCGAAATTGTTTAGACTCAGTGAGAATAACTCAATCTCCAATTGATGCACTCTTAGCTCATCTTGAACTCCAAAGAGAGACTCCAATTGAGTCCATACTTGGTTTTGAGTGGTCAAACCATCTATATGAAAGATTATTTCAAGAGAAATATAGAGGCAAAGAAATCCATAGGCTTCATCCAACCTATTGTGCCACTTAGCTTTCTCAATCACAGCATTGGGCTCATTCTCCAAAGCTAGAGTAACTTTGTACAATCGTCTACTGTGCAATAGAATGGAGATTTTGGCTTTCCATTCATGGTAGTTTAAGGGATTAATAATTATTGATGAAGGATAATCCATATTTCTGAATTGATGTGCTCAAGTAGAAACTCTCTACAACTTGCAAAACAAACTAGGTGAAAATATTGAAAGCTAGACAAGCTCTTCTTTAGAGAGGGATAGGAGACTCGATGCGCTCCTCAAATCTAGAGAACTTGATCAACCTGCTGCTATAATTCCATGTAGAAATAATAGATCAATTCTATGATAAATGATGCTAAGAAGAAGCACAGGAAATAAATATTGCTACTAAGAATTCTCACAAGCATACACAGGAAAAATAGAGAGAAGAAACGAGACTAAATCACATGAATGAATAGATGAATATTGGTGTGTACACTTCCATTGAATAATGATAAATAATAATGTACATAAATATTACATCCCTCATAGGAAAATATAATTGTATGGAAACAACTCATAAATCTAAAAAAGGATGACTTACGAAAATATAGCAAACCCCCATAGGTGGCTAAAGCACTTCCCAAATCTATCAAGGACCTCACGAGTTGGAAAAATCATGAGTGAGTTGTCAAGGAGATTTAAAAAAACATGATAATCCTAGAAAATGGATGAAAAATAATGGAGGATGGGTTGGAAACAAAAGCTGCTAGTTTCCTAGTTGACTAGCTTTTATCTTATCCATAGAAAAGCAGAAAAAGAAGAATAAAGAAAAATCTGCTGTAAAGCGTTGTATACTAATTCTAGATGGTCAAAAGGTATTCAAGGTCAACCCAGAATTAGAAATAAATAATCCTATGATATATATGGCATGTATTGACTTTAAGGTGCAAGTGGATGCCAACTAATTAAGCTAGTGGGTGAAAAATTAATCAAATAATGATTAATTATTTTATCCTAAGTTGTGAGTGGGGTTAATATATTCCAACACTCATATTTAATACTTTTATCCCAAACCTATTCCACTTGTGATGATTCAAAGAACATTTTCAAACAATTGAATGTAATGTAACTTACGGGGAGTCCCATAGAGAACCAGGAGGCCACGTTGATGCCATGCATAATCTACATGCATGTCAGAAGGTCATTTTTCATGGTGTGCTGAATATGAATATAGTGACCATAAATTCCACAAGAAGGACAAGGAATTCATGTGTAAATTCTATGAACAACTGAGGATGTAGAACCAGATGGCTTTGTTACAATTTCAGGAGATGGTTAACAAGCATATGACTTAATTACTTTGACATGGAAATATCCAATACCATGTATGAAAATGTTTTCTCTTAAAATAACATAATTTCAATGTCTTTAATATTCCCTTGGACCATATTAGAGAATGTATTTCTCATTCAAATATAGAGAGAATAATTCCCTCCATGTAGAGTGACTTGTAATAATTTTCCTGCAATGACACGATAATGAAATAAAACATGTTATGCAGGCATATTACCAGTTCTTAGGAATTAGTAATTATAGCTTATGAAATTTTCTTATAGCAGAAATTTATAGAACTATACAACCCCTAAGAAATATAGCCCATCGGAAAAAAGAATGTCCAAGGATGAGCCAAAATATCCAAGTCAAATAACAAGAACTTGAGAGATAAGCAGAGCTAAAAATAGTCAATACAAACTTTTGAGCATTTCTTCTCAACTAGAGATAACACAACCTTTAAGCATCACGCCACTACCATTTACTTCAACTCCTTTGTCCCTAAAGCCACCAAATCTACATATATTGAAGTAGTCCTTGGACTTTCCATGTAGTAGCTTCTAAGGACAAATCGTTTGTACATATTTTCTTCTAGACATTCAAGTTAGTAAATATGAATCTTCAGTTTGTGCATTTTGATTTATGGACAAGTTCCTTTGGATGGATTTATATTGTGTGGTATTTTTGCATTGATCATTTTTTTGGATGGGAGGATGCAATGATAAACATTGAGTTGGTTTTCAATAGTTTTCCCCTTCAACTAGTGCATGCATATATAGGTAGTGTTATTGGATTATAGAAATTAGATGCTCCCTGTAATAATGTCTTTGGTTGAATTCTTTGGCCTTTCAAGCACATCTGTTTATGGTAGGTATTTTATGTCTGCAAAAAATGGTGTCTGAAACAACATTTTTCTTCAAGAAAAGGTCTACTTAGCACTTTGAACTCTTTCTTATTAGAGTATGAATATCAATGTATTTTTTGTAATTGTGTTAACAATCCTCTATAGTAGCAAATTTATCATTTTTTATGCATTTATATTGTACAACTAGAGACTTTTGTTTTTAATGGCATCATGTTGTTAAGTTTTGATAAGCTATTAAACATAAATATTCCATAGTGAAAAAAAAACTCATTTTTTTAATTATTAAAAACATACAATTGTTTGGAAATTAATTTTTTTATAGTATACATTTGGATATGGATAGGCTTAGTTCCTTACATCACCAAATACATGATGAATTCAACATCAGTTATAGTTAAAATAATGTGCGTTTTGGAGTCTTGTGTTGCTAATAGCTCTTCTATTCCTTGAAATATATTTGTATTTATTTATGCATGAATAGGTCCTTTGGAATACGATTGTTCTATAATTCAATATAGTCCACTTCCTACTCAATAGATGCGACTATATGGTTCAAATTGCAGATGTGAAAAAGATGTTATAATAAAAAAAGCTTGAGGCATCATTACTACATGCTCTAAGCATTGTCATTGGAACAAAACTTTTCAATCATGTGAGAAATAAAATCTAATTGTATAATTTTCATTCAAACATTATAAATCCCAAATATCTAGCTACTAAAATTGCAAATAAGAGAGCCAAGCAATGAGACGAATTTAATTTTCACGATTCTTTCTATATATCTTGTATTGGTACGCTTCTTTCTATATACAAATGACACAAATTGGTATTTTTATGCAAAAAAATTCAAAATCCATTTCAAGTCTGTGTTTTTGTTTTCTAACAACCATTTTATGAGAACCCCATTTGGAATTAGAGAAATCCATTGTACATTAATTCTATTTCCTTTTGATTTCTAAAATTATAGTTAAGGATTCATATGTTTCTTAATGAGTTGGATAGGAAAATTTCCTAAATACAAATACAAGGACTTATAATCAACTAGTGAGAACTATATGGGCTAGTCACCCCCTCTGAAACTAGTGGAATTGGTTAGTTTGTAAGTGGAAAATTATCTCTTAGAATGTGCATATTTAGTGCATTATCTTAATCATATATGTAATTTTCATTTCTTTCCATTCTTTAGCAAAGGAATATGACTTTTTCGTACAAATGTCAGTTACCCAAAAATAACCAAATACTCAATAGATAATGGGTGTCGAAATAGGTCCCAATTATCAACATCATAATGTAGTATAGATAAAATGGGATGATCTCTTTGCACATAGATGATGAACTAATGCCCATTATAGTGATAAATATTTAAGTATTCATTGGTAATTCAATGTAAAAACTTGTAGGGACAAATCCTTTGTACATACTTGCTTATAGCCATTAATATTGATAGATTTTCATCTTTTGTGCTTGTGCTTGCTGCGATATGAGTATGTTTCTTTGAATGGATCTTTTTTGTGTATTATATTTAGATTGGTCCTTTTTGGGGGAAGGGAGATAGGTTGCAAATAGAAACATTGAGTTAGTTAAGTGGTGTTCCCCTTGTGTTGTTTCTAAATAAAAGTAGCAATAAATGCTCCTTAGAATCATATCTTTGTCTGAAATACTTATCCTTTATAGAACATTTGTGTGGTAGTAATTTGATGATTTATTTAAAATAGTGTTCAACAATACCTATGTTCAATATGAACACTCTAAACACACTTTTTCTACAAACAATATGCATCCTGTTGTGGGGCATTTAATGTGCATGTGGGGTGCATAGACTCTGTAGAATGTGATGGCTCCTCATGTCTAATGGATGTTGGAATATATTAAACCCACTCATAACTTAAGATAAAAGACTTAATAATTATTTGATTAATTATTCACCCACTATATTAATTAGTTGGCATCCACTTGCACCTTAAAGTCAATACATGTCATCTATATCCTAGGAATGATTTATTTCTAATTTTGGGTTGATATTGACCACCTTTTGACTATCCAGAATTAGTATGCAGGACTTTACAATAGATTCTACTTTATTCTTCTTTTTTTGCTTTTCCTGCTTTTCTATGGATAAGATAAAAGCTAGTCAACTAGGAAACTAGTAGCTTTTGTTTCCAACCCATCCTCTATTATTTTTTCTCCATTTCTAGTATTATCATCTATTTTCCATCTTCTTGAAAACTCACTGATGCTTTTTCCAACTCGTGAGGTCCTTGATAGATTTGGGAAGTGCTTTAGCCACCTATGGGGGTTTGCTATATTTTGGTAAGTTAGCATTTTTGAGCTTTATGAGTTGTTTCCATACAATTAGATTTTTCTATGAGGGATGTACTATTTATGTAAACTATTATTCATCATTATTCAATGGAATTATACACACCAATATTCATCTCTTCATTCATGTGATTTAGTCTCTTTTCTTCTCTTTATTTTTCCTGTGTATGCTTGTGAGAATTTTTAGTAGCAAGATCTATTTCCTGTGCTTATTCTTAGCTTCATTTCTCATAGAAATGATCCATTATTTATACATGGTATTATATCTACAAGGATTATCAAGTTCTACAGAGTTGAGGAGTGCTTCCAGTCTCCTATCCCTCTTTGAAGAAGAGATTGTCTAGCTTACAAGATTTTCTCCTAGCTTGTTTTGCAGGTTGCATAGAGTATATACTAGAGTATATCAACAAATTCTATATGGATTCAAATTTTTCTCTACTATCTCCTTTCTACTATGCTGATTGGAAGCCAAAGATGTGGGCATACTTGAAGAGGCAATGTCTCTTTGATGTCTCCATTGCTGCATTGAGTGAATCTGAGTCTTATGAAGAGAATATTGATTGGCTAAATAATTTTGACAGAGCTTATGGAATTATGTTTTTGGGAGTGTCTCCAAATATATATCATCTCATAGATTCTATTGAGTATCCATTTGAGATTTGGAAAATTTTGGACAAAGCTTTTGGTTTGCAGGAAATTGAAGATGAAGCATGGAGCGAACCTAGCATCTCCTCTTGTTCTCCTTCTCAATATTTCTTGGCGTCTACATTATTTGATGAAGTTGATCATGATAAATAATTTTCTCATACAGTTCTTTTTGTTGCTTCCCTCTTTCATTCGAATGCTTCCTCCTTCAATGAAGAAGCAAATATTAAAGAGCCATCTTTTCTGTGTCTCTTGAAGGTGTTTTTTCTTCTTGTGATGCTATTGATGGAAAAGAAGTAACATATGGAGATGCTGCTGATATTGATTATTATCCTATAACCCATTCATTGTTCTTTAAATCTCCTATCTTATATTCTGAGATCTATGTGCCAGATTCTTTACACCTTGTGCATACATCTCTAATTTATGGTGCGCAACCCAATGATTTACAGGATTTTTTCTTAGACAAATAAATAATTATTTGTATCATACCACTTACCTTAATTAATATCATGTGCTTCATCATCTCCTCCTTTTTTCTTGGAATCAATACTCAAATCCTCCTTGAAGATTGTGAACATCTCATTCTTTCCTCCTTTCATACAGAGGATTCATTACTAGTGTATTCCCATGAGTCTATTGATATGATTATATGTGATCCTTTGGATTCTGATTTATAAGAATATTTGTAGGTTGATACACATATAATACCACTATCCATACCATATACCATACCTCTGAATAATCCAAATGCTATACAAATACCAAGTTCACTAGTTGATTCCTCATTGGTCTCTTATGTAGTGATATTTATCTTACATGGTTTGAAGTCTTTCCTATATTTCATTGGATTGTTATCCATGTCGTTAGTCATATTTGGACTGATATTAAACATGTTTGTATCTATTCTAAACACTTATGGTCCATATCTTATGCCCATCCATCATTCCAATTTTTACACCTATCAGTTTTCCCCATTTGCTCATAATTTTCTTAGTCTAGCCCTATATCCTCATGGAACCATTGAATCCTTTATCCTTGCTGCTCCATATGCTAATATTTATGATATATCATATTTTTATCAGCCTCATATCAGATCTATACAGGTGCTACATCATATTGGAAGATTGAAATGTGATCCACATCACAATTTTGCAGCTATTCAGGGAATTGGGTGTGAAATAAATTGTCTTAATTTTTGTACTCTTCGGAAAGGAGTATGCAAAGATATATTTTCCATTTCAGATTATGTTTGAATATAATATTTTTACAGCAGAAAGAAGAATTCAGATAATGCTCCTACTTTTTCAGTTGATGAGATACAAGGAGTCTCTCCTCTTCTTTCTTGCAGGTTCTACACTCTAGCGCATGATCATGGAGTTCATGATTTCTTCAGCAAGTCCTTCGTTCAGAAGTAGTTCAGTCAGCTCATTAAAGTTAATATGAATATATTTTGAAGACATATTTCAAATTTTGTGGCTTTTCCTATCTTGAGGGAGGATTTTCCCCATGTGGTTTTGCCTCTTTCCTCACTTTTCTAGACATAATAATTGTTAAAGAGTGACCATATCCTTGTTGCTGGGCCCTATATGCATCTCTATTTTTTTTCATACCATCAAAAATTTAGACTTATATGGGGGTGTTGGAATATATTAAACCCATTGATAACTTAGGATAAAATAATTAATCATTATTTGATTAATTATTCACCCACTAGCTTAATTAGTTGGCATCCACTTGCACCATAAAGTCAATACATGCCATATATATCCTAGGAATTATTTATTTACTAATTATGGGTTGATATTTACCACCTTTTGACCATCCAAAATTAGCATACAGGATTTTACAGCAGATTCTGCTTTATTCTGCTTTTTCCGTTTTTCCTGCTTTTCTATGGATAAGATAAAAGCTAGTCAACTAGGAAACGGGTAGCTTTTGTTTCCAACCCATACTCCATTAGTTTTTCTCCTTTTTCTAGGATTACCATGTTTTTTCCATCTCATTGACAACTCATTCATGCTTTTTCCAACTCGTGAGGTCCTTGATATATTTGGGAAGTGCTTTAGCCACTTATGGGGGTGCTATATTTTGGTAAGTCATCCTTTTTGAGCTTTATGAGTTGTTTCCATACAATTCGATTTTCCTATGAGGGATGTACTATTTATGTACAGTATTATTCATCATTATTCAATGGAAGGATACACACCAATATTCATCTCTTCATTCATGTGATTCAGTCTCTTTTCTTCTCTATATTTTTCTTGTGTATGCTTGTGAGAATTCTTAGTAGCAAGATCTATTTCCTATGCTTCTTCTTATCATCATTGCTCATATCATTGATCTATTATTTCTACAATGGACTATATGTCTATTTTTTCTATCAATTTATTTTTGTGCATTTATATTGTACAAATATAGAGACTCAATCGTCTGCACTACATCATGTTGTTAAGTTTTAATAAAATACTAAATGCAAATTTCCCATTATGAAAAATGAGATTGGTTTATAGTTATTTTAAAATATGTAAAATTATTTTGCAATTAGTTTGTTGCTAGTATACCTTTGGATATGAATATACTTAGTGCCTTACGTAATTAACTATAGGTTGAATTGAATAGAATTTATAGATGCAATCCTTTACTTTTTGCTCCTAAAAGGTCATGGAAATATGGTTGTTTTTTACTAGTGGTTTTTTGTTTTTTACTGGTGGTATTTTACAAGTTTCTTTTTACTCCGAAAAAGACACATAATTATGGTTTTTTCTTACTAGTGACTTTTCGTGGTTTTTTTTAACTGGTGGTTTTTTACAAGTTGAAAAACTTGATAACTGGATATTAAAGGTCATTGAAAGTTATTTAATTTGGATATTAATGTTTGGTTTTATTTCTATATGAATAAGTTACTTGGAGTATCATTGATCTCTAGTTCAATACTAGTCTAAGTTATGTATATGGATAGATGTACCAATGAAACAATACCTAAGTTTAAATCAAAATGAAATTTATATGTCTACATATTATCCCATGATAAAAACACATATCTTATGACCATTTTGAGTAACCTTTGTCTAGTAAATCATTAGATAGTAGAAAACATCCATGTGAAGTACTAAATTTTAAACATGAAAGTGGACATCTTACCTATTGAGTGTGAACTTTACATTGCATCACCTATCAATAATGAATTTAAATAGTGACCATTTGACAAAAAATAATGATATCCCATTAACAAAAACCATAACCTATACATATACTAAACTATATTAATCTCCAATTCCATTGGATTTATGTAGGCTGCATAAGAAGCAAGGAATGATATGTTTAAGGGCCATGTTTTTTTGACCATATATGATTGTATTTACATGGACAAGGAACCCACTTAGACTAAACCATAGGAAATACCCCATTAATTAAGAATGAAGAAGAATATAGGAGATAGATATGCCATTGAAGATATTTTCCACTGCAATTATCAATAATATTTCTATCGACATAGCACTTCAACTAGGACAACATTTGCAAAGTACCATATATCCATTTTCCAAATGCATTTATGCCCAAAGTTCCTACCACTACGCTAAAGTATACAAAGAATATTAACTCCAAATACACCATAGTAAAATGAAACACTCCATTCCAGAAGTATGTTTGAGAGATTGGGAAGAATAGAGGAAACCTTAGACAAAAGATGCCTATCACTAAATTTAAACATTCTAATATCTTCAAGTGCAAACAAAACAAGTCCATGCCCAAAATAATATAGAGGGATTCTATTATGACTACAACTATAGGCATAGAGGGTGACATAACACTATTATCCCCAGTGTCAAATTCAATCAATAGATCCCAAACAATAGAACAATGTTGACACAACCCACTGTAAAAGACAGTTCTTATGCACAGAATATTACCCCTAGAGGTGAGAAATTGGTAGTGTTATTAGAATTATCCTTGACCACAACTTTAGTTAAAAATGCATTAGATGTGAACCTATTTCCTTTGTTATCCACAATGAAATCTCGTCTCGCCTTTCTAGCTACTAGAGAGAAAGAGAGGCCATCTAGCATGAACCAACCAATGACTACAAGGTTGATCAATACTATCATCAACCATGGAACTATGAAAGAGGCAATGTTATAATCCATGCAACTTCTCTTTTTTCCTTTTCCACCTCCAACCAAGTACTCTTCTAGAAATTCTGAAGTCTTGACTCGAAATCCTCTGGATTCTGCATTTTAGAACTGAAATATTGTGCTAGTAGTTTCATCCTCACATCATCGTAGGGATCATCCATCCATATGCATATGCAAATACTCTCTCCTATGTTGATTGAGGCACCATTCTCCTCTATAAATTTACATACTAAATGGGGTGATACATGAGAATTCATGATGGGGTAATCCTCTATCAATCCCTACCCTTCTACAATATGCAAGAGGTGGTAATTTCACCCATGGAAGCTAGTTCTAATACATGTGAATTATGGGAGTAGGTAGTGGGTTGAATTAGAGATTCTTTCAATGTCATATGTATTAGATGAACACACATATTTATGTTATTTTATGTTGTCCATAATACATTGTAGTTTTAGTTGCATTGAAAACTCACTATATTGGCATCTCATATTGCATCTCATCAAGACATGAATCGCAACATGGTGGAATCAACAATAGGGGCATTAGATTTCATGAATTTCCTCATGGAAATATTCGATGGATCATTTGAAAACATTACAAAAGTAGCTTTATTTCATGTGGTAACCTCATTTCTGTTGATCTCATTTATGATTATAAGTTTACGACATCCTAGAATTGTAAAATCGTCCCTATATCCACTCTCTAGATCAAGCCTTCCACTTATCGAATTTGTAAAAAAAGTCACATAGATCTTTGAAAAAAAAATCTCTAAACAACAAGATTGCCATATGGTACTGCACTATGAATGTTCAATTATTACTTAAAAGGATTTCCTGAGTCTTCTTTAAACTATATTTATCCAGGGATGCAACTTTTCAAACACCACATTTTATACCATTTCTTTGGGAGTAGGGTAACCAAGAGATCAGTGTCTTGATAACTCTCCTCGGGTCAAAGTAGGAAGTTCATTTTACCCCTTGTCTTTAAGTTTCCATCAGATAAGACTCCCCATGATTGTGATAGAGTAAGACATATGTATTTGTTTGTTCCTCATTCCAATACTATAAGCATTATTTTGATGCTTTATTTATTTTGAGTCTTCCTTTTACTTTGAGAATTTGGTACAGGTTCTTCCATCCACAATGTCCTTTTGCATGAGTGACAGCTTTGTTTTCTTATCAAGATCATGAATGGAGAAAAAGCATGCTGATCTTTGTTATTTTGCAACCCCTTTGTTCTGACAATTTATTTCTTCATCATCATTTGTTTAATCAAAGACTGGATAGTTTAGAAAAATGACTTTACAATCTAATCCCTTTGGCCTTTTCTT
Organism: Pseudotsuga menziesii; assembly: GCA_001517045.1. NCBI lineage: Eukaryota > Viridiplantae > Streptophyta > Pinopsida > Pinales > Pinaceae > Pseudotsuga > Pseudotsuga menziesii. The sequence continues at coordinate 80,807 of LPNX010093240.1, forward strand.
GGTATTTGTAGCAATGTAATCATTTTGAATACCATACATCTGTCAAACTTTCTTCCTTTTCATGGTTCCATCATGATATGCTTCCTGAGACAGGTATTAATGTGAGAATGGATGAAACCCCAATATATTACTCGAGAACTCAGGAGTCTTGGTTATTTCACAGGGGGTTATAATGATTCAAATGTGATCTTGGAGATTAGCTTCCCTTTTCATCATCTGTCAATAGTACAAGAATATCATTATGATCAAAATTTATCATTTTCTCCTTCCCATAAGCAATTCCTGACATCCAAATATTTCAAGTTTAATTACATTCCTAGACTTCCAAGAACCAAAAATTGAGCTAGTTTATTATAAAAAAAAACGAGTCTATGAAATAAGATGAAACAAACATGAAAATAAACAATTGGAAAAAAAATTCAATAACAACAAGTTTATTTATGTACAAAGGGTTCCTAGGACTCTAAGTAAAGTAATGTTTGAGACAAAGGCCATTTAAAGGAATACTTTCTTCTTGTCCTTGTAAATCTTGCAATCTGTAAGTTGTGGGGCCTAAATTTTTAGTGACTAGGTAAGGACCAATCCATAAATGTTGGAACTTTGTGTGTTTTCCATTTTCTGCATGAGGATCATCCCATTTCAAAACTCGGTCTCCTACACCAAATTTTCTTATACCATATTTTCTTAAGCTCACAAGCAAAAGGAAATCTTGGGAAGAACACACTAGTGCTCCAAGGGACAAAGGGATGCAGACTCAAGCATAAGTTCCGTCAACAATGGACTATAGTTTCTTTGCTCTCAATTCTCTCTTCCTTCCTTCAATGTACCAAGGGGTTTCTTATATATCTTTTCAAAGGGGTAATGAAAGGTCAAATCTGAGTGATCTCAAGGCATAGGGAAGGCCAGGAGTCAAATGAGTCAGATCCATGTCAAGGAAAACTCTAAAAAGATTTGGATTTTGTACACATCCTGATGCACGCGGTTTTAGTGGTCCAACCCGCATATATACACGCTTATAGGTTTAAAAGTCATGTGTATCATTTTTCACATGTTTTTAGGGGATGATCAAGAAAACATCAAAGGACAAAAAATGGTCCATGGGGTCTAAGGAGTTTGCAGTGGGACAGGGGAAGGCCATACAAAGTGTGATTCACCTGGAGTGTTGAAATCAACTATAACAGATGCCCCCTAATGTATGAGGTCAAAGGGGTCATACGATGGACAAAATACATTATAAGTCCATCCTAGAAGTGGAATGATGAAGGATCCCAAATGGAAGACTAGCCACCCAATTAGCATAGTACAATAATACAACTCTGCATATAACTGCAAATACATATAGTAGTCCCAGATACATAAGAGTACAATGGCCATGAATAGGCATGATACATGATATCACATATGTGGTCATCGCCATGTACAACATACATAGATTAGAATCTCCATGATGAAGACATACAAAGGACCATGATCTCCATAACGGATGAAGATACAACAAATCGAGATCTCCATAGTGGCTGGAAATATCTGACATATACTGGAATCAAGTCACGAGAGCTGAAATCTCATGAACACTGGAACTATCAAGGAGGTAGCATATAAGAGATGCCACCAATCTGGAAAGTCTTCTACACAAACCGCTACAAGTACATGTCCTACTATGTGAATAGAGGTCTCGAGGTCAAACATAGTAGTCCATCATCTAATTACCGATCATTAATGTATACCATTAACAGACATGAGATCACCCACTCATAATGAAAATGGGAATCAAGGTACTAGAGTGCAAACTAACAAGTGTGAATAAATGTGTTGAGTTCAAACACTTGAGAGGATCCATCGATTAGGGGACATTGATGTATTCCCAAAAACTATCGATTGCGAGAGAACCTGCCATTGATGAGTGCAAGTCTCAAGGCACTCAAAATGAATCTAGATTCCAATCCCAGAATAAATGATCTGAAGTCAATGGGATGAAATCCACTAGAAAGAGGGCATTAAGGCATCCCCCATCATCCAACATGAGGTACTCAGCAAAGCTGTATAATGTGGAAGGACTTGATCATAAGGTGCACAAACTAGTAACTGTACTGGGAATGGCCGACATGCAAAGTCAAGATAACTAAGGAATGGCCGACTCAGGATTCAAATTCCTTCGAACAAGAGCATAACGACATATGGTGACTGAATGAAGGTAGCATAGACTTGATATACAAACTGGGACATCTCTGCGACACAAGAGGCATTGACAGAGGCTCCATAGAGACTGCAAGCTTAACCAGTTGATGGAGATAAACTCAGATAAACGAGTACAGCTCCTAAAGTCAAACTATAACCCAACCAATGGATGTGATATACAGTGCTCTGTTCGAAGGAGACACGACTCGACAGTTGCCACAGATAACATCTTTTCTTGTCCGGCTTTTTGGTTTTTTTATTTTTTTTTACTTTTTCAGTTATTTAAAAAGCTTGAAAAAAGAATAAAATAGATTTATAGTTACATACTAGGAGGAGACGAGTGTCATAAAGGCAAACAAACTAGTTCCAAGCAGTGGAACATACCTATGCTCAATGCAAGGATACATGTGTAGGATATCGACACTTGAGGGAAAATCCCCTTCCGATAAAAAAGGGAATCAAGCTACGAAGGATATATAAAAAATGGCTCTACATGGCTAGACATGAGATAAGCTCGGGCTATATGGCTGAAACACAATGTCAGGGAAGCTGGCATAAAGCTCAATAAGGTAGGCAAAGCTCATGATAATGCATTCACAACTTGACATGAGGGAGTCCTGAGGGAAATAGGCCAGCAAAAGATCAAAAGGAGTAGGAGGCTCTTGCGAAATGTCATGGCAGTACTATACAACGGACTCCCACACCCTAAAGGAGAAAACATCGGCATGGGCACCAAATGCAAATAAGGCACTAACTAGGGTACCCATGTAAGGTGAAGCTCTACCACTCATATCATACCACTTCTAAAGCAGCAAGAAGGTTCTGTGACATAATAGAGTGGGTTCATACCTAAAGTCATGATGAGATGGTCATAAGGTTATGCAAAATGAAAATGGTGATTAAACCTAACCTATATGCTAGTTTAGATATGATACCTGAGATCGGCATGAACGGTTGAATCCAATGGCTAAAACAACACTGAAAAGGTCCTCTACATCACGAATTATTTAAAAAATGGTCCAAAATGGTTAGAAAATGTCGAAACTATAGGAAAGGGGGTAAAAATTTTCAAATATTTGAAAATTTTCTATAAATAGTAAACAATTCAAAATATTATAAATCATTTGAAACTTTTACCCATTTGAGCTCTGATTTTCAACAGCGAATTCTAGGAGATCCAGCCGGCGGAATCCACTACCGTTTCTTCTAGGTATTTACTCATGCTCTCCTCTTTCATTTTGATATAGTTTTTATGAATTTCCATGGTCAATTAATCCTTCTAGGCCAACCCCAAATGTGCGCTGCGGCCCATGCAGAAATCAAGGTTTTTTCCACGTATAGGGCTGGACATACGCGGAAAATGCCCTCAAACCCATGTACATACATGGCTGTTTTGAAAACAGTCGCTTATGAGGCTGCACATATGGTTTTTTCAATAAACTAATGGTCAAATTTGCAATTTCTTGTATAGGATGTTAGCTTTTCATATGCTTAGCTAAGACATCAGTATTTCATTTCATTTTCATAAAAAAAGAATATACATAGGATCACTGAAAGAAACAGCATCACAAGAACAACACAGATTTATCCTAAGAAAACCCTAAAGGGAAAAACCCAGCAAAAGCTTCCTCAATATAGATGCCCCAAAAAGCTAAAAGATAAAACCAGCAAGGAGATCAAAAACCTGATCCTCCTCCTTCTCCAACTACTTCTCTCCTCCACAAGTGCGCTACTCAAGTGAGTGTGTGTTTTCCAAATGAGGAGCACCACACCTCTATTTATATTCACCCGTTCACTTTAATTAACTCATCCAACATGTAGGCTCGAGTTAATGATGTAGGCTCGAGTTACACATGTAGGCTCAAGTAACCACACTGGGGTGCTAATGACCCACCTTTACAATTAGAGGGGACTACCTCATGACTCTTATTAGTTCTTCTGATTAGAAGCATTGGCGTACAAATATAATACAAGTGGTTCTCCTGGTAGGACCATCAGGGACCACAAAATATACATATAGAATATTCTTCAAAGTTACAATATTTCAACACTCCCCCTTAACGAGAAGGGTATTCTACAACAAGAACAACAATAGTAGGAGAGGACATCATCAACATCATCAGGGTAACACATCTATAAATCATTGGAGGCTTTTCAACATCATATAGTCTTCATAATCAATTTTCAACGACAACAACTCTTTGATCAGCATCAACGTATTTTGACCTTTTGATCAGGAACATCTTCAACACTTTGACCTTTTGATCAGCAACATCTTCAGCACTTTGACCTTTCGAACAACAACATCTTTAGCACTTAGACCTTTCAATCAGCAGCAACATCTTCAGCACTTAGACCTTTCAATCAGCAGCAACATCTTCAACACTTTGACCTTTCGATCAGCAACATCTTCAGCGTTTTGACCTTTCGATCAGCAACAATATCTTCAGCATTTTGTTCAGGAACATCTTCAGCACTTTGATCTTTCGATCAGCAACAACATCTTAAAAATTTCGATCAGCAACATCTTCAGCACTTTGATCTTTCAATCAGCAACAACATCTTCAACATTTTGATCAGCAACATCTTCAGTACTTTGATCTTTCGATCAGTACATCATCATCATCACACTCTGATCTTTCGATCAGTACATCGTAATCATCATCATACTCTGATCTTTTGATCAGTACATCATCATCATCATACACTGATCTTTCGATCAGTACGTCATCATCATCATAAAAACATCATCATCATGAAAACATCATTATCATCAAAACATCAACATCATCAAAACATCAACATTATCCTTCCTTTCGAAATTATGGGATTTAGGTCTTTATGGAGTTACCAATGATCATTCCTTTCGGAATTATGGGATTTAGGTCTTTATGGAGTTACTAAAGATATTTCCTTTCGAAATTATAGGATTTAGGTCTTTATGGAGTTACTAACGATCTTTCCTTTTAGAATTACGGGATCAACACATTTGTGGAACTCAGACAATCCTTCCTATTGGAATTACGGGATCAACACATGTGTGGAACTCAGACAATCCTTCCTATTGGAATTACGGGATCAATTCAATGATCCTTCCTTTCAGAATTATGGGATTTAGGTCTTTACAGAGTTACTAACGATCCTTCCTTTCGGAATTATGGGATCAACACAGATGTGGAACTCAGACAATCCTTCCGATTGGAATTATGGGATGAACACATCTATGGAACTCAGACAATCCTTCCTATTGGAATTACGGGATCAATTCAATGATCCTTCCTTTCAGAATTACGGGATTTAGGTATTTACGAAGTTACTAACGATCCTTCCTTTCGGAATTACGGGATCAACACAGATGTGGAACTCAAACAATCCTTCCTCTAGGAAATACGGGATCAACACACGTTATTGAGTATCGAAGTCACCGGATCCGTTCTGAACCGAAGTTCAAGGATGATACAATCCTACCACATTCACGGGGACCGAGATCTCCGGATACATTTTGAACTGAATTTTAGGGATGATTCAATCCCACCACATTCACGAAGACCGAAGTCACCAGATCTATTTTGGGTAGATGTCCCAGGATGATACAATCCCTCTTCATTCTCGAGGACTGAGGTCACCGGATCACTTTTGGATAGATGTCCCGAGATGATACAATCCCACTGCAACATCACTACTCCCCCTTTCGAGGAAGGTCTTTTCGAACAACACCAAGCTTGTCTCGAAAGTGTTCAAACTTTACCCGAGATAGAGGCTTCATCAGTACATCATCATTCAAACCATCATCATCTATATCTTCAGTATGTGAATACTGAACTATCACCATATGTATGTCCAGTATGTGAATACTGAAAGAATCATCATCTATATCTTCAGTATAGAAATATTGAAAGCATCATCATCTCTATATTTAGTATATAAATACAGAATCATCATCATCTGCATCTACAGTATGTAAATACTGAAACATCATCTATATCTTTAGTATGGGAATACTGAAACATAATCATCTACATCTTATCTCGTTTGTAGAAATACTGAATTTTTATGTGTTACAATTGGAACACAGGGTTCTCTGCACGGGGACTTCACTTAGTGAACATCTCACATAGCACGTGAGATCGTGGGATATTAAAGAATACCCTTAATTTCCAGAGATATTGACCCAAACTATTTTTGTTGAAACCCCCTCCCAATACTTAAAACCTCCTCCCCGCCCCGTTTTATACCTCAATCCTTATAAACCACCCTACCCACCCCCACCTTAAACCCCTCATCCCCCCAATACTTGCAATATATTGCTTCAATTTTTAATAATTTTAAAACCCACAATATGAACTAACGTGATAGGATATTGGTCAACAAGTGAAGCCCCTGTGGTTCTCTGTCATCACAAATCTGGTTATCACATAGAATCATTGTAGTATCCATATTCAGGTCAAAGAGACCTGATATCAACTTCCAAAGCCATATGACTTGACAACTTAGCAAATCAATCTGCTATGTATTTTTCTTCAGCCATGCTATGAGAAACACTGGACTGTTTCCTGCTAAACCATGAACTCATAACAGACCCCAAACAAAAGCATATACCTAATGTGCTTTTCCTGTCTGAGATACTTCCAACCCAATCTGCATCTATGTAGCCATACAATCTATAATCATGGCTACCATCATAGTATAGACCAAAGTCTATAGTCCCTTTCAGATATCTGATCACATGTTGTGCGATTACTAGGTGAACCCGTCTTGGTTGAACAAGATATTGACTTAAGGTGTTCACAGCAAAACAAATGTCTGGTCTGGAATTTGTTAAGTACATTAATGACCCAATGATCTATCTATAATGAGTCACATCCACTAACTCTGATGAATCATCAGCCAACAGCTTCAGGTTGGAGTCCATGGGTGTGGCCATGACTTTGCATTCCAACATATCAAATCTTTTCAAACTTTTCACTGCATACTTTCCCTGATTGAGAAAGATTCCTTCATATTTCTGGACCTAGGAAATAAAGTATTAGACCAAGGTCTAAATTTTTCAGCGAACTTCTTCTTGCATTCTACAATTTGTTTCTCATTCTGTGTCAGAACTAGGTCATCCACATATAATAATAGGATGACAGGTTCATCTTCTACAACCTTGAGATAAAGGTTAGGATCGACTTTACTCTTGGAAAATCCCATGCTCATCAGGAAACTATCTATTCTTCCATACCAAGCTCTGGGAGCTTGCTTCAGGCCATAGAGGGCCTTCTTCAACTTGCATACGTGAGTCCATCTATCTTCAACTTCAAATCCTTGTGACTATTCGATGTAAAACTCTTCCTCAATCATGCCATTAAGGAAGGCTTATCTTTACTTCTTTTGGGCCCCGGAATTGTCCATTTTTCCATCATTTATCGACATACATTTCATCCATTTTCTTACCATTATTTCTCATTTATCATTCCATTTTTCATCCATTTGTTGTAGCTGCACGTTGAACAGCATGCTACTTCCATTGATCTTTTAAGTGGTTAATAGTGATTATTTTCTTTTATTTTTGATGAATTAAAAGACTATTATGCATAATTTTACTAATGATGGTTTGTGGAGTGATTTGTCACGTACAGGACGCTCATAGCCAGCTGTTACAGCCTTAACCAAAAACGCATGCCACATAAGAACACCTTGATTAGCGTCTTGTTTTTGGGGCATATGCAAACAAATATAAAAAATCAGAGACATGGTTTTTGTGCGTAACATTCTCATTTACCTGACTGGCAAGGAAATCACCAAACAAATCTATGGTTTGCGATATGCAGGTGGTTCTTCGAGAGGGTATTTTCCAAATTCGGTGTTGTGGCCGGTTCCAAAGTTGCCAACAGTTACGGCCATGTTCCAGCTGTTGCAGATCACAAGTTGGGGGCTCAGTCCTTCATTTCCTTGAGATAATTTTATGTATAAATATGTAATCTATCTCATTGAGAAGGGGGGGATAGAGATTAAGCATGATAGATTAGGCAGGATAGGAGATGGATGATAGGAGATGTAAGATAGGAGAGAATATACTGTTATGATGTAGGATTTGATCCATATCTATTGTAATTCTTCCATTATGATAATAGATGCTGACAGTTTCTTAATTCTGGAGTTGTAGACTTTCATTATGGAGATTCATCTCTTTTCAATGGAGGAAGGGCCCTCTTCCCTGAGCTGATGCTGGTAGTGTTGATTTTAAGTGTTTTATTTTGTAGATTTGTTAATTGTTAACTCATGCTTTCATTCATTAGATTTATCATAGTTGTTTTATTATTCAGTTCATGTTTTATTCATTTGATTTATCACAGTGTTCTTCTGTTAATTCATTTTGATAGATCGTTGGCCAACTTAGCATTGCTTTCAGGTTTATGTATTTAGATCTTGTTTTATAATAATTTATTTTGTTGAAATATGATTAGATTTATAGTGTGATTTCATGAATAGGTTTGGGTTTGATTTATTTTCAAGTAAGTGTGACCTAGTTTACAAATAGTTTTGATCGCATTGCAATAGATCAACAGTGTCATGTAGAAATTGTGCATGCATAGATCTTGCACGATAAATTTGAAATAAAATACTTCCTCTGGTTGATAATTTATGTTTAGCACTCTGCATGTTAAGTTTTAATTAACTAGCATATAGTGGGCACGACATTTTGGCGCCGTTGCCGGGGAAGTTATCAATTGTGCAAAAGTACATCTGACATTGTTTTGTAGATGCCTTGTTAAATTAGGGCATGTAAGTTGCATGATTACATTTCAGTTTATTGAATTTATTTTGATTGTTAATTTTCTGTCTTTACATTCAGTTTTATTTCATTTTCAATCTTTGCAGCATAAATCTTATCATTCCCCTTAGTGGTGTTGTAAGCACCACCCATTCTACTAACAAGTTGACAGGAACATTCGAAGGAAGAGCCTTATAATAGCACATGAAGAATCTATGAAGAGATGGCAAGTGAGAAAGATGCGGAAGTTGTTACCTTTGAATTTCCCATCAAAGATTCGAGAGGAGTGGCACGAACGAAAAGAATTCTCCCACATGTTCTACCAAATTTTCATGGTTTGGAAAATGAATACCCTGATGTATTTTTATTTCAATTTGAAGTACTTTGTAGAGGATATGGTTATTGTGCTAATGATCAAAATTTGAATGTGTTTCCCCTTACTCTAAAAGTAATAGCCCTCCGATGGTTCATGAGCCTCGGTGGGAATTGTATACAAACCTGGGAAGACATGAAACATGTATTCTTGAAAAGGTACCAAGATTATTGCAGGGTCAATGAAGACATCTTTGAAATGACACAAGGAGAAGAAGAGAGTCTGGAGGAATATGTAGAACACTTTCAATATAACCTCCAAAGATCCAAACAGAGGAAACTAGGGAAGGAGATCTTAAAAACACTTCTACTCAAGGGAATCCAAGCTGAATGTTTAGAAATATTGAATATGATCGGAACAGGTAATGTATTTCAGTTAACATATGATGATATTTGTGAGTTATGTAGGAGGTATTCAAGAGGAAACTTCAAGACTGGTAAGAATTCTAAGGAAATTTTATCTCTATTTTTGAAATCTGCTACAAAAACAAGAGTTTTAAGAGCTGAAATCAGTAATTTATTTGAAATTTCTAAAGTTGATTCACAATCGGGTGTTTTGCAGGATAAGAAAAAGCAGGAGGAAATAAGAGAAGCAAAAGATTTCCCTTTGGATAGTCTTGAAAGTTGTGGTATATGTGACTTGAATCATTCCATGGATCATTGTCCCTCCTTACCAAAGATGAAAAAAACATATCATAGAGATCTAGGAGTTGCAACCAACTCGTTGCAACAGTCATGTCAACCATGGCCTACATCTATGGTTCAAAATTTATCCATCCATTTCCTTACTCTCATACTCAGCCATTGAATACTCTTCCACCATTGCAGCTGTTGCAGCCTCAATTTAACTCTTACCTACCTTATCCACAAGGTTGGAATGGCCTATCTTATGATCACATAGCCACTCTCCCTCATGCTGCAACACAACCTGGTCCTTTAATATTAACCTCACAACTCAATCATCTACATCAGCCACATCTATCTTCTCATCAAACTCCTTGGTACCCAACACAATTTCCTGTCCAATCCACCCTCCACCCTAACCATAATAAAGCAGTACAATATGCTTACAGTGCTGAACTGTAAAATGTTCCTACACTTCCCTCTTGTTCTACCTCATCTACACCATTGCAAAAAGGTTGTGCATTGTTGCAGCAACTCCATACGAGACCTGAACATGTTTTAAATCCAAGTTTTGCAGATGGAGTTTCTTCTAGTCCTCATAAGCATGCATACAAGATCAACAATATACACGTAATATTTGATGGAGAACAACCATTGGAACCAAAATCATCATTCACATCATTACATCTGAAACTCTTATGCATTCAGGAAGATCAGTTTAATAAGGATCTTTATGGTGTAACATCCATGAGCAATCAAGGGAACAAAGACTATATTGAAGCTTGGTTTCAATCTGTCATCGGTCTGCAGCATCATTCCATGCTTCACCAATTCTTGGCACCATAATTTGAAGGGAAGTTGATCTCTCATATCCTAGCATTCATAAAGTTATATTTTTCTGTTGGGAGTATGAGCATACTTGAGTCACTTTTTTCGAAAATGGCTCCATTGGAAATATGCATACACTTAAACAATTTTTATATTTCCAAGTAGAATAGAGTGGGATAGAATATCAGAATAAAACCATGCTTTTGTTTGGCTTTTTATTTTTATTTTTGAATAAGTATGCTCTCTTCCTGCGCCTTGTTGCGATCTGGAAGATCAGAAAGTAGAAAGATAAGGAATGGGTATGAGATGTTTTCATGAATGCTTTTAGGTGCTCAATGCTTGAATTTTTTTTTATATGGATGTGTGTCATATTTAAACTTACATCATTAAAAACATTCACATCTATTCCAATCACTTTTTGGGGTCAATTTTCATTTATAAAATTGTTGGTGACATTTTTGGCTTAAAATTTTTACTGAAACACAGTCGGGACAGTCCATTTTTGGGAGACCAAATGAACTTATTTTTAAAACTTGTTTACATCCCAAGTATCCCTTTGAATCTAGTTTCCAAAAAAATTTGAATTTTTACAATTGGGTGTCAAACGAAAATTTTATGGCCAAAATACTAAGAGGATGTCAAGCTGGCAGCTTAGAAATAGAGATGGGACAGTCAATTTTTTGATGCCTTATTGGATATATTTTGCAAACCTGTTTCATTTTTTTATTCCCCTATGAATCTAGTTTACAATGCAATTTGAATCACTCTATTCCAATTTCGTATGTAAATTTTATGACCAAAATCTTGACTTCCTATTACAAATCTGCATTCCTAAAACTCTATTTTCTAAACTGTTCATTGGCTTATTTGACCCATGAATTCTTGTTGGATTCAAAACCTGTTTCTAATGGAGATACCTACATGATTCTACTTGCATATCCAATTGTAATCACATCAATCCATTATCAAACGAAAAATTTAAGCCTAAAACCGTGATTGTTGGTCTAGTCCCGAATTCGAAAAAACACCTTGTTATGCATGCTGTTACTGAGTGATTTGGAAGATCATTGCATAGAATTTTAAAAACATGTTTCTAATGGAAATAGAACTATGAATTTAATTTCATTTGGATTTGGAATCACTCAAATTGGACAAGGAATGAAAAAGCTATGATCAAAATACCGTTGGTGAGTCTAGATGGACATTGCTCTCCTGCACGTATAAAATGGATTTTGCTTTGTTCATTTTTCTTTGGATTTGTTTTATGAGTAATTGCTTGTTGTTTTTTTTCATAAGTGTTAGGTGAAAAGAGACCAATAATATCTCTTCTTCCATCATCTGATGTTTTATTGCAGGAAAATGCTAGGTTTTGTAGGTCCTTGGAAGAAGAAGGTCAATGCATGCACGGGTGACTCTTGAAAACTTTTTATCAATTTGCAAATGGATTGAGCACATAAAAAAAAATGGAGATATTGATGTGCAAACCATACAGAGTCCAATGTTTCCAAAGTCAAGTCCCATTGCTACATGCCAAGAATCATTTTTAGACACTTTCCATCCCACTTGTTGCTGAAAGAAACCCCTCAAGAAGCCAATTTCCCTATGGTAGATTCATTCACCCTCCTCATTTCAAAACCCCAAAAATCCATTCATGTCGAAGTCCCATTTTCCACTGCTTATGTAGTCACCATAACCATTTTATTTCCCATCACTACTACATCATGACTTTACATATACTTTCCACTTCTGAGTTTCATGTTGGTCCTATTTTTCACTATGATTCTTCACAATCATTTATTTTGTACTCGTATTGGATGATGTGGAATTCATTAAGGTCCACCTTCCAATGGTCTGGTCCCATTGACTCCGACACATCATCTGGGATCGAGATTAGAGTTTTCACAGTGCCCTGGTATTTGCATGAATCAATGGCAGATTTCCTTGTTGTTAATCATGGGGATTCATCAATGCCTCTTGATTGACAAATCTTGCAGGTGACTCGAATCCAGCACATCCATTCGTACCTGTCAATATGCACTAAGTTACTTTAGAGCTCATTGTCATCAAAGGTGAGTTTCTTCACATTGGTTAATGGCATACATTAATGGTCGGTAATCCAATGATTTCTTTCCATGCTCGACTTCAGCACATTCATTCGCATGGTAAGAATTGTACCTCAAGTTTTGTAGCAGCTGAAGATGATGTGATCTAATGGTTTCAACAATGATTTGCAGCATCATTTGTTCAGTAGTTTTCCAATTCCTTTCCATTTTTAGTTCAGCAGTTGATTTTCAGAACAAGAGAAAGGACTTTCTGCTTCTATGGTAGAACTTCTCCTCATCAATTGTCTCAGCAGTTAGTCTTACATACAACCAGCACAACATCATGGATCAAATTCAGTCTCATCCAGTTTCAGCTCTCATATACATATGTCTTAGCATCAGATCATCCTACATAGCTCCAGCATACGCTAGTCCATTCATGTCAACCAAGGCGTCCATGGAGGTAACACTTGAGGTAAAATAGCATGAGTTTTTTTATTTATTAAATATTTAGGGAAATGTCATGAAGAACCACTAAGCATTAGCCATTTCCATTTTCTAAATAGACTTTTATGTCCATCCATTCCCATAATTTCCCACTCAGTTTTAACACTTCATCATTCATGCACATCCACTTCAAATTCCAACCCAACATCTCACCAACCCAACTGGACAAGCATAAAAAAAAGGGATACCTTATTGTTGTCACACAAGAACCAACAATAGGAACTTTTGATGCTGCCACACAAAAACCAGCAGTAAAAAAAAAAAAAAAGTCTTACTGCTGCCACACAAAAACCAACAGTAAGAAAAGAATCATTGCTACTGCCACATAAAAACCAATAATGAGGAGAAATAAAGCAGCTGATACACATATTGAAAGAGAAGGATAGGCTGGACACAAGAACCTACAACATGAAAAGTTGATGTAGAAGCCATTCCTTCTTAAGAGTATGCTATCACTCAAGCACGATAGAAAACAAATGCATGATTTATTTGATTTGTTTGCTTTGTTCAGTGGTGCACATAATGGTTCACATCTTCATAAGTCTTGAGCATGAGCATGAGCATGATACATGCACAATGGAAATCCTATAGCAGTATTTTTAAGGTGTGATGTGAAGTGTATCTCAGCAGCATGAAGGTAATGATTACTCTCAACATTGGTCATTTGTCAAAGTTGATAGAATTTCTGAATTGAGTTTGATTGTTGTGGAATGTGCAAAAGAATGTTTGGCATTATTTGAAGTGTTACAAAGCACTCCACGATAAGGGCATAACCAAAGAAAATTCTAACATCCTTCATTCAACCATGAGAATGTATGAAATTTACTGTGGTTTATTGCAATAGAATTTGCGATGAATTTGATGAGAAAATGGTTCTAAAACTCTTTTATTTCCCATGAATGATAATTCCTGTAGTGAGCTTGGCTTGTGAAGATCACTGGTATTTTTTTGGCACTTGTGACATAAGGAGGGTCTACAAATTCTGTGATTATCAGATGATATTTGAGCAGCTTGGGTCATCATAAAAGGAAATTTGTAAATGCTATCTCTTGCTGGTATGAAGATTTCCTGTGCATTGTCATTTTATTTTATTTTTACAATACATTATGAGCACTTAACTACAACCATGGGGAATAAAAAAATAGAGCTCACATAGTCAATTTCAAATAGCATACAGTCATTTTTCAGGCAGCCTACAATCATTTTTATAAGTCAAGGATGTGTTTCCAGCTAGCACATATACAAAAATTGGATGTTGACAGTGATAGTGCAGATACAAGAAAACAACAGTCCCAAAGTTCACTTGATTTCATGAATGGAAGGTAAAATAATCAGTTTGGGGGAAATGGTTTGTTCACAACTAAGATGAAAACTCCTCTTTTGCATGAGGACATGCAACATATTCAGTTTGGGGGAGTGGTTTTTGACATTTTTGTGCATATTGATTTTTTTTATTCATTCACAGCTCGCGAAAATGCTGAATTTTAATTGAGCATATCTCACAAACAATGAATTGGATCCTCATGAAATTTGGCTAGGGAATGCATAACAACATGATGAACAACCATGGAAAGTTTCAGCTCAATCCAGTGCACGGTTTTCGAGAAAATGGCCATCATCACCTACAGCCAATTCACATTTTTCTTGATATCCGTGATGTGGGTTTGTCTAATTTTTGGCGTGGAGATGCATTGGAGTGGTAGCTAATTTCCTACAAAATTTCATCCCAACTCATTTCTTCATTTGGGAGAAAATGGCTTCAGAAGTTTCCCGTTCAAAAAGGCTAAAACGTCGTAAAATGTTGCCATTGCCCGTTTTCCGGCAGCTGCGACATATTTTTCGGCGACCGTTTTCCAGCGGCTACGACATAAGTTTTCGGCGACCATTTTCCAGCAGCTGCGACATCTTTTCCGGCAGCTGTGACATCTTTTCCGGCGGCTGCGACATCTTTTCCGGTGGCCGTTTTCCGGCAGCTGCGAGTCTGCCAAATTTGCCGCTACATTTAGTGTTGTTCTGCCAAATTCGTCGCTAAAACCTTCGCCAACTTATTTGCTAAAATAAGCTGACTTCGCCAAATTTGCCGCTACATTTAGCGTTGTTCTGCCAAAATTTTCGCTAAAACCTTCGCCAAATTCTCTGCTAAAATAAGCTATGACTTTGCCAAATTTCTACTAAAGAGCTGCGAATCCGCCAAATTTTCTGCTAAATCCTCCGCTAAGTGACTCTGCCAATTTGTGTTAAACTCTCTATTTCTTCTACTTGCAGCTGTGCAAATGGTAAAATGAAGGAACAAGTGAATGCGTTTTTTTTCTTTCAAGTTGGATGCTACACAGATATTGGGTTGCATGAGGACATGAAACAAGTTCAGTTTGGGGGAGATGTTGGGCCCTAGAATTGTCCATTTTTCCATCATTTATCGACATACCTTTCATCTATTTTCTTACCATTATTTCTCATTTATCATTCCATTTTTCATCCATTTGTTGTAGCTGCGCATTGAACATCATGCTACTTTCATTGATCTTTTAAGTAGTTAATAGTGATTATTTTCTTTTATCTTTGATGAATTAAAAGAATATTATGCATAATTTTACTAATGATGGTTTGTTGAGTGAGTTGTCACGTACAGGACGCTCATAGCCAGCTGTTACAGCCTTAACCAAAAACGCATGCCACATAAAAACACCTTGATTAATGTCTTGATTTTCGGGCAGATGGAAACGAATCTCAAAACTCCAAGACATGGGTTTTGTGTGTAACATCCTCATTTACCTGAATCGCGTGGAAATCACCAAACAAAGATACGGTTTGCGATATGCAGGTGGTTCTTCGAGAGGGTAATTTCCAGATTTGGTGTTGCGGCCAGTTCCAAAGTTGCCAACAGTTACGGTCGTGTTTCAGCTGTTGCAGATCACAAGTTGGGGGATCAGTTCTTCATTTCCATGAGATAATTTTATGTATAAATATGTAATCGATCTCATTGAGAAGGGGGGGATAGAGATTAAGCATGATAGATTAGGCAGGATAGGAGATGGATGATAGGAGAGAATATACTGTTATGATGTAGGATTTGATCCAGATCTATTGTAATTCTTCCATTATGATAATACATGCTGGAAGTTTCTTAATTCTGGAGTTGTATAATTTCATTGTGGAGATCTAGATCTGCTCAGTGGAGGAAGGGCCCTCTTCCCTGAGCAGATGCTGGTAGTATTGATTGTAAGTGTTTTATTTTGTAGATTTGTTAATTGTTAACTCATGCTTTCATTCATTAGATTTATCATAGTTGTTTTATTATTCAGTTCATGTTTTATTCATTTGATTTATCATAGTGTTCTTCTGTTAATTCATTTTGATAGATCGTTGGCCAACTTAGCATTGCTTTTAGGTTTATGTATTTAGATCTTGTTTTATAATAATTTATTTTGTTGAAATATGATTAGATTTACAGTGTGATTTCATGAATAGGTTTGGGTTTGATTTATTTTCAAGTAAGTGTGACCTAGTTTACAAATAGTTTCGATCGCATTGCAATAGATCGACAGTGTCAGGTAGAAATTGTGCATGCATATATCTTGCACGATAACTTTGAAATAAAAGACTTCCCCGGGTTGATAATTTATGTTTAGCACTCTGCATGTTAAGTTTTAATTAACTAGCATATAGTGGGCACGCCAACTTCATCATGGAAGAAACTACCACGATAGTTCTGAAGAAAGTATACATTGCTTCTTGGAGTAAGTGTCTCTTTAGAATTAATTCCTTCTTTCTAATAGAAGCCACAAGTCTTTCCTTACTTCTATCAGTAGCATATTTTATCTTACTGATCCATTTGGAAGATACCACATTCTTGCTTTCTGGTTTGAGTATTATATCCCGAACATCATTCTAGTATTATTTCATCATAGCATCTTTCATGAGTTCATCTTGTCAGGTCATCAACATATCCTAGTCTTCTGCATTCAATCTTGAAGGTTAGAACCCACTTTACTCTTGGTAAAGTCTCGATCCATCAGGAAGTTGTTCATCATGTCATACCATGTTGAACTCAAATATATTCTGTAGTCACTCCCCCTGAAGTGGAGTATCATCTTCCCTCTTCATTCTATATATGTGGTTCTATTCTTGACATATACTTGTCGATAGAGTATGTCATGTCATAGTCTATTCTTTCAAAGGCAACTCACGAACTTTGCTTTGTACACTTGTTCTTGTAGATCAATATGGAAGATACTACGTACTTCCATTTATGTCTCGAAATCATATCGTATACATCATTCCCCATTATAAATGGTTATTCTTTGATCATAGCATTCTTTTATTCATCTTGAGTTATCTCTCATACCCATGGTGGTATTCATCCTTCGAGGTGGATCTATTACCCTCTGAAGCTGTTTCTTCCGTCATGGTGTCTTTGACCTTGGGAGCTTCAAATTCATGTTCATTGGAGCTAATCTTGAATTGTCAACACTTGTTCTTCAGAACAAGTCTCATCCTTCTTTTCTTGTAGGAGGTTGTACAGGACGTTTCTTACAATTCAAATGCACCAGTTACATGGTTAGAACTATAAAAAATATGCATAATGACAAATTATTATGCATCATACAATTGTTTATCCAATACAACATTCATCCATGTCTCACGGAAACTTTCTAGATGTCTTCCATCTTTACCATGACATCATTGAGATTGTGCACTAATCCAATATGTCAGCAAAGAGGTTTTATAAGTAGCAATGGAGAGTTGTATGGCACCATGAGCTACTTACCCATCACAAGCATATTAGTAGTATACAATCATTAATGCAAACAATCTATCATGCATAATACATCAACTAAATATAATCAAATGCATAACAAAACAATATCATGCAATGACAATTTAATACTTATATTTTATTCATTTTGTGGGTAGACTCCTTATTGATCCTTCTACTTCATCATCTTCTTCATTCATGACATCATCATTTATTATCCAAATGATAAGATGGATAAGAGGTTCTTCAAAAATTGAGTTATTCACATTACTCATTGCTTGAGGGATCTTCTTTGAATGGTGAGAGCTTGATCTTCAATTTCTCCCACCTTCTTCTTCTCTTCTTATGAGTCGAGATTCTTATTCTTCCCAGAGTCTGTTGAAAGTAATTACTTCCTTCTGGCACACATTCCTTAAATGAATGAATTCTATGATCTTGGAAGACCATTCAAGGTGGCTATCACCACTTCTGCATTCTCCAATTCTTCTTCTACCGCTTCAAGATGTTCTGCATTCTGGATCTTCACATTCTTCAACTATTTTCTCAAATCCATCTTCTGATTAATGTTCTTATCTTCAAATATCTTGATCAAGGAATCAAACATATTCGGTGTCTTTAGGGAAGACACTTGTGGCACAAGTTGATCCATGATTGAATCAACAATGATCTTCTTGGCCTTGATGAATTTCTTCTTATGTAAGGCTTTGAGCCTCATCTCCTTCTGGAACTGGAACCTCTCTACTCATGAAGGTGTCCAATTCATTTTCTTCAGAGAGATCAAATGCTTCCATGCTTGGAAGTTGTCAACTTCACCAAGCTTATCATCAAGATGATGTGATATATCACTTTGAAATGAGGACCTCAAATGCAAAGAACAAAGGATTAGATCTTACCAATTTCTGGTGTTCGTCCTGGTTCCGGAGCTGGCTAATCTAGGGTTTACCACAGAAACCCTAATTTTAAAAACTTAGAGTATTTCAGATATGATTGGATATAAATATAGATCTCTTCAAATAGAGCTATCCAAAGTACTCCTTTTCTAAAAACAATGGAGGGAAGCTCCCGTAACAGGAAGCCCTAGTTTTCCAATTTCTTCTGCAGAAATGCCTATTACTGTTTCTGTGATATATCCGAAATTACTACTCCTATGAGTCAGAAATTTCCCATTGAGATAGTCTCACATGGCCTTGATCCAAAACCATAGGTTTCATCAGAATTGGTTTCACCAATTGGTATTTATGATCATTTTCCCAAGGTGACCTGTTATAGGACTGTTCAGAATAGTGAAGTTGTATGACATGCCACATGTCGTTGGTTCATCTTCGGGTTTTGAAATTTGGACCAAATAAATTAAATGCCATGCTATTTCTAGAACATCTTCATGAATTTCATTTGGACCTCCGTACCCCATGCTACAACAATTCTCCCCAGGTGTCCTATTTATGGATTAATTATGGAAGAGACTGGAACCTTAACTAGGAGGGATCATATATCCCAGAATATAGCGAATCTAAGGCTGAATTTCGGAAACAGTGTAAATCAGGATTTTATATTTGGCCTATACCATTTTCATTTCTTGAACCTTCTCCAATCTCAAGATATATCCAATGTACCAAAATTTAGCAGTTTTAGTATTTAGGGTTTTTCTGGCTCGGGGTCAAACTAGGGTTTGACTTTCCCGGAGTTTCACCCAACCAAAAATATTGATCCAGGTCTCTAAACTTTGATTTTAATGAGTATATCAATCCTATTCTAGGGTCACTAAAAAATTCTTCTTCTGTAAGAATCCCTAATTTCTTCCCACGAGAGAGAGAGGGATATTTTTCCTTGTGAAAGTTGTCTTGTTCAGGTTAGCTCTGATACCATGTTAAATTTTCATATGCTTAGCTAAGACATCAGTATTTCATTTCATTTTCATAACAAAAGCATATACACAGGATCACTAAAAGAAACAGCATCACAAGAACAACACAGATTTATCCTGGGAAAACCCTAAAGGAAAAAACCCAGCAAAAGCTTCCTCAATATAGATGCCCCAAAAAGGTAAAAGCTAAAACTAGCAAGGAGATCAAAAACCTGATCCTCCTCCTTCTCTAGCTACTTCTCTCCTCCACAAGTGCGATAATCAAGTGAGTGTATGTGTTCCAAATGAAGAGCACCACACCTCTATTTATATTCATCCGTTCACTTTAATTAACTCATCCGACATGTAGGCTCGAGTTAATCATGTAGGCTTGAGTTACACATGTAGGCTCAAGTAACAACATTGGGGTGCTAATGACCCACCTTTACAATTAGAGGGGACTACCTCATGAATCTTATTATTTTTTTCGATTAGAAGCATCGGGGTACAAAGATAATACAAGTGGTTCTCTCGGTAGGACCATCGGGGACCACAAAAGATACATATAGAATATTCTTCGAAGTTACAATATTTCAACACGGGATGGTCCTAGAGTGGAGAGAGCATGAGCATGGTGAAGTAGAGGAAGCAGTAAGGGCCGATTTAATGGCTCAAAAAGCTCTATGTGCATGCGGACTCTACAAGTTTTGGTGTCTTGGTGGTTTGAGGGCCAAACCAAGACTATTACAGATGTTGGTGGATTACTGGGATCCAGACTCAGAGTCCTTCCATATAGATGGAATGTCTCTCACCATAGAGGTGGAAGACATATACTTCATTACCAGGCTCTCTAGATGAGGGGAAGTGGTGAACCTTCGTTCTCATGGTGGGCTAGGAGGTGGCCTGACTATCAATGAGTACATTGCGGTGTACTGTTATCCAGACACAGAGAAGGTGGGGAGTCAGGTCCCCACCAATGCTATACAGGTGTTGGGCCTAAAGGCCATATTATTGACACTAGGCAGGATAGCAAGCTTGGAATCACTCCACCAGGCCTCATGGCCTCTGATGTTCTATGCTGTGGAGTGCATGAGACCCATGATCTATGACTGGATCACTACACTACTGAGCAACATGAAACATCAGCTCAGTGAGTGTAAGGTAGGCAGGGTGCAGAACTTTGGGTTCAGCAGTATTTTGAGCACATTTTTCTTCGAGCGTGTTCTAGGATTGAGCCCCAGAGTGGATGTTCCTCTTCATGGATTTTGAGATCGAGCCCAATGGCGTTGGGTAGATGCTATGTGCAGACTGGGGGGTGGTAGGGTGGCCAACCCATATCTAGCTAAGTTCTTTCCGTGGTGGCGACGATAGATAGTTGCCATCGATGACTACTCCCACGCAAGGATATATTTTAGGGGGGACCCGGACATGCTGTTACCACCAAGATCGACATACGATGATATAGGTAATGAATCTCAACCGTCTCTCTTTAAATGTTTTTAAATTTTGAGTTATTTAAATTTTTTGTATTTTCTTAATTATTTGGAATCGAAAAGACATATTTTTGCGTGACAATACATAGTGAAATCTACCCTTTGTGTGTATATGTGGGACCACGACGGCTAGAGGGATTCCCTCGTCGTAGACGGAGGGGAAGAGGAGATGACATCATAGGTGTGGATGTGGAGCGGACGCTCCAGAGCATTTATACCAATTTTGTGAGATTGACACATAGACTTCCCATGGCGCAAGTAGAGGACTTACCTGAGGCTATGCAGTGGTAGGTGGTGGGTGTACCACGCGCATGGGTGCGTTTATTCCAGTGGATAGCTAGAGCCGTAGTGACCTTCCATTATCACAACCATCCTCCTCCTCCAGAGGATTCGACACATGGGAGTGTATACATTTTGTACTACCATGTATTATATGATGGTGGCTTGAAAGCCCCAATTTTGTATTATGACACTATGTATTATCACATTTTGGATGTATATATAAAAAGTTTTATGATGATTGATTTATTTATTTACATGTGTAAAAATTGTGTTTGTGATTAATTTATTGTGAATGAAACAAATGTCAATCTAACACATAGTTAGGATATGAGTCAACAACTTGATTATTATTTCTTGGATTGTGTATATATGTTATATTGTCAAATTGTTGTTCTAACAATCTCACACGCAAGAATATTCTTAATAACGTCGGATCTCTAACATGGTACAAACCATTGAGTTGTTACACTACTAACTCCAAATCAAGACGTACCTCCAGAGACAGAATGCCCTGTAAAATGGCATCCCGTAGGAGCTCAATAATGGCGCTGTATTCAGAAACATTGTTGGAAGATGGTCATAGACATACGCCTCCTGAAGATAGTACCTGACCCATAGGAGTATAAATCACCCAAGTGGCAGAGGCTAAGTGTTAAGTGTGACGGCTTGCACCATCCGTGAATCCTACGTAAGTGGAATATTCCATTGACATCTTCCAAAAGAAACGGAAACTAATCACCAACCTGATCACGATAAGAAAAAGACCTAACTATGAAAAACTATACAATAATATACAATAATCAACCTTGGCTGAAGATCATGCATAATATTTCTTGAGATAGAGCCCATTTCTAGGCTCCAGCAAGGCCGTTCCTTCATAATCCACTAACTCATATGCACCCTTCTCTAACACACGCTTGACCACGTAAGGACCATGCCACATAGGATTAACTTTCCCTGCCCCCAAGGGTTCTTTCGGTTGGTCCCACAAAATGACCAAGTCTCCTTCACTAAACCTCCTTGGATGGACAGATTTATCGTACTAGACCTTTACGCGACGCTTATTGACTTCTAGAGCCACCAAGGCATCCCGATGCTGATCATCAAGTTGCTCAAGGTGAACCAAATTCTCCTCCCATGGGGAAGTGTCTGGTAAGATTTCTACAGCTAGCTTCAATGAAGGAATTTCACATTCAACTAGAAATATCGACTCCAGTCCATGTACAAGCTGATATGGAGAAAAACCAGTGGTAGTCTTAACAGCAGTTCGATATGCCCACAAAGCAAGATATAACATGATATGCCAATTGTTCTTGCTTTGTGCGATGGTTCATTGGAGAATGGATTTGAGTGATTTATTCACTGCCTCTACCTATCCATTCACTTGAGGGTAGTAAGAAGAGGAATGCTCTTGCTTATACCCTAACTTGGATGCCAACTCTTCCATCATACGGTTCTGAAAGTGCAAGCCATGGTTAGTGACAAGCTCTTTCAGAATCCCGAACTGAGTAATAATTTGGTTGAACACAAAGTGAGCGGCTATCTCACCACCGAATTTTATTGTAGGCATAGTCTCAGCCCATTTCATGAAGTAATCAACAACCACTATAATATGATGGTTCCCTCCAGTCGAAGCTGGGTTGCAATCCATAAAATCGAGCCCCCACTTAGTGAAGGGAACGGTGGTGATAATGGAATGTAACGGGGTAGGCTTCAAGTGCATATTATGTGTGAACACCTGGCAAGGGTGGAATCTCTTGACCGCATCAACACAATCTTTAAAAATTGACAACCAGAAATAAACTGCTCTTAAAATATTTTAAGCTGTAGAAAGCCCAGATAAATTACCACCACATGCCCCTCCGTGTAAATCATTTAGCACTACCTCATCCTCTTCATGAGTTAAACAATGTCGTAAAATGGAATCTACCCCATGACAGTACAAAGTGTTATCCACTATGAGGTAGTTCTTAGAGACGTGACATAATCATCGTCGTTCATCTTGCGAAACGTGAGTAGGGGTCTTCAGTGTTTGTAAATATATTATGATATCCCCATACCATGGGTCTAACATTGAGATTAAGAAGATGTGTTCATATACAAATGTATCTTCACAAACCAACTCCTCGGCCTCGATTGGGAAATCTGATATAAGCTCTGCAAAAATTAAAGACTTCTTCGATTTTGTCGAAACAAACTCGAGATCGAATTCTTGCAGAATGACAATCCATTTATTATATTTTCCCCCAATCATCCTTCAGGTGAGGATGAATTGAAATGGATTGACATGGGCTACAACCAAGGTATGGAAAAGGAGAATATAATGTCTCAACCGCTGAACTGCATGTACGGTAGCTTGACATGAGAATAACGAATCTTTGTGTCAATGAGGTTCCGGCTCAAATAATATATGACATGCTCTTGGAGCTCCGCATCCTCTTGAACCAAAACCATACTAATCATCTCTAATGGCGTGGCCACATATAATACAAAATCACAGCTATAATCCGGGGGACTAATCACTGGGGCCGATGCTAGGGCTCACTTGAGTGCGTCGAAGGACTCTCGGGCTTGCTCATCCGAATAAAAGGGGGTGTCCTTCTTCAAAAGACGCATGAAGCCTCTAGTCAAATTGGAAAAGTTGACAACAAATATTCGTAAGAAGTTTTCCATGCCTTGCAAACACTGAAGATGACAAATATTCTTCGAGGGAGACAACTGAAGCATTACCTCAACCTTCAAAGGGTCGACTCTTATACCCTCTTTAGAAACGATGAATCCTAACAAATTCCCTGACTTCACACAAAAGATGCACTTGTGATAATTTAATCTAACCGAATAGTGCTAGCATCTTTCGAATACCAATCTCAAGTGATAGGGATGACACATTCTCATGCGAGAATGAGCAGCAAGGTCATCCAAAAATACCTCGATAATTGACTTGAGATTGTGGAAGATCAAGGTCATTGCCTGCTGAAATGTAGCTCCATTTTTTTTAAGGCTGAAAGGCATTTTATGATATGCAAACATTCCCCAAGGACAAATAAATGCAGTCTTATGTTCATCCTCAAGTTTAATCTGTATCTGATTATATCCAAAAAATCCATCCATAAAGGAGAACACCTCGCTACCCACACACTCATCCAAAATCTGATCTATAAATGGTGTGGGGAAGTTGTCCTTAGGACATGCACAATTCAAATCATGGAAATTAGTACATATGCGGATCTCTCCCTGCTTCTTATCCACTGGAACAGGGTTTGAAACCCACTCCATCAAGGGAACGGGATAGATGAAACCGGCTTTCAACAGCTTCTCTATCTCTGCCTTAATCATGGGTGCTTTCCTAGGATTCACCACACGTAAACGTTGTCGAACAGGCTTAGCATTGGGGTAATTCTTAATCTTGTGCTTGATAATACGAGGGTCGATACCTGGCATCTTATCATAAGACCAAGCAAAAATATTGTGGAATTACTTAAATAGCTCAGTGTATTCAAGAATCTCAGCATGGGAACATTCCGCCCCAATATAGACATTATCTATCGTGCCAGGATTGCGAGAGATGTTGATAGGAATTGTTGTAGATATGTTTTCCATGCTTCCATCAGCCATTGGACCAGGAGAGCTTAATGGAACCATAGGACTACCAACTCTCTGACTAAGAACCGCCCTAAAATCCTCACGCTCCAAACGGTCAAGCTCTGGAAGAAAATATGATCTATGATGAAGTTCCTATCATGGTGGCCCAACTCCTGACATAGCCTCAATAATCGCTTCATCTGAAGGGAAAACAGTATCAAGGTAGTCATGTTCATGAGAAAACTGTACTGCCCATGCTGGCAGCACATAAGGGTCGTCCTCCTCCATCCACGAAGAGGAAGGACTAGGCTCTGCAACAGACTTGAGATTAGCTTGATAAGCTATCATAGCTACAGGCAATGGCATGTTCGTCTCGACAGTCTCACTCAAATTGCTCGGTGTAGGAAGAATCCAAATATCTTCCATATGACTCATGCAAAAAGACACCAATGTCGTAGATGTCGAAGCCTCATCGGAACTAGATCCTATCATGAGGATTGATGCAGGACAACTAAAGCCTCCCATGAGGAATGGATACATGCCTACACTCACACTCCCAGTTTCTGGCTGAGAGTGCTCAACAACCGAGATCGAAGCTCCCAAAGATGTGGTAACAGATAGATTCTTGAATGTCGTTTGATCAATTGTTACAATCTTCCTATTATGTGGAAAGCATACAACATGAAACAAGGAAGAAGAAACGGCTTGCATACTATACATCTAGTTCCTACCCATCAAGAGATTGTATTCAAGGGGCGCATCAACCACCTCGACCTCTATTGCAACAGTCTTCCCCCCCAAATGGAATTTAAGGGAAGGAAGGATTCCATGCGGTCTAAAAGATCTCCCATCAAATGCAGTTAACATGGTTGCTGATTTAGACAGCTCAGGAGAACCCAGACCCTTCCAATAGGATAAAGACATCACAGAAGCAGTAGCGCCCTCGTCAATCACAGTGCGCTTGATGGTCATATTAAGACATTCTATGTGAACCAAAAGAGACACATAGTAGGGCAAGCGAGGATGAAGTCCTGCGGTTTCAAATTTTATCACAGAGGAGGAATGATCATTGTTCACACCATGGGCAGAAAGAAATGCCTTCCTTTGCAAAGTACAACTCTGAAGCACTTCCAATGCAGGCATCGCACAAGGAGTGTGGCCCAAATCCTCGACAATTGAATTGTTTTGGGTGGCTCGGGAATTTGGATTATGCCCTGAATGCTTAAGGAATCCCTTAAGAATGCGAGGTGTAGTCTCAGGTTTATCCATAGGTTTCTCAATACGCAAAGGGGACCCTGGTGGATCAGGCTCTTTTCCTGGACTGGGTTGTGACAAACCATAATCTTTTGCATGGGTCACAACTTTCACAGCACGGACCATGTTAATGCACCCACGACCACTACCCTCTGGTGGATCATGATCCTCACCAGACTAGTAATGAAACTTCGAGTTCATATTCTGATTATGCGATAAAGGGTTAGTTAGCACAGTTGGGCCCTATGCCAAGAATCTCGAAGCTTCTTCAATACGAGGGCACAAGTAAGTGAGGTGATCGTCCTTACATAACTTGCAAGGGAACTTAACCTTACGTTTAGCTTGCTTGTCCCCCCCATCATTTCAGTCATTCTTGTCATTACTGTTAGCATTCTCATTTTTATTCCCACCATTTCGATTATTTTTACCCTTTTTTCTATTTCGTCTAGGCTGATGGTTACCCTTCTGGTCCGACGATTGCACAGAAAGTACACTCATCATTTGGGTGGGTTAAGATGAATTCGTGGCTTGTCCTGAAGCAGATTGGTTGATTAACAATTGACTAACTTGTTTTGCAACTGAATCCGCAGGTTTTGCACTTGCACAACCCACAATTCCATCGGCATGTGGTCCAAGTTTAACTTTGGGGTTGAAACTGGAATGAGGAGCATTCAGAATAATCCATACAACAAACCGAACTGACCATAAATCAAGTCCAGTTCCTGTGCCCTAAAAATCGTTTGTTCCTCATTCTACATTCCGAATGTGGAAACATCCTTCGCTATATATGGCAATAAATAATTCAGGAACCACTCGAGGAGGAACTCCGACGATATAAAGGATTTAATTAACCTCTTCCGTCTATGCCACTCTTGAATATGGTCAGAGATATGTGTGGCTTTATCTTGCCGAAATGTCAACAATAGTTCAGTACCAACATCATAACGTACTGGTAGCTGGAAGTGATTAAGAAAAGTCATCGGAAGGTCATCGAACAAAGCAAAAGCTCCCCTAGGTAACTCTATATACCACTTTGCAGCAGGTCCTGTAAGGGTGCATTGAAATAGTCTCAAATGGACTGAGTCCTGATGTAAGGAATTCGAAGAGCACCATAGGTGAAACATAGTAACATGTTCACTTGGATCCTCTCTTGATTTTCCCTCGAACTTAGGTATGTCTGAAGCAAGTTTGGTAGGGAGAGCCGGCCAAGCCGAGTGTTGAGCCACGGGATCGTTCGTTAGTCTTGAAAATTTAGGAATATTGAGCATCGTGAGGAAAGGGAGCCTAGGATTATGAGGTCGATGGACCACTACCTGATTCATATAGGGCTGATTACCACCATGGCCTTGGCCATAGTGTCCTCCTCCTGTATGACCTGTATAGGGTGGCGTGGAAGCACCGTAGTGTAGTGGACCTTGACTAGTAGGAGCTACAAAGCCGTAATTAGGAGAGTAAGCAGGTTGTTGATAACTGCCTCCATAAGGTGAAGAACCCTGTCCCTACTGCATCCCATAATAGGGTCCATAAGTCATCGCATGTGATGCCCCATGAGACACTCCATAGGTAAGAAGATACGCTCCAGAAGTAGGGATATACGCCCCGGAAGTAGTAACATGACCTCTAGAAGCATGATCATTGCCTCCCAAAGCAACGGGTGGTATGTAAACTTTATACACAATGGGTCTAGTTACCGTAGTATGGACCTGACTCGTAGCCATGTGCCGGCTCAAAGGACCACGCGAATAAGGTGGAGGATGTACATTTGAAGAACTAGGGACCAAGGACGAAGGAATTTGAGTAATAATGTACGTGCTACCACCTATCGTCACTCATCTCGGATTTGGTATCCTAATCGGATCGCTAACCCTAGAGCTAGAAGGGATATGTGATGTAACTTCCACCACTGGGATGGAAGGTGCAATGTGACTAGTGCTCCCAAACCTCTCCGCATGGTAAGGAATGAGAGTGCCCCCAGGCATAGTGTTAGGCTCGAAGTCGGATTCGGCATGAAATGCCAAATCATGTGTAGGGAAACCAGACATAGCATAACTACCGTAGCTAGTGCTAGCGGGTTCAAAATGAGTCTCGACATCCTCCAGCATTCCATATCGGTAACACGTCAATGAAGAATCAAGCCTAGAGTGAGTAGGTCTATCATGCATGGCTCCTATCTCAGAAATCATAGGACCTAACTCAGCCAAGTCAGGTGAAGGATCGTAAGTAGGAGTGAACTCCCCATTGTCTACACGAATGGGAGAAGGTGGTTCAGGAATACCTTCTAAATGGTCTCCCATGGTGTGTGACTCAATGTGTGATATAGTCCGCCTGGAATTTCTAGGTCTCTCTCCCAAAGGAGGAGGAGAAGTAGAAAGCGGAAGTCCTGCTAAACGACGAGAACAACAAGGAGCTGCACCCGAATCCACAATGACTCAAAAAAATAAAAAAGACTCTCTTTTTACGTAAACCTTAGGCCAAGTATCATGCACAGAGCAATCACTAATAAAATATAAAGCCAAATGTAGTAAAATAAGGGATGGATAAATGAGCTCTCGAATGAAGCAGGTATGTCTCACTTAGGAGAGGCTTGAGACTCCCATACACAACAAGTGGAGGTACGTAGCCAATTATTGTGGCCCTCATCTTCAACACATAAAGAGACTGTGATGTCTGACCCCAACCTGGCCAGGACACTCGTAGAATAACCCCTGCAAAGTACCCCCTCGATATCCTAGGTAAGGCCACTAAGGTCACCTCGATATAATCAATGCTCAGGCAGATAGTCGTAGGCGGGATTGACCGTATGGGCAGGGTAGTAAATCCCAAAACTCTCGAAAGAGCCCCCAGATACAAATAAAATCCTGGAAATATCTCCGGTACTACTTAGTTAAGACTAGGGGTCATCCCAATCAATAACCTCTCACACTGCCTCGTCCTTAACTCCCTTTTGAGAGGAGGATCCTGAGAAACACTATTTATACCAAGGATTTCACACACTCACCTAGACAGACACATACATGTTGTCATTTAGTGATCTTGGAGAATTTACTTACAATGAACTATTCCAAGATCCTAAAACCTAAGCTTGTTGGTGCACCATAGAAAATAAAAGAGTGTAATTCATTTTAATTTAGTGTTGATTTTAATTGGCTTTATTACTCAAAATAGGGATATGACCATGCAACTAATGGTGTTATGACACAACATGAAGTAAAATGCACACCTAACAATCAATGCAAATGCATTGTGTCCATGAAAACAGGGTATGCTACTATGTGAAATGCACAATTTTTCTTCAAATGATGAATGCAAACTTTTCCTATATGAAGTCCTAACTAGTACTCCAAAGCAAATGTAGTGCACGTACGATGCAAAGATGCAAAATGAAAAGCATGATTATAAGCAAATGTATTTGTATTTTTTGAAATAAAATGAGATGCAAAAAGAAAACGAATGATTCTACGACCCCTAGACTCTGCAAGCACACACCAATAGCACTCAAGCAACACACTAAGGTAAAAGAAATCTAATTCACTAATCTCAAACAAAAAATCGAAAATTACATGACAAGAACCTTCTTAAAAAAAAATTTGGCCTAAAAAAAAACGTTTCTGGTCAGAAACAGAGATCTAAACAGACTCAATCAGTGCCAAAGGAGACTCAGTAAATATCAACATTCACGCAGCAACCAACTAAGTCCCACAAAAAGGTAACAACAAGGGCATACGCGAATGTTCACAGTAAACCCATGTGTATACGCAGAAATCCCAATGAAACCCGTGTGTATACGCGATTGTGGGTTAAAAACTCACGTACAGGAAGAAAGGTGCATAAAATAAAGGCAAACAGACAGGCTAAGACAAAATTCACACCAATCAAACACTACCAGGCATACATGCCCCCAGACCCAACACAGAAACAAGAGAGAAAGAGAAATTCAAATTCATTGAATGCTGATAAAACAACCCCCAAAGGACAACTACTAGGAACTCCCCATCAGAGTCGCCAATTCTGTTACGGAGAGAAATTCCTATGGCTTGGGGTACCACAACAGATAGATTGAATCCAAATTCAATCCTTTCTAATATGCAATAGAAATTAAATGTCTAACACTAAAGGATCAAACCTCGTACCTTATTCTGGGCGGTTGAAGTAGATCCCCGTTGAGCTTTCCAACTTCATCTTGAATTGATAGATTACTTCCTCAACAACAAGTAAACAATACAAGCATTCTATATATGATGGTGTTAGATCTATTATAGCATATATAATCAATAATGTACAAGTATTTGACATAATCCCATGGATAAAATATTCATTCAAACACACATTATTGGACAGGAAAAGATATTTCTATTAATATAAATTAGAGATTACAAGATACAACCTCTGACGGCATGTCTGCGAACCGGAGAAACTAAATCCCCCACTTGGGCTTCCACCACCTCAATCCTCCATCTCTCTATAGCAAGCTCACAAGCAAAAGGAAATATTGGGAAGAAGACATTAGTGCTCCAAGGGACAAAGGGATGCAGACTCAAGCATAAGTTCCAGCAACAATGGACTATAGTTTCTTTACTCTCAATTCTCTCTTCCTTCCTTCAATGTACCAAGGGGTTCCTTGTATAGTGTTTCAAAGGGGTAATGAAAGGTCAAATCTGAGCGATCTCAAGGCATAGGGAAGGCTAGGAGTCAAATGAGTCGGATCCATGTCAAGGAAAACTCCAAAAATATTTGGATTTTGTACACATCCCGATGTACACGGTTTTAGTGGTCCAACCCGCGTATATACGTGCTTATAGGTTTAAAAGTCGCGTGTATCATTTTTCACATTTTTTTAGGGGATGATCAAGGAAACGTCAAAGGACAAAAAATGGTCCATGGGGTCTAAGGAGTCTGCAGCAGGATAGGGGAAGGCCATACAAAGTGTGATTCACCTGGAGTGGTGAAATCAACTATAATAGGACCTCCTCCTATGGTGCTTCAAAACTCACTACTAGTCCAAGGATTGGTGACAACCACACCCCCTCACTAAGCCAACCCCAATGCTCCAGAGGCACCTCCCATGGCAGAAATAGGTGTCCACCACCTGCTAGCCATAATGACTGAAGAGGTTAACCTACAAACCAGATGGAATCAGTGTGGTACCACCACTGAACCTACTGACACATCAATGGCCTCTATGTCCAAATCGGTCAATGCACCTCTTTCATTACCCCCTTTCCCCCATCCCCCCATATGATGAGTAGTTAACAATGCCACAGCTAGAGATGTAGCCAGCTATAGCATCGTGGACGGTTTGGCCTAAATGCCAACAACCATGTCTAGTCTAGAGGTACTCAAAACATGCCCAACATAGTGGAAAGTGCTACTAGCCGCCCTTGCGACCATAGACCCCTCCGAATCCAAGTTGATCACATTCAACATGGATAATGGAGAACCATGCATGCCATCCACCATTTCCTTCCAAATCCTGGTATCTAATTGGAATATGGTCGTGCACCTATGCATAGTGGATGAGGGGGCATCCACATTCATTATGTCCACCCTGGTATGGCAGAAACTTAGATCACCAATTCTATAACCATCCTCCACAACTCTATGGGATTATGATGGCCATCCCATGAAATCCCAATGAATTCTTCCCCATGTCCCCATCACATTAGCTGGGAAGACAATGTTGATCGACATAGAGGTTGTCAACGCTCAACTGGATTATAACCTTCTCCTCGGAAGGAGTTATATGTACGCCATGAGAGCGGTTACATCAACTATCTTCCATCTCATGATGTTCCCCTATGAAGGGAATATCATGATGGTTTATCAACTCACTTATCATGATCCACAAGGGTTAACAGCACCCTCTAATTTTATCCCTACCATCACCACCATTGAGCCGCAAGGGATGACCACACATGCCAATGTCGTCCCTGCAATCAACACCATGGTTGAAAACCCACCAGCCTCCCCATTGTTGAATGTGGGACCTGGGTTGTTTTTCGATACCACTGTGATGGCTCATTTCCCCTTAGTGTCACTACCATTGACACAAAATAAGACTGCAGACTTGTGCATGGTATCATCCAGCACTGTTGCACCCAAACAACAAGAACAGTGGTGTTATAGCTGATTTTACCACTCCAAGTGAATCACACTTTGTATGGACTTTCCCTGTCCCTCTACAGACTCCTTAGACCCCTTGGACCATTTTTTGTCCTTCGATGTTTCCTTGACCATCCCTAAAAGCATCTGAAAAATGATACATGAGACTTTTAAACCCTTAATCGCGTATATACGCGGGTTTGACCACTAAAACTGTGTACATTGGGATGTGTACAAAATCCAAATCCTTTTGGAGTTTTCCTTGACATGGATCTGACTCACTTGACTCCTGGCCTTCCCTATGCCTTGAGATCGCTCAGATTCGACCTTTCATTACCCCTTTGAAAATCTATATAAGGAACTCTATGGTGCATTGAAGGCATATGAGAGAATTGAGAGCAAAGAAACGATAGTCCATTGTTGTTGGAACTTATGCTTGAGTCTGCATCCCTTTGTCCCTTGGAGCACTTTTACGTTCTTCCCAAGCTTTCCTTTTGCATGTGAGATTTCTATCGAGAGATGGAGGATTGAGGTGGTGGAGGCCCAAGTGGGGGATTCAGTTTCTACGATTCACAGACGTGCCGACAGAGGTTGTATCTATTGTAATCTCTAATTTTCTATTAATAGAAATATATTTTCCTATCCAATAATGTGTGTTTGAATGAATATTGTATCCATGGATGTTTTCAAATGCTTATACATTGTTGATTATATATCCTAGAATATATCTAACAACAAGGTATATAGTATGCTTGTATCGTTTACTTGTTGTTGAGAAAGTAATCTATCAATTCAAGCTGAAGTTGGAAACCTCAACAGGGATCTACTTCAACTGTCCGAAATAAGGTACGAGGTCTAATCCTTTAGTGTTAGATATTTAATTTCTATTGCATATTGGAAAGGATTGATTTATGAATTCAAGCTGTCTGTTGTGGTACTCCAAGCCATAGGAATTTCTCTTCGTAACAGAATTGGCGACTCCGCTGGGGACTTCTTAGTAGTTGTCCTTTGGGGGTTTTCTATCGGCATTCAATGACTTTGAATTGCTCTTTCTCTCTTGTTTCTATGTCAGGTCTGGGGGAATGTTTTCCTGGTACTGTCTGATTGGTGTGAAGTTGGTCTCAGCTTGTCTATTTGCCTTGATTTTTATGCACCTTTCTTCCTATACACGAGTTTTTAACTCACAGTCGCGTATACACGTGGTTTTCTCTACGATTTCTGCGTATACACACGGGTTTACTGTGAACAATCACGTATACCCTTATTTTTACCTTTTAGTGGAAGTTAAATGGTTGATGGGTGAGTTCTGATGATTACTGAGTCTCCTTTGATACTGCCTGAGTCAGTATACACCTCTGTTTCTGACTAGAGACGTTTTTTTTAGGGTAATTTTTTTTTTTAAGAAGGTTCTTGTTATGGCATTTTCGATTTTTTGTTTGGGATTAGTGCATTAGATTTATTTTACCTTAGTACTTTGCTTGAGTGCTGCTTGAGTGTGCTTGCAGATTCTGGGGGTTGTAGAATCATTCTTTTTCCTTTTGTATCTCATTTTATTTCAAAAAATCCAAAAATATTTTCTTATCATCATGCATTGCATTTTGCATTTTGCATAGTACTTGCACGAGATTTGCTTTGGAGTATTAGTCGGGATTTCATATAGGAAATCTTGCATTCATCATTTGAAGAAAAATTGTGAATTTCACGTAGTAGCATACCCTGTTTTCATGGACACAATGCATTTGCATTGATTGTTAGGTGTGCATTTTACTTCATGTTGTCTCATAACACCATTAGTTGCACGACAATACCCCTCTTTTGAGTAATAAAGCCAATTAAAATCAATGCTTAATTAAAATTAACTACACTCTTTTCTTTTATAGGGTGCACCAACAAGATTAGGTTTTAGGGTCTTGGAATAGTTCATTGTGAGTAAATTATCCAAGACCATTAAACAACAACATGTATGTGTCTGTCCAGGTGAGTGTGTGAGATCCTTGGTATAACTAGTGTTTCTCAGGATCCTCCTCTCAAAAGGGAGTTAAGCACGAGGCAGTGTGAGCAGTTATTGATTGGGATGACCCCTAGTCATAACTGAGTAGAACCGAATATATTTCCAGGATTGTATTCGTATCTGGGGGCTCTTTCGAGAGTTTCAGGCTTTGCTACCCTGCCCATACGGTCAATCCCACCTGCGACTATCCGCCTGAGCATTGATTATATTGAGGTGAATTTAGTGGCCTTACCTAGGATATCGAGGGGGTACTTTGCAGGGGTTATTCTACGAATGTCCCAGCCAGGTTGGGGTCAGAAAGCACAGTCTCTTTACGCGTTGAAGCTAAGGGCCACAATAATTGGTTACGTACCTCCCCTTGTTGTGTATGGGAGTCTCAAGCCTCTCCTAGGTGAGACATACCTGCTTCATTTAGGAGCTCACTTATCCTACCCTTGACTGCTTGCATTTGGCTTTATATTTTATTGGTGATTGCTCTATGCACGATAGCTTGCCTAGGGTTTGCGTAGATAGAGAGTCTTTTATATTTTTTGAGTCATTGTGGATTTGAGTGTGGCTCCTCACCATTCTCGTCGTTTAGCGGGACTTCTGCCTTCTACATCTCCTTCGGACTACTTTGCACATCTCTAGGTGGACTTTCGCCTTCTACATCTCCAAGCGGACTACTTCGCACATTGATTCACACACCATGGGAGACCATATAGAAGGTATTCCTAAACCACCTTCTCCCATTCAGATGGAAGATGGGGAGTTTACTCCTACCTATGATCCTTCACTCGACTTGGATGAGTTCGTTCATATGATTTCTGAGATAGGAACCTTTCATGATAGACCTATTCACTCTAGGGTTGATTCCCCATTAACGCATTATCGGTATGGAATGCCGGAGGATGCTGAGACTCGTTTTGAACCTGCAAGCACTAGTTATGGTAGTTATGGTATGTCTAGTTTTCCCACACATGATTTGGCATTTCTTGTCAAATATGAGTTCAAGCCTAACACTCTGCCTAGGGGCACTCTCATTCCTTACCATGCGGAGAGGTTTGGGAGCACTAGTCACATTGCACCTTCCATCTCGGTGGTGGAAGTTACATCACATATTCCTCCTAGGTCTAGGGTTAGTGATCCTATTAGGATACCAGATCTGAGATGAGTGACTATAGGGAATAATACATATTTTATTACATAGATCCCTCCATCCTCTGTCCCTATTTCTTCAAATGTTCACCCTCCACCTCATTCACGTGGTCCTTCGGGCCGGAATGTTGGTACGAGTTATGTCTGTACTGCGGTTACTAGACTGGTAGTGTCTCAACTTCATGTACCGCTCGTTGTTTTGGGAGGTCATGTTCATACTTCTAGAGGTCACATTCCTACTTCTAGAATGTATATTCCTACTTTTGGATCATATCTTCCTACTTACGGAGTGTCTCATGTGATGACTTATGGACCCTATTATGGGATGCAGCATGGACAAGGTTCTTCACCTTATGGGGGTGGGTATCAACAACCTACTTACTCTCTAAATTATGGCTTTGTAGATCCTAATAGTCAGGGTCCACCACACTATGGTTCTTCCATGCCACCCTATACGAGTCAAACGAGAGGAGGGCACTATGGCCAAGGCCATGGTGGTAATCAGACCTATGTGAATCATAACTATCAAGGAGTGGTCCATCAACCTCATCATCCTAGGCTCCATTTCCTCGCGACGCTGAATCTTCCTGAATCGTCGCGATTGACAAATGATCCTGTAGCTCATGACCTGGCTTGGTTGGCTATCCCTACTAAGCTTCCCTTGGACATACCTAAGTTAGAGAGCAAACCGGGAGAGGATCTGAGTGAACATGTTACTACCTTTCACCTATGGTGCTCTTCGAATTCCTTACACCAGGACTCCATCTGTTTAAGGCTATTTCAATGCACCCTTATAGGGCCTTCCACGAAATGGTATATAGAGCTAACTAGGGGGGCATTCGCTTTGTTCGATGACCTAGCGATGACTTTTCTTAACCACTTCCAGCTACCAGTGCATTATGACGTTGGTACTGAACTCTTGTTAACATTTCAATAGGATAAAGCCACACATATCTCGGATCATATACAAGAGTGGCGTAGATGGAAGAGGTTAATTAAAGCCTTTATATTGCGAGAATTCCTCTTCGAATGGTTCCTTAAGTCATTATTTCCATATATAGCGAAGGATGTTTCTACATCCGGAGTGCAGAATGAGGAATAAGCGATTTTTAGGGTGCAGGAACAGGACTTGATTTATGCTCAGTCCGGTTTGTTATATGAGATTATTCCCAATGCTCCGCGTTCTAGTTTCAACCCCAAAGTCAAACCTAGACCACATGTCGATGGAATTGTTTGTTGTGCAAGTTCTAAACCTACACATTCGGTTGCAAAACAAGTTAGTCAATTGTCTATCAACCAATCTACTTTGGGACAAGCCACAGCTTCGTCTCAACCCACCCAAATGGTGAGTGTACTTTCGGTGCAATCGTCGAAACGGAAGGGTAACCAGCAGCCAGAACGGAATAGAAAGAAGGGTAAGAATAATCGTAAGGGTGGGAATAAGAATGAGAATGCTAATAATAATGACAATAATGCCTGTAATGCTATGGGGGACAAGAAAGCTAAATGTAAGGTTTAGTTCCCTTGCAAGTTATGTAAGGACGATCACCTCACTTACTTGTGCCCTCATATCAATGAAGCCTTGAGATTCTTGGCATAGGGCCCAGCTGTGCTAACTAACCCTTTACCTCACAATCAAAATATGAACTTGAGGACCCATGATCATTCTAGTGGTGATAAAGATCCACTGGAGGGTAGTGGTTGTGGTTGTATTAACATGGTACGTGCTACAAAAGTTGTGACCAGTGCGAAAGACTATGGTTTGTCACAACCCATCCCAGGAAAGCAACCTGATCCACCAGGGTCTCCTTTGCGTATTGAGAAACCTATGGATAAACCTGAAGCTGCACTTCACATTCCTAGGGGATTCCTTAAGCGTTCGAGGCACAATCCTAATGCCCGAGCCGCCCAACACTATTCAGTTGTCGAGGATTTGGGCCACACTCCTTGTGCGATGTCTGCATTGGAAGTGCTTCAGAGTTTTCCTTCACAAATGAAGGCTTTTCTTTTTTCCCTTGAACACATATTTCATTAAATTTGTAATTATTTAGTGGATCTAGAATTTAGAACTTCCACTAGATTGAGTTCTTTCAAGATGAGGAAAGTCATAGACTTTGAATCCTAACATAGTGTCTAGTAATATTATTTATAGTTTGTATTTAATATTAAGTTGATTAAATTATTTTATGACATAATACCAACATTGTATTTGTTACTACAACAATTAGAAATATTGTCGTAGTAATTATTTGTGTCTTTGTTGAGTATGTTGTTTTATTTTTGGAAGTCCGCACCACTTATAATCAATACAGGAAAATATTTTATGACTTTAAAGTCTAAGTTTTAACCTTGTAATGATTAAAATAAATTATGAATTCAAATAGCAGTATAACTTATTATTATTGTTGTTGGTAGTGATAGTGGTAGTGTATTAAGAACTAAGTTGATGAATGATTATTTTATGAATTATAGATTAACGTGAGAAATTTCTTACCTATAAATTTATTTAATGATATTGATGTTAGTAAAGCCTCCCTTATTTATTAATATTATTTATTTTAACAATCAAAATTAATTATGAACTAGAATAGCATTAGTGCAGTAGAGTTTGACTTTTTTAATATACAAGAGAAAAGGGGGAAAACCAACTTAACTAATTATTGCAAGTGTTCATTATTTATTTATGAAGTATTTGAACAATGTGTTTAATTGAAAAGAGCATATTTTTATTGAAAGTATAGATATCTTACAATATTTATATTATCAATAAGATTTAAATCATGTCTTAATTTATGTTAGGGCACGGAGGAATCGAACCACCATCGTCTTTCTTGGAATGCAGGTGCTCTTCCATTAAGCTAGCACCCTTTACAACATGAGGGGAGAGGGACTGTGTTAACACCTAGATTACACATTTCTAATCCTCTGTGACAAAGCAAAAGGATTTTTTATTCAGAGAGGAAGTCTACAAGATGTTTTAAAGTTAATTATTGAATATGATTATGCACATTTGATATAGTAACATGTCGAGTTTATGTAAAAAACAAATTGAAAAGTTAAAAATTGAATGGTGTTATCTAATTCACATAAAATACCATCACATGAATTAACATAGAAGTTGAACCAAAATTTTCATATTAGTAAATAATATAAAATTCCTCAAAAAAAGGCTTGAAGAGAATATTTGATATACAACAAACATTTAAAAGTGTTTCTTCTTGTATATTAATAACTAGTTCAAAGAGAAAATTACATTCATGAATCATCTCCACATAATCTCCTTATATTTAGTCAAGCAAATCAATTACAACTTGTACACCACATTTATTTATTGTGGTCTTCCTGCAATTTTCTTTCTTTTGCATCCATGCAAAAACCATGTTATTAATTGGAATAGATCCAAGTCATGTGTCATCAAGCTTTGGTACCCAATATTGTTCTCAAATTTTCCTTTGTATTTCCCTGAACTAGGCTTCCATCAATCAACCTTTACATGAAGAGTCTCACTTTCATCATTCTGGAAGATATATGAAGTGGTTTTTACCATCCAAATCGTCTCTCCTTCATCCTTAGTTCATGATCTAACTACCAACACCTTTACTTTTTTAAATTCAATCATAGGATTGAATCTTGTCTTTAGCTTGTTGCACCTGGATCCAACATATACCAGTTCATCCGTCACATTATCAAATTCTCCATCCATAATACTTATATTACATGCAGTGCATTATGATCAGCATTAAATCTCACATGGATTAAATTGTCTTTATGATGCAACGTATTTGATGATAATGTCTAACATGAATTAAAGCTAACGTGATGTTATCACTTAATGATTAATTTTCTGGATTAAGTTATGTGAGATGTTGTGTTGATCTAAAAGACAAATTGAAAAGTTAAAATTTGAATGGTATTATCTAATTCGCATAAAGTATCATCACATAAATTAACATTGAACTTGAAGTGAAATTTCATACATGCAGTAAATAATATAAAATTCCTCAAAAAGTAGCTTGAAGAGTATTTATTATAGTACAAATAATGAAAAATGTTTCTTCATGTATACTAAAAGTCATTCAAAAAGCAAAGTTACATTCATGTATCATCTCCACCTAATCTCCTTATATCCGCTCAAGCAGATCAAGTACAGCTTGTACACCACATTTATTTATCTTTGTCTTCTTGCAATCTTCTTTCTTTGGCATCCATGCCCAAACTATGGTATTAATTGGAATAGATCCAAGTTCTGTGTCATCAAGATTTGGTACCCAATATTGTTCTAAAACTTTTCCCTTGTATTTCCCTGAGCTAGGCTGCCACCAATCAATATTTACATGAAGGGTCTCGCTGTCATCATCCTGGAAGATATCTGAGGTGGCTTTT
Source organism: Pseudotsuga menziesii (assembly GCA_001517045.1). Taxonomy (NCBI): domain Eukaryota; kingdom Viridiplantae; phylum Streptophyta; class Pinopsida; order Pinales; family Pinaceae; genus Pseudotsuga; species Pseudotsuga menziesii. Next base: position 120,955 of record LPNX010093240.1, read on the forward strand.
GCCATCCAAATCATCTCTCCTTTATCCTCATTTCCTGATCTAACAAGCAACATATTTCCTTTCTCAACATCAATTCTAGGATCGAATGTTGGATTTGGCTTGTTGCACTTGGGTCCAACATATACCGGTTCATCTATCACATTATCAAAATCCCCATCCATAATACTTGATATTGCATGGAGTGCATTACCATCAACGTTAACATTTTTCCTCGTCTTGGGCCAAAAATCATCAGAAGAAGAATCACTTTCATCCAAGGGTGTGTTGAGGCCTGGAAAATCGCAGGCGGCAACAGTAAGGGATTCTCCCCAATCAACGTTCCCAACTATCCCGTTGACTGTTTGGTATAGGGAATCCGTCCGGTTTGCGGTCCGGCTACCGTAGGTCAAGTAACAAAACAAAGGCTTTACCGGTTGCAGCCCGGTCCACCGAGTTTTTGTGTTTTGACTTAAGATATGAAATGCAAGTACCTAACTAAATGCAGGGTGATAAAGATGCCAGGAGTAGTCACAATGTGATGCGCATGTTCTTACCTCTCGTCTTATGGCTCATAGGCATCCAAATCGCATACAAAAAAAAATGGACTGACCCTCTAAACTATCCCTAGGGAGCAGAATTATCATATTGGGTGGATAATACAATTAATACATGCATTGTGAAATGTTTCAGATAGCTGAGACTTCCTTCCAAAACACATGAACACTCTAAAATATATTTCAACAACCAGATAGCTGATTATTTATGAACAAGCCACTATTACTCACCATGGAAACAACATCACAGAATAAACTTAAGAATATTCTAGCAAGAACATAGGTTCATAAATTAGAACATTCTCACAGTTAAAGATTCATAACTGAAAACGAAATAGTTCCTCTCCACATTGCTCCTTTAAATACATGTGACACATTCCGTATTGCACATCTTCCAGCAAGCAAAATTTGCAGTCTCTCATGTAAAACGAAGTAGTTCCTCTTACAATAGATGATTTACAAAATTTTCAGGCGAAAAAGCCCTCTCTCCTTCCTACTTTCAAATATTTAAACTGCTACAGCCGACCCTTCGAGCTTCCCCCAGACGCGTGGCTTTTTCGTTGCCCAAACGTTTCCCGTCCCCCATCTTTCAATGCACATTCATGATTGGTTGGGTAAATGTCGGGCCTTTCAGAACTCCGTGTTTGCTATTAAACGGTCCATCTTCCTCCATGCTATGGCATTTTGATCGCTCCTCCGTGCTCACCTGCAATCGATCGACAAGCATCATCCACTGGGATTACGTTATAAAACAAAATAGTTAGAACTACTCATGAAACAACCAGCCCGCAAGGAAATCACCAGGCGCCGATACCACTACCTCGACCATGGCGGGAAACTTAGTGGAGGCTCAACAATACTTACATCAGATGGGTAGACCACTCCATAGGCAGGAAACATCATTAATCGGACATCGGAAGGATGGTACGTCGGAAACTAAAAGGATCTCCCAGCCAAAACGGTGGACGAGACAAAGGCTGAAGGCAAGTGACGAGGGCAGGAGGAGGCTAAGTCGGATGTCAACATACATTAGAATCGGAAGTTAAAATAAACTCCTAGTCGAAACGGAGAACGAGTCAGGGCTACGGGCCAACGGCTTAAGGTTAACACGAATCAGACATCGGGGAGATTTAGAGAGTCAGACGCTAAAATGATCTGAGAGCCACAATGGGGGCGGAACAAAAAACTCACAGCTTCCGATGTGAAATTAAAAAGAGGCATGATTGCAAGAAAAAATCAAGTGTTCAAACAGTTTTAAGGATCAGGCACAGCTAAGTTCGTTCTTTCTCTGAAAAGGAAACTCTGAAGAACAAACATTTTCTTTTTTCGACCAGTAAACCAGACATCCATGACTCAAACCGAAACTAAACAAGGCATAAATAAACCGGTTGACATCCATCTTCAAAGTGAAATGAAAAGAATACAAGCCCACGAGGCTCAAGAATTTAACGATCAAACCGTAGCAAAAATGATGAGGAGGGGCCCTGAATTTAAATAAAAATGAATTTGGGGAGAACAGTTGCGGCAGCAACAACTGGCGATTTCTTGGGGAACCTAGATCTCTGGGTGAATTTTCATTGAGTGGCAAACTGTTTCACAACAAAATGCATCAAATGAAATCTTCCAGCTATCCGGATTTCTCAAATGACTGAAGTGTGTACCTTAATCATTGATACTAGTCTAATTTAGGGAAGTGGAAATCGAGACCTTCAAGTTCAGATAACTCTGTCGGGGCCAGAGTATGAGTTTCATTATTACCTCTATCTTCAGGTAGCTAACAGCATGGACACCACAGGATTGTAGCAGATAGTAAACAACAGTATTCGTTTGTTCCTCGTTCCCATGCCATTTTAGCACTTTTGTGCTTTTGGACTTTTGTCCTTTTCAATATGAGTCCTTCTGTATGCCTTTCTTACTGAATTTTAATTCAGGATCCTCTATCCCATAGTGTCCTTTTGTGTGAGTGGTGTACTTCAAGTTTCGGCTCACGGACGGAGAGGATATTTTGGCAATTTAGTGCTTATGATTCAGCACCCGCTTTGATATATGATTCTTTTATAGAGGTCTTTTGACTCTTTATTTTCCTTTTGGAATTCGTTTCTTGGCATGGGATCATTTAAATTTAATACACTTTTCACCTTGCTTCTTTCCATGGGTCCTTTGTTGTTGCTCCTTAGAACATTTTAGATGTGACGTGGATGGAGCCTCGACATAGTACTCCCGACTCCCCAAATCCGGTTTATTTCACAGGGGTTAGGTAGGACTTCAATGCACATAGAATTTAATTCGAGAAAACTATTAGGCTGGAAGAATTCAGTCAACAACACACAGGCTGACACTTAACATACTTACTATTCCCAAAAAATCTTAATATCCCCCATACAACTGCAAGTTCGTTCCGTTTATTGAAAATTAACAACTCAAATTGAAACCAAATAAAAGCATTACTCAAAACAACCAAAAAAAACTTATTTATATACAAGACCGAAAACTCAAAGGAAACTCAAGAAAAGTAAGGTTTGAGAACCAAACCATTAACTGGCAAGTTCTCCTCCCATCCCTATAAATCTTGCAACTTATAAGTAGCATGGCCAAGTTTTGCTGAGATTTGAAATGGGCCTACCCACAACTGTTGGAACTTAGTATGCTTCCCTTTCTCATCATGGGGATGATCCCACTTGAGAACTAGGTCTCCCACCTCCAGCTCCTTTTTCCCGGCTTTATGTTTGTCAAACCACTTTTTTACTACCTCCTGTTGTTGTTGAAAGCATTCTCTAGCCTTTTCTTTGACCTCTTCTGCTTTCAGGAGATTATATATTCTTAATTGGAGAACCTCATCATCCGACCCCCTAGACTCTTGAGCTAGCATGGAAGATGGTAGCATGATATTGGGAGGCAGGATGGCTTCCTTACCGTACACAAGGGTATAGGGTGACACTCCTATTGCAGACTTGGGGGTGACTCTGTCAACCCACAGGGCGTTGGGTAAGGCTGAGTGCCAACTTCTCTGGTTTTCTACTACAGTCTTCTTCAAAATTCTAATGAGGTTTTTATTAGAGGACTCGGCCAGGCCATTCCCTTGCGGATAGTAGTTAGCAGAATAATGTAATTTTATCCCTTTATCATGAGCAAATGCAGTCAATTTAATTGATGAAAAATATTTATCATTGTCAAAAACTAATGAAATTGGAGCTCCAAACCTGGTCATGATATGATCTTGTAGGAAGCTAATGACTTTGTCTTCATTTATCTTGCGCAGTGGGATAGCCTCGACCCAGCGAGTGAAATAATCAGTCGCAGTGAGAATGTACTTGTGTAGTAGGGAAGAATTTGGTTTTATTTCTCCAATAATGTCCAACCCCCATTGCTCAAATGGTTCCGTGATCATCACAGGCTTTAAGGGCGCTGCTGCTTTAGGCTATCTCCCACCACACCTTTGACAAATATCACATGTCCTGACATGTGCATGTGCATCCTTAAAGAGTGTAGGCCAATAGTAACCGGCTCTAAGTATTTTGTGGGCTATAGTGTCTCCTGAATAATGTCCCCCAGCTGGACCATCATGTAGTTTTTCCATTACTTTTTTTGTGTCTTCCTTTTCCAAACATCTGAGGAGAACCCCATCATAATTCTTTCTTAATAACACTCCTTCAACAAGTTGATAGGAGGCCGATTTGAGACGCAGAGCTCTTCTTTTTTTGGAACTCCAATGTTCTGGTAATAGCGCTGACTGCAAGTAATGCACAAGGTCTCTATACCAAGACTCAGGAGCTGTAAACAGAGGACATACATCCATTACATGCAATTCTGCTTCATCTTCCCATGCCTGTTCTTCGTTGTTTCTGTTTTCAGTCATCAATCTGCATAACCATTGACCTTTCACTATAGTGGCTGTCTTGAATTCAAGGTCATATTCTTGAAGGGTGGTTACCCAGTTGCCTCTTCTTTCTTCTAACTCTTTCTGAATGAGAAGGGATCTCACAGCTGGGTAAGGGACTATTACCTTGGTTCGATTTTTTAATATATAAGGCCTGAATTGTTTCACTACTTTAAACACTATGTATGCTTGTTTATCAATGGCTGGGTAGTTTAATTCAGCCCCTTGTAGCCCAGTGATCATAAAAGATATTGGGAATTCATCACCCCCATCCTCCTTTTGCGTAAGCACAACCGCCAATGAATCATCGGATGCAAATGTATACATAATAAAGTCTTTGTCAAAGTCTGGACTTTTTAGAGAGGGAGCATATGCAACAGCAGTCTTGATCTTACTGAAAGCATTCTTTTCAGTTTCAGTCCACTTAATTTGTGCATTTTGCTTTACCATCTGCTGCAATGGCTTAACAGTCTGGGCAAAATCAGGTACAAACCTACGTACGAAATTTATTATTCCCATGAAGGATTGCATTCCCTTTTTATTATGGGGCATAGGGATTTGTTCAATGGCTTTAATTCTTTTTGGGTCTATAGATATACCTCTCTTTGAAACTATATGTCCCAGTAACTTACCTTCTGTGACCGCGAATACGCACTTCTTAGGATTGAGGGAAATACCATATTTCCGACAGCGTTCAAAAATTTGCTTTAGGTGGAACGCGTGCTCCCCTCTTTTCTTCAAGAATATTGTGATATCATCCAGGTATACCATGACACTTCATCCAATCAGTCCGCGGAAAGCTATGTCCATAGCTCTCTCGAACGTGGCTCCAGTGTCAATCGGTCCAAAGGGCATCCTTCTATAGGCAAAAGTTCCCCATTTAGTTCTGAACATTGTCTTCAAACTATCTTCCTCAGCTACTAACACCTGGTTGTAGCCAGAGAACCCATCCAACAATGAAAACAATTCAGAACCAGAAACCATCTGTAGCAATTGCTCCATGGGAGGCACCGGATAGTTGTCTTTATCTGAGGCGTGATTTAAGTTTCTGAAGTCCACGCACAGTCTAATTTCTCCTGAATTTTTTCTGACCGGCACCAAATTCGACACCCACTCGGAGTGCCTGACTTTAAAAATAATCCTAGCATCTAACAATTTCTTTACTTCGCTCTGAATTAGTGGTTCCAACTTTGGGTGCATCTTCCTCAACGGCTACTGATATGGCTTGATGCCTGCTTTAATAGGGATGATATGCTTGATGATGCTGGTGTCGTAGGTTTTCAACTCTTCGTATGTCCACGCGAATACATCCTTATACTGTTTAAACAGACTAACGAACCTTCCCCTTTCAGCCGGTGAGCAACATTTACCGAGATTTACAAATTTAGGTTTCGCCTCATTCCGCAAATTAATTAGCTCAAACTGCAGCATAGAGCTGTGAGTCTTTACATTGGCGGGTCTCCTGAACTTTTCATTCAAGTCAAACATCTTTTCTAATGTTTTGACCCCTTTCGGGATGAAATTATCGTATTTCATCTCAGCCTGATGCTCTTCATCATCTATGATTGCTCCTTTAAACACCTCTTCACTCGTCAAGCATTCTATTATCTACTGATCATCATCAAATACCCGCAAGTTGGTGATCATATCCGGTACAGAAGGCCTGAAAAGAAGTTCGATAGAACAACGATTATTAGTAGGCACGAGTCTAGCGGCTGATGTGGCCAACAGGTCAGCAGCTGTGTTTTTTATTCTGGGAATTGAAATAATATTAAATGCATTAAAGTGTTTCAGCAGATCCCATACCTCATTCTGGTAAGCTTTCAAGTGAGGAGAAATACAGTGGATTTGATTCCGGATTTGTTTCACAATAATTTCAGAATCCCCAAAAACTTTCAAATTATTTACCTTCAATTCAATCGCTTTCTTGAGTCCCTGAACCAGTGCTTCGTACTTATCTGTATTATTAGTACACTCAAACTCTAATCTACAGGAAAGAAAATGCTTATTTTTTTGTGGGTCGATCAGGACACAACCGGCCCCTGACCCTTCTAAAGTTTTAGATCCATCAAAAAACAAAGTCCAAAAAACATTATCTACTGAATGTGAATCTATTCCTACTGCTAAATCTACTATGTTACAATCAACCTCATCAGCCTGAGAAAATCGAAGGAGATCAGGCTAGGTGTCAGATGTGTCGCTAGCTTCTTCCACTTGATAATTCTCTGGTTCCAATTCGAGAAAATAGTTTCCCAATAAAGAATCGACTGGTATATTCTTCTCATTCAGTTGAGTGACATTGTACTTCATGTGAAGCTCTCTCAAAATTTTAATCTGGTTTGGACTTCCCTTGTATGGAAACCACAGATGAGACCAGTCTGAGGCGAAATAACCATTTAATTTAGCTGACCAATGTCTGCTCAGGACCAGACCGTAAGCGTCTAGTATATCAGCCACCACGATGTTAATAACTTGGCATACTTTGTCATTTGATGCCAGACGGATTAGAACGTCCTCCATCTCACCGATTACCTTATTGTCTATTCTATCCAATTGCACTACCCTCCACGTGGTTGGCTTAAACTGCCCATTGATTTTCTTACATACTGACATGGGCATGACATTAACTGACGCCCCTGAGTCTACTAGACAATTGTGAACATTATGATTAAAAATTTCAAACGTCAGGAGGAAGGGAGGCTGTTTAGTTTTAGACTTATCTCCAGTGCTAGCTTCTCCAATTTCTTCTTCGTCCAGAGGTTGATTGTCAGTGGGCCGCTCCTCTTCTAATGTTTCCAGTGCTTTCAACAACCTTTCTTTCTGTTTAGGTACTTTGCACATTTCAAACAGCGGGACGTTTTCCTTTATCTTCTTTAGATATTCAACAACGTCATATTCAATTTGTTGTTTAATGGACTGAGATTTATCAGCATTCACCTTTTCTTTGTTTAGTTCAGGCAGCATTCTGTTCTGCTTAGGATCTTGGCTGGTAATAGTGAATTTAGGAGTCTTATCAGCCACGGATTTATCTTGAAATTTCTTCCTGATATTTCTTTGCAGCCTTCTGATCTTTGGGAGTAAAATACTGTCATTGCTAACCGTCCCTTGAATTCTAGTTGTCACATTAGCCTCCCTGATATCTTTGTGTTTTTTAGTTATATCTTCTTCTGCATCGAGTAAGGAAACAGAACTCCATACTGCCATAGTCTCTTCTTCCTGTTCTTTTGCATAAGTAGAAGCAGCACTGTCTTTCCTTTCATCACCATCTTCTTCCGTTAATCTCAAATCCAACATATGATTCATAACTAACGTCATTGAATTTATCCATTGTGGATAGTTCCTTTTGGAATGAGGTTGTTGATGAAAGGTACAGAAGTTTTCCATTCCTTTATCCGTCAGATTCATAGACGTAGTATTTTGAGGAGGAGGTTGGGACTGATTGTTTTCCTCCCTTTTCTTATAATAAGGCCTGTAGAACTTCTGTGTTTCCTTCTCTTTCTCTAAGTCTATGATCTTATTAGACAGCTTCTGCATCATTTTGGCCATACTTTCATAATCTGGTGCTTTCTCCTCTTTAGGCCTAGTGAACAATAAAGTTTTCTTTCTCTCTCCCGATTGTTCGGGGTAATCTTCAATACTCTCCCTTTCAACCTCCACCACTTCTACTTCTTCATAGGTTTCTTTCAGAGTGGGCTTGGCCCTACCTTTCGCAAACATGGCAAAATCAGGACCCAAAGCTGAAGTATAGTACTCAATCAGTACTTTGTCTGAAGGCTTATCTATTTCAGAAAATTTCTTAAGATATGCTGCGAACCTTTGTGTGAAACTGTGCACTTTTTCCCTTTTCTCTTTCTTCAGTGCACATAGTCCTTTCATAAGGGCTGCGTGATTCTTTTGAATTGCATACTTACTTCTGAAAATTCTCTCGAAAGTATCCCAATCTGGGATAGAATTAGCAGGCAACCCAAAGTACCAAGATGCAGTAGTCCCTTTGAGGGTATGCGGGAAAAGTCTGCACACCACATCTTCATGTTCCCCAGCTCTCAATCCTTCTATTTCCAAGTAAAAACTCTGCAAATGATCATCCACTAACATCTTCTCACTTGGATGGAACTTAGGAAATAACTTTTCAAAGGCCTGAGGTAGTTCATGCAAAGGAGGAGTCAGGTTTAGGGGTGACCTGGCTTTCCATGCAGGTGGTGGATTTGGTGGATTGGGAGGAGGTTGGTTGGCATTAACACCGGCCATGAGTTGAGGTGGAGAGTGAGGAGGTGAACCAACAGGGGTGTGAACAGGAGAAATGTAAGGGGTTTCTAGGCCTTCTTGATTCAAAGGTAGCTCAACTTCTTGCAAGGCAGTTTCCACAAGTTCTTCCCAGTCTCCAACCAGCACTGAGTCTTCTATTATAGGACGGTCTTTCTTCTTGTATTATCTTTTAAGTAAGTCAGGGATAATTGGAAACCCTCCAAGCTTCTTTACGTATGCCCGCGTATGTATTCTTAGGTCGTTAACTACTTCGTTACCAACATCATATAGATGTTCTTTGTTTTCTTCTTCCAGAATTGGATTGCGCGGTCCACTACTTTCAGAACTGTAACCAGTGGAATAATCTCAGGAAAACGGGTTTCCTCGGCCAGCCATGCACTGGCGGCCCTCCTTCTAGCGCCAAAAACTGTTGAGGCCTGGAAAATCGCAGGTATCAACAGTAAGGGATTCTCCCCAATCAACGTTCCCAAATAGCCCGTTGACTGTTTTGTATAGGGAATCCGTCCGGTTTGCGGTCCGGCTACCGTAGGTCAAGTAACAAAGCAAAGGCTTTACCGGTTGCGTCCCGGTCCACCGAGTTTTTGTGTTTTGACTTAAGATATGAAATGCAAGTGCCTAACTAAATCCAGGATGATAAAGATGCTAGGAGCAGTCACAATGTGATGCGCAGGTTATTACCTCTCGTCTTATGGCTCATAGGCATCCAAATCGCATACAATAAAAAATGGACTGACCCTCTAAACTATCCCTAGGGATCAAAATTATCATATTGGGTGAATAATACAATCAATACATGCATTGTGAAATGTTTCAGATAGCTGAGACTTCCTTCCAAAACACATGAACACTCTAAAATATATTTCAACAACCAGATAGCTGATTATTTATGAACAAGCCACTATTACTCACCATGGAAACAACATCACAGAATAAACTTAAGAATATTCCAGCAAGAATATAGGTTCAGAAATTAGAAAATTCTCACAGTTAAAGAGTCATAGATGAAAATGAAATAGTTCCTCTCCACATTGCTCCTTTAAATACATGTGACGCATTCCGTATTGCACCTCTTCCAACAAGCAAAATTTGCAGTCTCTCATATAAAACGAAGTAGTTCCTCTTACAATAGATGATTTACAAAAAATTTAGGCGAAAAAGCCCTCTCTCCTTCCTACTTTCAAATATTTAAACTGCTACAGCCGACCCTTCGGGCTTCCCCCAGACGTGTGGCTTTTCTATTGCCCAAACTTTTTCGGTCCCCCATCTTTCAACGCACATTCATGATTGGTTGGGTAACTACCGGGCCTTTCAGAACTCCGCATTTGCTGTTAAACGGTTCGTCTTCCTCCACGTCATGGCATTTTGGTCGCTCCTCTGCGCTCACTTGCAATCGATCGACAAGCATCATCCACTGGGATTACGTTATAAAACAAAATAGTCAAAACTACTCATGAAACAACCAGCCCGCAAGGAAATCACCAGGCACCGATACCACTACCTCGACCATGGCGGGAAACTTACTGGAGGCTCAACAATACTTACATCGAATGGGTAGACCACTCCACAGGAGGGAAACATCATTAATCGGACGTCGGAAGGATGGTACATCGAAAACTGAAAGGATATCCCAGCCGAAACGGTGGACGAGACAAAGGATGAAGGCAAGCGACGAGGGCAGGAGGAGGCTAAGTTGGACGTCAGCAGACATTAGAATCGGAAGTTAAAAGAAACTCCCAGCTGAAACGGCGGACCAGTCAGGGCTACGGGCCAGCGGCTTAAGGTTAACACGAATCAGATGTCAGGGAGATTTAGAGAGTCGGACGCTAAAACGATCTGAGAGCCACAACGACAGTGGAATAGAAAACTCACAGCTTCTGATCTGAAATTAAAAAGAGGCCCGATTGCAAGAAAAGATCAAGTTTTCAAACAGTTTTAAGGATCAGGCACATCTAAGTTCGTTTTTTCTCTGAAAAGGCAAATCTGAAGAACAAATATTTTCTTTTTTTGACCAGTAAACCAGACATCCACGACTCAAACCGAAACTGAACAAGGCATAAATAAACCGGCTGACATCCATCTTCAAAGTGAAACGAAAAGAAGACAAACCTGCGAGGCTCAAGAATTTAACGATCAAACCAAACAAAAATGATGAGGAGGGGCCCAGAATTTAAATAAAAATGAATTTGGGGAGAACAGTTGCGGTAGCAACAGGGTGTATGGTCATTGTAGATTCCATCTAATGCATCAAGAACTCTTTTCCAATAATCTAGTTTTTCATTCCATTCCTCTGTAACAATTGGTGAATTCTCATTGCCAATAGTCTCTTTCCACATTTTTATGTATGATGTTATTCCTTCCTTTAGTTCTTTTAAATATGCATCATTGTCTTTGGGACGTAAGAAAGATGGCTTCCCTGTGGGCAATATAGGTCAGCCTTCATCATCTATATTCCACAACTCCACTGGTTCTGACCACTCAATGTCTCTGATGGATTCTTTATACCTCATAACTGGAACATCATTGAGTACAAGGAATTGGAAGTACTGGACATTAAGATGTCCAACTAGTGCATTTTTCCCCTCCTTGATGTACCCATTAAGAAAACTTTTGAAATCATACACTTTGTCAATAAGTTTAGGTGGAAACACCCTTTTTTCTTCTATTGTGCGATATGTATCCATCATCTCAGGTAAAGAATATATATCTTTACTTTTCAAGTTGGAAGACATTCTTTCGTAGATTCCATCTATGTCTTCATGGGTGTGCCCCACAAGCAAGAACCCAACCTCAATAGTGATGAAGACACCAAGTGCAGTTAATAGTGATAGAAACATGAAAACATAACGATTCTTATTATCACTAGCTGCATTGTCCAACTGTAACAACAAATGTGGAGGAAGAGGTTTAAAATCAATATTTTGATTTGTTGAGTTTCCATTTAAAGATAGGAAAGCATCCTCGTACACTCTACATTTTGAGTAAATAGAGTTTTGAAGTAATGCATTTGAAAGTGTGTTTCTTGAACTTCCACTCTCATAAAGCAAATCACCATACATATCAAGGTGTGGGTCTTCAAGGTCCCTCAAGCACTTTTCAAGAGATGTAATGGTAAATTGTGATCCCATGTGTACAAATGGTAGGGGAAAATGACCAAAACCTCCTGTGCTATGCCCATGTGTTAGCATACCTGTCAATGACAAACCCAAGTTTATTCCTACAACAGATTTTGATTTGACACGTAATCTTGGGATTGAAGTCTTTGTTTTGTCCATTTTATCATGGATAATGCTCAAGTATTCCTTTGGATACCACTCTGACATAATTCTATGGGCATAGTAGCAATATCTTCCACACATAACAATCTTGTTATGTTTTTTCAGTCTAGCTCGTGCCTTTTCTTCTAGCTCTTTTGTAGTCATTGTCTTCATCTGTGCTTTCAACATGATACATTCACTACATTTACTGAAGTTAGTGTTCTTTGAGAATGCCACATCTGGAAAATGAGTATTCCAAATCTTGCTCATTGTTGGTTGTGATATTGATGGAAAATTAGCTCTTGAAGAGCCTCGTTGATCTATTTTAACAAAGAACTTTGGGTGTACGTTGATGGAAGCAATCTTAAAGGAGAAGATGTTCCATATTCTTCAACTTGTCGTGTTTGGTTTGGTGAAAATTCTAAATTATCCATTACAATTTTGTGCAATATTTCTATGGCTGCCATAGTATGTGCACGTGGTTTGCATTTGTTGGTGTTACCATGAATTCCTTTGACATGTCCTTGTTGGAAATTATGTTGGTAAGTATAGAATGTGCTTTGAGGAATATTGTGTATCTTGTACCATGCTTTCTTACAAATAATATCTCCATTAAACCTCATGTCCTTTACTTTCCTAATAGTAGGAGGTAGGCCATGGCCATGGCTCTTAGACATGATTGTGTTGGAAAGGAGTGAATTCAAGACAAATTCCCTAATGTCATTTTTTTTAAAGAGTTTCATACCCCTTCTAGCAGTTGCAATGGCTTTCCTATCCACAGGTTGAAGACAACCTTGTTTGCAACATTCATCCGCTGCCAAAAGTCGGATTTCTTTCTCTTCATCTCTTTGTATTTGAAAGTTTCCAACTTTTTTTGTAGCCACAACTCGTTTAATCCTTTTATATGGCCTCGTTGCATGCATAGCAATTGAGTCTGGATATTTTTCATTATAAATATCATCATCCCATGTGTTTAAGGGACTTGTGTCCTCTATAAGATCCAATACCGCCATTTCCTTGGGTGCCTCCTTGAAATTTTCATTCACCCTCAAAATCTCACCTTCATTGTCCACCAAATTATTTATTGGCCATCTAACCAAACAATGTATAGACTTGTCCCCAATCCTTCATCTTTCACAATTTCTATCTATGTCTTCCACAAAAACACTGAATTCCTTTTCACCTAACATTTCACCCTCAACCATGTCATCCTCACGGACATTAACTATGATCCCTTTGGAAATGCGCATGCTTGTTCCTGTGCATTCATGTGTAAGAGAAACCTTTTCACATGTCAATGTAAGCCTATCTTGGGGAGTAATTACTGGATGATCTTGACAATGAGGTTCCAAATATGATTCTAGCCAAATCTCATAAGATCCCAATGCACCCCCTAGTGTATTCTCAAATCCTGTTGGATGTGGCAAAAGAGCATCATGTTTTAACACTTTCTCAATGTTAACCACTATGGATCCCTTTTTTACCATCCTGCCATGCACCTTATGACCAATATCTGTATTGAATATGGAGCCTTCACCCACCTTCAATCCACATTGCAAAAGATCTACCTTGTCTCCAATAGAAAATGTAGAAGAGACATTTGCACCTACACAGCAAATTAAACAAACTTAGTATTTGCTCCAAAAAAACAAGCAATGTACTATCAAAAACACTTAACATGTGCTTCAAGATTTTAATTTACCTTTGTTATGCCTCAAATATATGATCTTCCATGGATCTATGTCCCCTTCATCAACATCTTCCATAATCAAATGTGGTTCAATGACATCAATTATCAAAACCATAACATATCCTACATTAAATCTTTGTCCACCATAATGAGTTGTAGTCTCTGTAGATTCAACCTTTCCTAGTCCAATAACTTGACCATTAATTAGGAGGTCAACATAGTCTCCTCTTGTCAAAATTATATTTTCCATTGTAACTCCTCCCAATTTCTGTAACACATTTGAATTGTAGTTTGTAATTAAGGTTAAGCCATATGAAGTGTATGTTCAAAAAAGTAATATAGTTGCAATAATTCAAAACAATAGGGCAGCCCTTTTGTATGCCATGAAACATTGTTCCCCTACATCTTGTGCATGCTGCAAAAAGGAATTTACATATAAATTACACAAAATATATATGAAGAGATAAAAATAAGAGATCTAAAAATTATTAGAGAATGATAGATATCAACTCCAATAAAACCACCAAATTCCTATTTGACTTTGGACATGGAACTTATATTATTGATGTATATGTATGAATGTGCTGGAAATCTAGCTAGAGTTAGCTTTCGTTCTTAAAATGTTGCACGTTGAATGAAAATTAATGTGTGATAGTTTTAATAATGTAGTTTTTTATCTAACAAAATCACATTGTCATCAATCACATTACACCATTATGAAAATCTAGCTGTGTTAGTTTTCATAATGTAGTTTTTCATCTAACAAAATCACATTGTCATCAATCACATTACACCATGATGGAAATCTAGCTGTGTTAGTTTTCATAATGTAGTTTTTTATTTAACAAAATCAAACTGTCATCAATCACATTACACCATGATGAAAATCTAGTTGTAGTTAGCTTTCATTCATAAAACATTGCATGGTGACTAAAAGCTAATTTGTGTTAGTTTTAATATGGTAGTTTTCTATCTAACACAACCACATTGTTATCAAATACATTACACCATAATGAAAATATAATGGAGTTAGCTTCCTTCTAACAACATGGCATGGTAAGTGAAACCTAACATGCGATTGCTTTCATAAGGAAGTTTTCCATTTAACACAACTACATTGTCATCAATCACATTGCACTACGATATAAATCTAGCTGAAGTTGGTTTTCGTTCTTAAAACATTGCACGGTTAGTGAAAGCTAAAGTGTGTTACTTTTCATAAGGTAGTTTTTCATCTGACACAACCACATTGTCATCAATTAGTTTTTCATCTGACACAACCATATTGTCATCAATTACATAGCACCATGATGAAAATCTAGTTACAGTTAACTTTCATTCTTAAAACATTGCACCGTGAGTAAAAGGTAATGTATGTTAGTTTTCCATAATGTAGTTTTAAATCTAAGACAACCACATTTTCATCAATCACATTGCACCATGATGGAAATGTAGATGGAGTTGGCTTTCGTTCTTAAAACATTGCACGATGAGTGAAAGCTGATGTGTGTTAGTTTTCATAAGGTAGCTTTCTATCTAAAACAACCACATTGTCATCAAATATATCACACCATGATGGAAATATAGTTGGAGCTATCATTCATTTTAACATGTCATGATAAGATAAAGCTAATGTGTGTTAGCTTTCATAAGGTAGTTTTTCATTTACCACAACCACATTGTCATCAATCACACTATACCACAATGGATATCTAGTTGGAATTAGCTTTCATCCTTAACTCATTGCATGGTGAGTGAAATATAATGTGTGTTAGCTTTGATAATGTAGTTTTCCATCTAGCACAACCACATTGTTATCAATCGCAATTCACCATGATGGAAATCTAGTTGGAGTTAGCTTTTGTTCTTAAGACATTGCACGATGAGTAAAAGATAATGCGTGTTAGCTGTCATAAATTAGTTTTCCATCTAACATGGTCATATTTTCCTCAAATACATTACACCATGATGAAAATCTAGCTGGAGTTAGCTTTCCTGCTAACAACATGGCATGATGAGTGAAAGCAAATGTGTTAGTTCATTGCACCCTGATGGAAAGCTAGTTGGAGTTAGCTTTTGTTCTTAAAACATTGCACGGTTGAGTGAAAGTTAATGTGTGTTAGTTTTCGAAATGTAGCTTTCTATCTAAAACAATCACATTGTCATCAAATACATAACATGATGATGAAAATCTAGCTATAATTAGCTTTACTTTTAACAATGTGTTAGCTTTCAATCTTAAAGCATTGTACGATGAATGAAAGCCTAATGTGCGTTAGCTTATTGCACCAAGATGGAAATCTAGTTGGTGTTAGCTTTTGTTTTTAAAACATTGCACGGTGAGTGAAAGTTAATGTGTGTTAGAATTCATAAGGTAATTTTCTATCTAAAAGAGTCACATTGTCATCAAATACATAACACCATGATGAAAATCTAGCTGAAGTTAGCTTTAGTCCTTAAATCATTGCGCGATGATTGAAATCTAATATGTTAGCTTTCATAATGTAGTTTCCATCTAACACAACCAGGTTATCATCAATCACAATGCACCATGATGGAAATCTAGTTGTTGTTAGCTTTCATAAGTTAGTTTTCCATCTAACACAACCACATTGTCATCAAATACATTACACCATGATGGAAATTTAGTTGAAGTTAGCTTTGCTCCTAACAACATAGTCGGATTAGTTTTCTATCTAACACAATCACATTGTCACATTGCACCGTGATGAAAATCTAGCTGGAGTTAGCTTTCGACCTTAAATCATTGCATGGTGAGTGAAATATAATGTGTGTTCTCTTTTATAATGTAGTTTTCCATTTAACACAGCCAAATTGTGATCAATCAAAATGCACTATGTTGAAAATCTCGCTAGAGCTAGATTTTGTTCTTAAAACGTTGCACGGTGAGTAATAGCTAATGTGCGTTAACTTTCGTAAGGTAGTTTTTCATCTAACACAACCACATTGTCATAAAATACATTACATCATGATGCAAATCTAACTAGAATTAGCTTTCCTTCTAACAACATGGCACGATGAGTGAAAGCTAATGTGTGTTAGCTTCCATAAGGTATTTTTTCATCTAACACAACCACATCATCATCGATCTCATTGCTCCGTGATAGAATTATAGCTGGAGTTACCTTTCGTCCTTAAATCATTGCACGATGAGTGAAACGCAATCTGTGTTAGCTTTCATAATGTAGTTTTTCATCTAGCACAATCACATTGTCATCAATCATAATGCACCATGATTAAAATGTAGCTAGAGTTAGCTTTCATTTTTAAAACATTGCAAGGTGAGTAAAACAAATGTATGTTAACTTGCATTAAGTAGTTTTTCATATAACACAACCACATTATCATCAAATACATTACACCATGATGGAAATCTAGCTGGAGTTAGATTTTCTTTTAACAACATGGCACGATGAGTGAAAGTCAATATTTGTTATCTTTCATAAGGTAGTTTTCCATGTAACACAACCACATTGTCATCAAACACATTGCACTGTGTTGGAAATCTGACTAGAGTTAACTTTCATCCTTAAATCATTGCACAGTGAGAGAAATCTAATGTCTGTTAGCATTCATAATGTAGCTTTTCATTTAGCACAATCACATCGTCATCAATCACAATGGATCAAGATGAAAATATAGCTAGAGTTAGTTTTCCTTCTTAAAACATTGCACGGTGAGTAAACTAATGTATGTTAGCTTTCATAAAGTAGTTTTCCATCTAGCACAGCCACATTGTTATCACATAAAATACATCATGATGAAAATCTAGCTAGAGCTAGTTTTCCTTCTAACAACATGGCACTATAAGGGAAAGCTTATGTGTGTTAGCTCATTACACCATGATGAAAATCTAACTGGAATTAGAATTTTTTTTAACATGGCACGATGAGTTATAGCTAATGTGTATTAGCTTTCATAAGGTAGTTTTCCATGTAATACAACCCCATTGTCATCAATCACATTGCGTTGTGTTGGAAATATAGTTGAAGTTAGCTTTCATCCTTAAATCGTTGCACGGTGAGTGAAATCTAATGTGTGTAAGCTTTCATAGTGTAGTTTTCTATCTAACAAAGTCACATTGTCATAAATCACAATGCACCATGATAAAAATCTAGCTAGGGTTAGCTTTCATTCTTAAAACATTGCACAGTGAGTAAAGGCTAATGTTTGTTAGCTTCCATAAGGTAGTTTTTAATCTAACACTGTCACATTGTCTCATTACACCGTGATGGAAATATTGATGGAGTTATCTTTCAACCTTAAATCGTTGCACAATGAGTGAAATCTAATATATGTTACCTTTCATAATGTATTTTTTCATTTAGCACGACCACAATGTCATCAATCAAAATGCGACATTTTGGAAATCTAGCTAGAGTTAGTTTTCATTCTTAAAACGTTGCACGGTGAGTAATAGCTAATGTGTGTTAGATTTTGTAAAGTAGTTTTCTATCTAACACAGCTACATTGTCATCAAATACATTACACCATGATGCAAATCTAGCTGGAGTTATCTTTTCTTCTAACATGGCATGGTGAGTGAAAGATAATGTGTGTTAGCTTTCATAAGGTAGTTTTCCATCTAACACAACACATCATCATTGATCACATTGCACTGTAATGGAAATCTAGCTGGAGTTAGCTTTCATCCTTAAATCATTGCACAGTGAGTGAAATCTAATGTGTTAGCTTTCATAATGTAGTTTTCCATCTAGCACAACCACATTATCATCAATCACAATGCACTATGATGGAAATCTAACTAGAGTTAGTTTTCGTTCTTCAAACATTGCATGGTTAATAAAACTAACGTATGTTAGCTTTCATAAGGTACTTTTTCATCTAACACAGCCACGTTGTTATCAAATACATTACACCATGATGGAAATCTAGTTGGAGTTAGCTTTCTTTCTAACAACATGGCACTATAAGGAAAAGTTTATGTGTGTTAGCTCATTACACCATGATGGAAATCTAGTTGGAGTTAGATTTCCTTTAAACATCATGGCACAATGAGTGAAAGGTAATGTGTGTTAGCTTTCATAAGATAGTTTTCCATGTAACACAACCACATTGTCATCAAACACATTGCATTGTGTTGGAATTCTAGCTGGAGTTAGCTTTCATCCTTAAATCGTTGCACGGTGAGTGAAATCTAATGTGTGTAAGCTTTCATAGCGTATTTTGTCATCTAGCACAACCGCATTATCATCAATCACAATGCACTATGATGGAAATCTAGCTGGAGTTAGCTTTCATTCTTAAAACATTGCACAGTGAGTAAAGCTAAAGTCTATTAGCCTTCATAATGTAGTTTTTCATCTAACACAACCACATTGTCATCAAATACATTACACCATGATGAAAATCTAGTTGGAGTTAGCTTTCATTCTAACAACATGGCACTATAAATGAAAGCTTATGTGTGTTAGCTCATTACACCATGATGAAAATCTAGTTGGAGTTAGCTTTATTTTAACAACATGGCACGATAAGTGAAAACTAATGTGTATTAGCTTTCATAAGGTAGTTTTCCATCTAACACAACCACATTGTCACATTGCACCATGATGGAAATCTAGCTAGAGTTAGCTTTCAACATTAAATCTTTACACGGTGAGTGAAATCTAATGTGTGTTAACTTTCATAATATAGTTTTCTATATAACACAACCACACTGTCATTAATCAAAATGTACCATTTTGGAAATCTAGCTAGAGTTAGCTTTCGTTCTTAAAACATTGCATGGTGATTAATAACTAATGTGTGTTAGCTTTTGTAAGGTAGTTTTCTATCTAACACAGCCACAATGTCATCAAATAAATTACACCATGATGGAAATCTAGCTGGAGTTATATTTTCTTCTAACAACATGGCACAATGAGTGAAAGATAATGTGTGTTAGCTTTCATAACGTAGTTTTCCATCTAACACAACACATCGTCATTGATCACATTGCACTGTGATGGAAATCAAGATGGATTTAGCTTTCGTCCTTAAATCATTGCACGATGAGTGAAATCTAATGTGTGTTATATTTTATATTGTAGCTTTTCATCTAGCACAACCACATTGTCATCAATCACAATGCACAATGATGGAAATCTAACTAGAATTAGTTTTTGTTATTAAAACATTGCAGGGTCAGTAAAGCTAATGTATGTTAGCTTTCATAAGGTAGTTTTCCATCTAACATAGCCACATTGTTATCAAATACATTGCACCATGATAAAAATCTAGCTGGAGTTGGATTTCATTCCTTTCTAGGAGAGTACATTGTGTCATCTACTATTACAGCCCAGTTGGATATGATTGCCTTCCTCATTGTGGTGGTAAGAGGAAATTCAATGATGTAAATGATTACTCTTTATACATTATATTGACTTATAAAGCTAAGCCTTTTGAAACAACAACAAAAAAGTATTTACTAATTTCATCCAACCTCCCCTCCAAGCATATAGGACATTTCCAAATTGAAATATTCATCTCTATGAGAAGAACTAGAAAACCTGCTGGTTATCTTTATAATTTTATTTCCTGAAGTCACATATACTGAACAAAAGGAGACCCAAGCTCCAAAACTTCTCATAAACTTCCATATTGTGCACCTTTATTAAATTAAATTCCATATATATATGGAGCAAACGCTTTGTTGGATTCCACTTGTGTAATGATTCAAGGATTCAACTTGACTGAAGGATCCAAATGCTACTACAACAATTGCTTCACAATCTACCATGAAAACCTATCCAAACTTGCCATGAGTGCCCCACGCAAGTTGAACAATACTCCAAACAAGGCATGAATGGTCACACAGGTAAATCACTCCCTATAGGGATTTCGTTTCATATACATGAATCCCTAACACACATCAAACCTGGATTTTTTAAGGATTTTATGACTATTGTTTATACTTTTGTCACATTTTCTAATGCAAAAGGCTATATCAAATTTTTATATTGTTATTCTAGGGCACACATTGCACTCAAAACCCCTCCAAATAGTTTGTAAATGATAATTGAGTTCTCTTACCATCCCTGCTCATGCCCAAAATTGGAGCTTTAACCATCAAAATTGGACTAGAATTTACCAAAGCTAGTTTAATGTTGTTATTCATCACCTTATAAGACTGAAACATGCCCAAAAATGTATTTCAACCCATAGATTCAGCCCATATTCAAAGGTTATGTCTTGTTACTGCTAATTTATAGTCCAAAATCATCCCCACAAGACAATTGTGAAATCTTTCCTAAAGGCTTCCTAGCCAACTCAGCAGTAACCCCCAAGTAAGTATCTTCAACTTTGTCCAATACATATGCC
>LPNX010093254.1:0-12202 GCA_001517045.1 Pseudotsuga menziesii
TATATATATATATATATATATATATATATAAAACTAATTATACATGCCAAATATATATCTCTAGTCCAATAATTGATATAACATATATGGTCCTCTAGAACTAGAGGCATCAATATCTCTCCCACCAAATACAGAGGCATCGACACATCCGCTAGTAGAGCCAAAGGAATCAACACCTTCGCCAACAAATCCAGTGGCATTAACACCTTCACCACTCACCACTAGAGCCAGAGGCATCCATACCTCTACTAGGAAAAAATAAATCCCCGACAGAAGCATATTAGGTCCATAAAGATGAATCATACTCCCCTTGAGCATTGTATCTACAATAGAGGCGAATGGAGAAGGAAATGGTGGACGGTTGCGGCAATGAGGAGGATAGGATGGTCAGTCGAGTAGGAGTAGTTGAGGAGATGGAATTGGTGGGACAAGTGGGGGTAGATTATGAGATGAAGGGTGTAAGTCCCCACCTTACCCAACCATCAAAACATACAAGATAAAGGTCCCATTTGACATTTGATCCAAACTAGGATCATATTGTTTTTTTATTTCTATTCACTTGCATAATCATCTAATCATTCTTCTATTTCCATATAAGGTTGCAATAGTTTATGGTTGAGAAACCAAATCACAAGTAAACAACTTCTATGAATTCTAATTTAAGTACCATTCAACTTTAAACTTCAAGTAATATCATTTTCATAAATACTTGCAAACAAGAGAGAAGTCAACATACTTTCTTTATGTAACATTATTTAACAATAGCTTCTCAAAAATCCTTTTTTTAACAGTTCTAAGATTATGGTGATAGTGCCACATATTTATGTGTTTATGCCTCAAAAGGATACATGTATACTTAAAATCATAAAAGGATAATCACCGGAATCTACAAATTAAGGCAATTCCATATGTATGATCAGCTAATTAATCATCATAATGACATTAAGAACTCAACATACCCAATTCTTCCATCAATAGGTATTATTCATAATGAAAAAAAGAATTTTCTATAGGTATGTAGATAATATGTATACCACTAAACATCAATCCATCATTCCAATACACAACAAAGGTCACTACAAGTATATATTATTCATGCCCATAATAAGTACTTCACATGCACTCATTTTAACAACAACACTTCATAAAAAATTCTTTTACATATTTTGTCAAACAATTGGCATGAGAACTTATACCTACAACCATGTAGGTAGAAGCATAACTCATAACTACTCTATTATATAATAACCATTCAATCATTCCTCTTCTCACACAATTTCATCAACATTCAATGAATTGAAGAATGTATTAGTTTTTGAGAACTAATTACTCATTCATACATTTAATCAAACACATGGCCAACAACCTCAATCCATAGTTATGCACAAGGAAAAACATGCCAAAATTTATTACAAATTAATTACACATATGCTAATGCCTTCCTCGGTCTATCTCTTTAACTATATAGGGAACCAAGTTCACAAGAACACTCCCGATTGAAAATCAGATTTACACTAACTCTCTCAAACACTCATTCATGCATTTCAACAAACACTTTTCATGCACCATTTAACTACAAACATGGAAGTGAATTCACCTCTAAACTAATCTAAATACATAAAAAAATACAGGGATGCAATGGTAAAAATATTACCATAATTCCAACATCATTATTGTTTCTTTCCATGGAGAGATGTAGAAATAATGAGGATATTCTTAGAGAATGGGAGAATAATTAATCTAGGGTATCATTATATTTGACTTTTCCTTTGCACCCTCCATAAATCTTCCTCTTTAACATTGCTGGTACTTATTCTTTAATCCAAACTAAAACCACCTTGGTGAAAATATACAAGAAGGAATATTCAATACTACTATCATATATATAATTCTAAATATAAATCACAATTTTATTATTATGATAAAACTAATTTCTATGATAGTTGAACATACCGAGGAAAATCACAAAATAGTTTTAAAAAGTGTCAAGTTAAATGTATCCCTAAATTTAACATCTTGAATCCAATGAAAACATAGCCAAAATTTACCAAACTTATACCTATTTAGACTTTCCACTTTCCAAACAATCCCACATCAAATGACATCCATTAATTCACAAAATCCAACACAATCCACATTAGTATTTTTTTTTAGACACAAAATAAAATTTAAACTACCATTTAACTTCATAAATTATTTAACAATAAAAATACAAGATTTATACGTGATCAAAAATATATATCCACAACTGAATGGTATTCTTCAATATTTCCAAACTTTCCAACTAGATCGAACCAACTTGTTTTCCTCCTAGACATATCCAGGGAGAACTTCTCTCCCTGGAACCATCGAGTCGTAAGAGCTCACACACCATACAAAGATTTCAATATATTGAGGAATCCAAGGAAATATCACAAATAGGTTCATGTTCTTCCTATTCCTACCACTCCCAGACTGATGAACCAATTAAAAAATAACAAAGTGTTTAATCCAAAGTCATTTTGGCAGCAACTACTCTTTCTCGGTTCCCCACTAAATCCATGGGAGTTAACCTCTATTTATAGCTTCTATGTGGGGTGACACCTTCCCCCCATGCAAAATTAGTAGTTTAATGAATTTCAGAAATAGCTATTATTCATCTCCTCTAGTACTGAGGTGCCATTTTAATATATATATATAATCCTCTATCATTCACATAGATTAGGTGTCACTCCAACAATAATATCTAATATTTATTTTCCTTTAATTAATTAATTCACTTTTTTAATTAAAATATTTGTATCCTCATAAGCCCATCCAAAGTGGGTAAAAATGAATTTAAACTAATTTAGGCTTTACTCTAGGTTATCTTGTCTACTTATTTCATGTTTAGGAGTGGTATTTTCTACTAGGGAATAGGGATTCCACACTCCTATTGCATGCCCCCAAACGTTTTAAGACTCCATTACCTTACCTTCTATCAAGGACTCCACTCCATAGTATATTCAAGACTCCACACCCTTATCTAATACAAATATCCAGGACATTGTGCCTTCATCATAAACCAAAGACTCCATGGCTTGATATTCATGTGGGTTTAGAACTTTATGCCCTAATTTCCATGGATTTTCATCTATTTAGCCTTGAAACTCCACATTTCCCTCAAGGTACTGAATGTGAAGTCTCACCCATATGATGGTCTATTTGAAAGATCTCGTTCCAAGGCCTACACAAATCACAATCTCATATGATAAAATCATCAAATGAAATTCATAATGAAGTGAACATAATTGCATTTTACCACATGTATGTGTGAATTCTGCAGTCACTTTGATTCTACAGAAATGGCTTCCATAGTCATTTATGATCCAAGCATCTATGTTGGCAAGTATTCAATTCTCTACCAAATCCTGCTCATTACAAGGTTCAGCATGCATAATCATACAATACATGTATCATTAATAAAACCATGTTCAAATTTATATTTCATACAACAAAGATCATCCATGGGTCCCAATATCATAATCATCAATGGTTAACCAAGTTATGCACCAAGTAATCAATTGTATGCTAAAGGAGAAACATCTACAGAACATGTGCATAATCAAGATCTATTTGAGATATATATTCTAATATAACACCATCCTCTCTCTCTCTCTCTCTCTCTCTCTCTCTCTCTCTCTCTCTCTCACACACACACACACACACACACATATGAGTCATGTGACCTAATCCAAGTCTACAACATATAAGTCCACACACATTTTTTCATACATAATCTATACATAAATCCATCAAAACTCACACCTCTAGGTCTCATAGACTAGACCATCCAAAATGGAACACTAAAAAAGAGTTGATGGAGGAGGAGGTGGAGGAGGAGTAGGTGGATGAGAAGTTAAAGCTGATGGAGGAGGACTTGGAGGAGGATGAGGTGGATGAGATGTCAGAACTGATTGAGGAGGTGGTGGAGGGAGAGGAGGTGGATGAGATATCAAGGCTATATCCTCTCAACAATCATAAGGAGTTGTTGGAGGAGGATCTCCTCCCTCATCAGATGATGAATGGGAATCCCTCCTAGTAGATAAATGAATGGCTACATCAATAATATGTTGCATCAAGTTCTTCATATCATGAAGAACCATCCTCCATATATTTGCGAGGTCAAGATGTCCACAATGTTGCGCACTCGTAAAGGATGAACCCCCTTCTATGCCAACAATGTCAATATCACGTCTACCACATCTAACCGGTACCTATCATTGGGCCTCTATTGAAGTCCAGGTCTTTGAAACTATGCTACCTTGGGCTACTGCATCTCCTCATTATCCTGAGCGGGAAGAGGTGGATCCTCCTTATCGAATGTGACGATGTATGCAAAATATATAGTACATAAAAATAATTAAACAATTTAATATAACAATTTAGAATATATTTCATTTGCATTAAGCATAGAGAGAATAAAATGCAAGTAGATTAATTTAAACAAAATGCTAATATTACCTCTCTCATCTGGTGGCTCATCTTGGATGAAGAAGATGTTGTGGAACACTCTCCAATCCAAGCCTGCGTATGGATATGGAACCAAGTATAATGAATGATCATCCTCACTACCTAATATCTCGAGCACCTCTGATGTGATCCTAATCGGGGAACTTGATATTCCCCCTCTTGGGCATCATCCTCCCCCACATGCACATACGCACCTCCATCATCGGCCTAGGAGGCTGGTAGTCAAATGATGGTCTGGTAGTCAAAAACCTCTCAAAAAATAAGAAACAAATGTTTGAACCAAAATAGAAGTTAACTCTCCTGTTAATCTATGCATGGAACCGATCTAAAGCATAACAAGACTATTGTAAAAAAATGGCAGACAACCTAATGCATATAGGCCTCTCCACTGAAGAATATATAGAAAATAATAGAAGGAAACTAATGTGCTTCCCATCAATGGTGAGGTGACTGATGGTCATCACCAATAGTGAGAGGAACCTCCCATGCTCTGCACCAAAATTCGAAATGTGGAGCTTCCCACTGCACTCCTAAAAATCAGCGAGATCGATGATGTGGTCACCATTATATCTTTGAGAGTAGGCTAGTTGAAGCTTTTCCACAACACCAGATGGGACCTCAAGGAACTAGGGAAAATCATCCCCTCTTGGATAACCCATTGATGAAATAGATGTCCTCATCAGTGGGATGGAACCACTGATCACCAACACGAAATACCTACCTCTGATGATCTCATCATTGGATCAACTGAACTAGCAATGTCAAGTTCCCACTTAGGGATGTGGCCTCCTAATATAACTTCAGGAGGACAAAAACCCTCAAGAGTCCTCTGGTATGATGAGTAATAAAGCGAGGGTACAAATTCATCTCTTTCTCCCTCACCTCCCACTCTCACATGAATTTGTAGTGGCCAACCTGTTCCCTTTGCCATAAACTTGCCTCTCAGCATTGATGTATCTATTTCACATATAAAATCAAACACTCTCCTAAATATACAGTGTAAGAACATTATTTGAGAATTCTATTTACAAACATCAAATACTATTTTTTTTCTAAAAAAAATGTTTGACATGTGATGCATCCAAATTACAATAATGCACTTCTTTTAGTCCAGTTGAACCACAACCGCATCACTAACGACGCGTTACTATAAAAAAAATTGTTGGTAAAATTTTCTTAAATTTTAAATATATAAATAATAGGTGGTGCATCATCAATGAGATGCACCAATGCATTATGGCGACCTCAACACACTATTGTACGTGCGTCTATTTATATATTTTATAATTTTAAAATGGGGTTAACAGTGTGCCTTATGCACGTTAGTGCAACAAAAGATGGTGTGCAAATGTTCTTATAGCGCAGCGTCAAAATGTGAGTTTTTTTACAGTTTATAGTGTGTTCATTACACAAGAGCGCACCAAATATTTGGTGTGTATCATGTAACTAAGTGCATTGTGAAACATTTTATTTCTTTTTAAACTTTAGCAGTGCTCTAGGAACATGCCTACACACCATGGAAGTGGTGTGACTGGTTAAATTAACTACATCACTTAATGCTAATATTTTCTAAATGAATTATGTTGATTTATTTGGTGTGCTTTGAATAAGTTAGCACATCGTCAGGTAGACTGAATATATTTATATTATGTTCCACGATTACATTCATAGTTTTTTTTAAATGTGTTAATCAGTGCCCTAAAAATTAGAGTGCACCGTATATGTGGTGTGTTTATGTCCTAAAATCACTGCCACCGATGCACCCTGTAAATTCACAGTGTGCACCATCTTATGGTACGATCCGAATGACTTGAACACAACATAGAATTTTTTTTGAAATTTGGGAAAAAAAAATTTCAAATTTAATCCTCTAAAAAATTAAATAGTGAAGTAATAATCAATTTACTAGGGCACTTGTGCGTCAGGGAGGCATCATGGAAATGTATGTAAAATTTGAAAATTTTCCCATAGTTTGGCAAAATTCAAATTCTAGTTAGTAGCCAATGGGGGTGAATAATGCTACCATGTGGAACACAGGTGTCAGGGCATCTATGTGATGTACGAGATCATTTCTATTGATCTCAGAAGCATTATAGAATGGTAAAAATGATTTTTTTGATAAAATAATTTTTTTTAACCCTATATCAATATGTCCGATTTTAGGATTCCCTAGTGCTATGGATAATATAAAAAAACCATTAATAGAAATAAAAAATAAAAAATATAGTCAATATTTTTTTTGGAAAGTTTTAACCGTAATGTGGTGTGCCCTATGCAATGATGCATCGGTGCAATGGATAGTAAAAAACACTCCGCAAATAGAACATTGAAATAAAAAATAGTGGTGGTGTTTACTTTGGAAACTTTTAACCCTTATGCAATGTGCTTGATTACATAATGAATCGGGGCCATTGATAATATCAAATACACCGCAAATAGAAATTTGAAATAAAAAATATAATCATGTTTTTTAATTTGTAAATTTTTAACCCTAATGTGGTGCACCCGATTCCATGAAGCACGAGTTCTATTGAAAATATCAAATGCACCATGAACATAAATTTGAACAAAATACAGTCATGTTTTTTTTTTTTTTTAATTTGGAAATTTTAACCCTATAGTGGTGCAATGTTGTCTTTTCCTCCTCGGTGAGGTAAACTAGACATAGTACACCAGTGATATAAAATATAAAAATTATAGTAATGTGGTGTTCTCCACTATTCATTTACCCTATTTCAGTGCTTTCAAGTTCATGGTTCCTCAGTGGGCTTTGGTAATATAAACGCACTAGTTGTAATATTTTAGTTTTTTTCTCGTTTGAAGGTGTTTTTTGTTGCGGTTCCCCATGATTTATTGTCAACACCAGTGTGTTTGGGTCATATACACACTAGTGCATTTGAAATGTATAAACACACCAAAAACAATATTTTCTAAAACCTCCGTCTGCTCGCCTATGCTAGTGACCTCTACTATAAATGGATATTTGGGAGTTTTTTAGAGGAGCAACCATTATAACCTCCACTAAAGGGTTTTTCCTTGTAATGTAGTAACTGTCTAACTGTATGTACATTTCATATATGTATAGCATTTATACATAAATGTTGAGTAAGGAAGAAATCCACAAATAGTGGAATAGAAAAGTTGCAAATTATATTCAGAATTATGCCAGAAGAAATAAGTTAACACTTGCATATAGGCCAGAGAAAAATTCTTCACTAAATCACATGAGAAATTTATTGATGTTGTTCCTAAGAAATCAAGAAATTCCTAAATAACGTTCATGACCAAGCTAAAATATCATGAAGAATCATTGTTGATGCACAAATTATGCAATGGTGGTCAAATGAACTTGTCTAAATGTACTGAAAACATAGCCAAATAATTTTGCAAAGATCAAGCAATTGAAGAATGAACTTCGCTTGACAACATAAAATACAGGTTTTATAACGACCTACATGATGTTTTTTCTGTACAACCATGGCTATGCTTCATAAATTATTAATTGAAAAAGGTGTTGCCACATAGTCGATCCTTGATTTCCGCTTGGACATGGCTATACAAATTGGGAACAATGAATAAAATATGGGAACTCTTTATTAACAAAAGAGAGTGGGAATATTTCCTAAGTAAATGATCCTAATCGCTAAGTTTGACCTCATTGACCAGCAGTAAGTTAGGGTGGAAATAAGGGGGTTATCGACTATGGGAGGAGAATAAATATGACAATGCTAGTTAACAAATGCTTGTATAGAGAATCCAATGAAGATTCAAGCATGAATTCAACAAAATAAAATGGATAGTCATAGATATATGAACGATATTCAAAGAATTGAACATGAAAAGAAACAAAAGAGACGAGAATAGATTAAGGACATTAATAGCCCCTCCAAAACAAAAGAAACTTGAATAACCTGGTGAAGAAAGTTGAAGAACCAAAATACCTATATAAGTTGAGGGGAAGTCGACCAAAGTAGAGAAATAATGAGGCACCAAAACCGGTCGAAGAACTGCAATCGATAGAAGTAGGATTTGGATCCCTACAAATCGTAGTACTAAAACATATGAGTTTCGTATACCCATTACCAATAATGTTAAATCATGGCCCAATTGTAAGGAAAATCGTCAAACATGACTTGCATATCAGACCTGGCCAAGCATCCATATGGAGTTTCCTAGAAAACTATGAACGAATCATGAATTGATTAATAGGTCAAAGAATGTTACAGGGTAATTGGATTTCTTTTACCCCGGAATACGAAATAAATAAGTTCATCCTATTCTTTTCAGATCGCATGGAAGCACTCCTTTGCCAACAATTATATTGATTAAATCTCATGATTCATTGGTTGATCGACATGATGAGGAAATACAATTAGAATAAGATCATTTGTATGGTATTTCCTCTCCAACAAATAATAAAAATAAAAAAAATTTCAAAATGGATTACATTCATTTATTGAATATCCCATTATAAGAGGGTGATGAAAACCCTAAAATACATTGATTCATCTATGAAACCATATGGAATTCCAATGTTGTTTCTTCTAGAGGATTGCTTAGTTCATTGAAAAATGTTAATGGACTTAGAATATTCCGTAGGATCCTCAAAGATCATAGGTACCATAGTCCTACTTGCAACACTTTCTGACATGTGGGATTTCCTTTATATTTATCTCTGACAACCTCACTGTGGATTTACAATAAAACATTTTCATGATCATGATCCAACAAACATCATTTAATTATCCCATCCATGCCCAATTTGTATGACTTCCTAGAATCAACCGCTAATATATGACTCTAACAACTAGATTCTTCTTATGTATTGCATCGATATAATGAAAATGGCATGTACAAGTACCATGGCCCAATTGAGTAATTCCCAACCATTACTTATTTCCATAGAAAATTTTAGGGGCGAAATTTAGCCAATGGGCTAATTTTAGAGGTTTTTTTCCAAAAATTATTCACGAATTTCCAATTTTTTAATTATGATTCTCTCAATTTCCATAAAAGTAAAAACATTTACTCTAAACATGACCAAAATTGTCTAAAAAGTATATAAATTCCTTATAAATTTGAATATTTTTTAAAAAATATGGCCAAACATTATATGGTTGGAAATTTGATAATTAGTAAGACTCACCAAGGTTTCTACACTTTAAGAAAATTATGGATCCTTAAAATTTTACCTGCCTATGTCAATATCTAGTAGGACTTTGATGATACAAGGATTGGGAAGGGAGTGAGTGAAATGGAACCAAATGAATATGGTATTATGGATAAATTTATCTTATTGGTGAGACTATGTGGTGACTCCTGCATGTAGACGACTAACACTTTTTGGGAAAAAGAGACTGTGAAAATTACAAAAACCAGAAATACCCTTTTGAAGAGGACTTGTTGATGTGGAGGGTGTATATTGTTTGAAATTTGTTGTTGTGTAATTTTTATGTTGTTGATTTTTCTTTGCATTGATTTGAAGTTGTGGACATGGTTTTTAACTATAACTTTCAAAAGAAAATAAAAATGAATTACCATATGAATTCAAAAATTGTAAATTATATGTCAATGGATAGATGATTCAATGATGGATCCATTGGTATGATGTCTGTCACATAAGGTGCATCCCAGGATAAGGTTTAGGATTTCCAACTATGTCAGTGAAATTAATTTTGCAAAACCGGGGGCTAAAAGTCTATTTTTTAAGCCCTTGATCGAGCTATAAGCTTGATCAAGGATTATAAAACCCTTGATTGAGATTTTGTGTGCTCCTATTCGTGTTTGCAGACAAATAAGGGGATCATCCAAAGCCACTAAATGAATGTTATTAGTGTGATCATCAGAGCAAGTTTGAATGGTGTCATACATAGCTTTGTTCGGACTCAACGAGGTGGACTCAACAACATTTGTTCCCTGGGGCTCAATATCAAATGAATCGATCATATGTACTGTCGTGGTATCCATGCTAGGAGGATTAGAGGGGGAAATCCTTCAACATACCTACCCCAATCAACTGGTAAGGAGGAGGGGACTGGCCTAACATGGGGATGTTATTAGCCATGGAGGTAGTAACACCTGGTGTATAGAAATCAAGCTGGTCAATGGTAACAATTCTCCCGAGATGTGGGAATTGGACCGTTCGAAATACTGTTGAAGCAACAACATTCATGGCATAGAACCAATTCCTTCCTAAAAGGAGGTTATAATCCAGAGGGGCATCTACCACTTCTACTTATATGGAAACGGTTTTGCCCCCCAGCTCAACCACGAGGGATGATATGAGGCCATGGGGTTGGAAACCCCATCCATCAAAGGCTTTAAGGGTCGTAGGTGATGTAACAAGTTCGGGAGAGCCAAGAGCTTTCCAACAAGTTAGAGATAACACCAAGGTCGAATCTCCTTCATCTAGTACCGTTCGAAAGACTTTATTTCCCACTACTTTCGTAATGATCTGAAAAGCAAGTTTATGCGGTAATCTAGGTTTATATTTCTCAACATTGAAGTGAATCAAGTTATTGTTATCCGGGTTCACGGCTCCTAATGCGGTCAACCAGTTCTTGCGCTGTGCAGGGAAACTTTGGAGTACCTCTAAGGTAGACATTGCACAAGGTGCCTGAGCAAGATATTCAACCACATTATAGAATTGAGCAGCTCGGGAATTGGGATTAGAGATAGCCTTCCGAAGAGTACTCTTTGGTGGGCGCAGAATCATGTCGAGAGTAGGCTTCTCAATAGAAAAGGGAACAGTCCCTGAAGAAGATTGATCTTCTTGCTTATCTACGGGTTTATCATAATTTTGGCTTTGAGTTTGCAGATGGATGGTATCTAAGGACATCATATGAATTTCCTCTGATGAACTAGAGTTAATTTGGTTCGACATGTGGTCTACCAGCTGTTGTTGAGAGGGAAATGGATCCCTAAGTATTGGAGGTGCAGGATTAGACTTCAAAAACTGGGAGATTTCATCCCGACGGGGACACTCCTTTAAGAAGTGGTCTCCACCACAAAACAGACAAGGGTATTTAGCCTTCCTTTTCCCTGTG
The DNA here is from genome assembly GCA_001517045.1 of Pseudotsuga menziesii. Lineage (NCBI taxonomy): Eukaryota > Viridiplantae > Streptophyta > Pinopsida > Pinales > Pinaceae > Pseudotsuga > Pseudotsuga menziesii. The sequence continues at coordinate 11,538 of LPNX010093254.1, forward strand.
TTGTTGTCATTATTGGTTGATTGTGGGGTCTCCTATTGGTTTCCAGGTTTTTTACTTCGATTTTTACCTTTCTTTTTATTACCCGAGGTTTGAGTAGTTTGAATAGAATTGACCTCGGTAGAAACCTTGGGAGTCAAAGGAGTAGCAGTTTGGGTTTGCTTGGCAGGTTTTGCTATGGATGGGGACTGGATTGAACCAACAATCCCATCAATAGGTACTTCTGCTGATGGCTTTACAGGGTCAGTGCTGGGGCGAGGAGCTTGAGGAATCAGGTCATAAAGAGTCTCAGACTGGGAATAGACCAAGTCTAAGTACTGAGCCCGACTAATAGTCTGCTCTTCGGTAACGGCACCGCCCATGGCCAAATCTCGGGCAATAGGAGGCAACAAGGACTTAGTGAACCAATCAGCTAACAATTGATCTGGAATAGTGGCCTTAATACACCTTCTCCACTCATGAATATGATCAGAAATGTGGGTGGAAGTGTTCTGTCACAGAGAAGTTAAAAGATCAATGCCCATTTTATAACGAATAGGGAGCTGAAAGTGCGTAAGAAATACGGTTTCCAATGTTAGAATAATCAACCCATAGTATTTACCCACTTAGACATTATTTCATTTATTTTGTCTTATTTGCCTAGTCCATGAGTCCCACCATGTGCAAGT
>LPNX010093254.1:16412-39056 GCA_001517045.1 Pseudotsuga menziesii
CAACAAGCCAAAATCCACAAACGAATGTTGTGGGAGTTCAATATACCACTTCGCGGCCATACCGGTCAAAGTTCACTAAAAGAGTCATAACCGAACAGAATCATCCATGAGGGAGTTCGAGGAACACCACAAATGAAAAGTCATAACATGGTTCCGCGGATCTTCACCCTGCTTCCCATCGAATTTTGGAATGTCCGATGGTAACTTTACTGGAATGGGAGGCCACGAAGGATTGTGTCGAATGGGATCATTAATAAACTTGGACAAATCAGGTAGGTCCAAAGTTGCAAGGAAAGGTAACTATCTATTGGGCTGCACATACTGGTAATATTGATATGCCATGTGATTACTAGTAGGGCCATAGGTATACTGATAAACAGGTTCCTGTGAGGAAGAACTATCAGGAAATCCGCCCATGGGGGGTTGATTTTTGGAATTAGGACCACCAGGGCCTCCAGGAGGAGGACCTCCAGAGCCACTAGGACCGCTAGGACCATCGAGACCACCAGGACCACCAGGAGGCGGACCACCAGACCCTCTGAAACCTCCAAGAGGTGGAAAACCTCCAAAGCCATCGGAGCCACTAGGTGGAGGGCCACCAAACCCTCCTGATCCATAAGGAGGAAAGCCACCAGGTCCCCCAGGACCACTAGGACCACCAGGACCATGAGGAGGACCGCCAGACCCTCTAGGACCATTAGGTCCTCCCGCACCTCTCGCAGTATGTATGGGTATCCTTCCCATGGATGGCATGTAAGACCAGTTGGGTTTCCCCCATGGCGTAAAAGTATTGCTAGGGAATGGAATTCTAGTAGGATTAGATGGATGATTACCTATAGGTATTTGATAACCATAACCACTAGAAGACTGAATGGCAATAGGTTGTGCCCCCAAGGGTTGACCTGAACTAGATGGGGGATTTACCACATTAGTGTGGGTGGGAGGGACAAAAACTGTAGATGTTTCTATGTTAGGGGTCTGCTCTTGACTAGGTACAACTTTGGTTTTGGATAACGTAGGTCGTGCCGGGGGTTGCCCCGGGCATTCAAAGGTACTGAAGAAACAGGAATTGAAGGTTGGGCCCTAGATGCAAAAGACCTAGGAGGATTTGGAGCAGACATAACATAAGAGGTGAGAGGGGTGGAAATTTGACCTGGGCTGTGGGTTGTTAATGGACAATCTATAATCGGTTCAATGGGTCTCATAGAATCGGCTAGTGAATGATCCCACAGGAAGGAATGTGGAACGAACTGGTGAAGAGCCTAATAGGTTGTCAATCTATTTTTCTACCTCCTGTGCACGAAGGATAGCAGCACGGTATTGCCTGCGTTCCTCTTCACTTTCAGGAGAACTTACACGGGTGCCAAATGAGGAAATGGCCTGTCCGATGGGTGTCTCCCAAAAAGGAACCTTAGGACCAAAATCTGGATGGGTATCGTCAACATGACCTTCCGCGGGAGGATGGAATGATGAATCCTCCCGGGAAGGCTATTGGACCAAGGGGGGCAAGTGTGAAGAATATGGTACTCCACTCTCCACCACCACATTATCTCCCACTTGGGAGGTGGTGGCAGCTCCTTGGTCAATAGCTTCCATTGGATTTTCTTCTGAAACAAAAGTAAAATCGGGTGGCAAGCCCCGTACTCTCCTGGACTGTCTTAACTCAGCCAACATGTACAGTTCCTATCTAACCTAGGGTCTAAAAATCTAGAAAAAACACACCAAAATACTTCCCTACTCAAACTATAGGTCAAAACAAGTAGACTTAAAATGACAGGAGGAATTCAAAAGTTAGGTCTCTCACTAGGATTGTCAAGCCGGTGCCACTTGCGATATACCTTGAGGGTACGTGCGTAGTAATCTCCCTAAATGTTGTTTTTGGTATATGGATCCAAACAAGACGACCAAAGGGCTTTTATCAGATAGATAAGGTACCCTAGTGGGGTCGCTCGATACACTCAAGGTACGTGGGAGCTCAAATCGGTAGTAGTGCCATCTAATGCATAACCGTACACAAGGGGCCTTTCGATATACAATCGAGTACATGAAGTACCTTTCTATATACCTCAAGGGTATGTGAAAGGCCATTCGATATACCAATGGTATGTGGAAGAACCATGCGAGTCCCGGAATGTAATGCTGACAAATAATGACAGCTCCTATGTTTTACGATGCCCGAACACGTCTCTAACCTATCACTCAAGTTACTAAGTAAATTTTAACCTACAACTACCATTAATTTTAACTTATACGGTTAGGTGAATGCATGATGTTCTGACAGAAAAGTAAAACCATGCAATATGCTTGTGCAAATGTTGACTTTACCATTCAATATGCCTACTTACGGGAGGGAAGAGAGTGTTTTTTCTGTTTGTTTCAAAACCAAAAATCATTCCAATCAATAGTCATGAACACCAAATCAAAGACAAGAAAACACTTTTACAAACCAAATTCTTCTTTTCGAAAGCAAATGGGAAGGGTGAGAATCTCTTTTCTTAAAAGAACAACACCAAGCACACCTATATGCCAATGCACTCTAACTTTTCAAATTTCTTAAAAACATAAGCAAATCTAACTTAAAACTACCTTTTTTTTTATTTTGATTGAGATAGTCCTATATGCATGAGAGACGAAAGATCATAAAGGTCCTGAAAGGTTATGAATCCAATCAGAAAACCCAAATCCAATGCTCAAATATGATGTGCTAATCTCAAGAAAATCTTTTCTTTTTTGAAGGGAAGAAAAAGAAGTTTACTATGCAAGCAAGAAATGAAATCTAGAAGCTAATATAGTGTTCTTCTTTCAGTATATGCAACGAAAATAGAGTTCAATGAACACCCTAACTTTCAGAAAACAAGAAATCCTTCTTTAAGCACAACCAACAAGCAAGAAGCGGATGAACAATAAAAAAGACTAAACAAATTTTTGAAATTCCACTCAAAACCAATCTTAAACCATCAAAGCAACAAGCCACACACATTAGATTCAATAACACAAGCCTGATAATAGAGCTAAAAGCAGTAAAAATTCCAAATTTTTGCAAAGAAAAAAGAGGAAAAAGAGTTTTGGACTAATGCCTACCTGGTATCGTGCTTCGTAGGTGTTGTAAAAACGTTTCCAAAGAAGCACCGCTCCTCGCTAACAAGATACAGGCGGTGGCACCACTTACTTCCCACTATGTTCAGGCGGTGGAACCGCTCCTCATACAAAGCATTGCCACAGTTCCCTGTAGATGGCCAAAACAAGAAAGAGACTGATGGATCAGATCAAAAAAGACTATATCAAGGTAAATACTGTCGAATTGAAAGTGGTAACAAAGCATAAAAAATCGAAATGACTTAGATCTGAACAGATCTGGAAATTTCAAACCCAAATAATACAAATCAGAAAGTAGATATGACTGTAAAGAGTTGAAGAAAACGGAGCCTGGATTCAGACAAGAGTTGCAGACTGAGGACGATCAGAACAACTGAACACAACTACTCCCCAGTGGAGTCGCTAGATTTGTTGATCGGAATATTTCACCTCCTACAGACAGCAAGGTGTTCCACTGGTATGAATGGTTTAGATCCAGAACAAATAGATCACAGAGGTTGATAACTCTCCCTAGATGCTGTAGATATCTGGAATGAAAGGCTTTGATAGTTCACCTGTGTACCTGCAAAAGAGTTCAACACGAAACAGATCAAAGCAACCAGAATATGATCTACTAATCTATGCTAGTGACTAAGGAATCTAGCAATATATATCTAAAATCAAACATCAACAATATATATGGGACAGAAAATCAACTTACATTAGAAATATGAAGAAGTTTACAACCAATCCTTAGTGTTGACATGCATCTCCATGAAACCAGATCTTCATCCCCAAAAGCTCCGACTCTAGCTCTCTATGCTCTCTCCAAATGATCTTGGGCCAAGAATCAGTCCAACAGTATAACAATACCTTCAATGTTCTCCTCTCAACCTTGGCTATGAGCTCATATATAAAGGGCTTTAATGGATAGAGATGGTTGAGAAATTAGTGGGTGAGGTGGCCTCTAAGATTCTAGGATGAGGGATCTCAAGCTCAACCAACCCACAATAGTAGGGATAAGGGATATCTCAAGGCTTATCATCTAGAAGCCTCGAGAAGCTTCTTTTTTCCCTTTTTACCCAGGGTACCGCTCTTCTCCTTCTATGACAGAGTGGTTCTAGTAATAACTGCCTATGGACCAAGGGTAACAGGCGGTGGCACCACTTGTGGAGAACTGATGAAAAGCGGTGCGAACAGGGGTACCGCTCCTGGATAAAGGGGCATGAGTAGTGCTGGGAATTTGTATGATAGACTGATAAAAAACCATTTAGTCTTCACTCCAAAATTTGGGATTCAGGGAAAGTAGGTATGTCAAAGGTCTTATCACATGATGGTGATAGGATTTTGGTATAACACTTGGTTGGTATCGAGACTCTCAGTGGCTCCTAAATTGTAGGGATTGGTCTAGGAGGCTCCTAAACTGATGCATGCAAGTGCAATAAGTGGCAGTAGGCCTCAATTAGTGTTCCCCACATTTTATTAACTAGAACATGTGCCCCAATTAGGCCAAGTGGACCCAATGGTGCTAATGACTAAAAATAGACTGGATGGACTCCCGATTTAGACATGACTCCTGATTTAGACATATGACCAAATTGGACAAGGGAGGATTAATAATACTAACACTCCCCCTGAATTCTAACTTGGACAATCTATGGGCCTTGGTAACTAATTCCATAGGTCACCCATTACATCAAGTAAAGTAAAGTAAATGCTCAATACAAGGAGCTAGGGAAAAAACTACATGGGAAAAAACCCCCCCCTCTAACTAAGCAGATAGAATTAGGATTCAAGTTTGAAAAACTTGAAAATGTGTTGCTGCAATCTCTGTGATGTAGTGGAGTAGTATGAATGATGTCCTGTGCACATGTATCTTGGGGCCTGACATGTATACTTCTCCATCTTCTCCCAAAATGATGATGGAAGGAAGGAGGAATGTAACCTTTGTCTCTTGCTGGATGAAGAGGTGTATGACGGCTCTATTCTTCTGAATGTAGTGATATTGAGCCCTTTCCATGTAGCATCTTATAGGGAGTCTATTGCATCTCTCTGAAGGAGGTAATATTGCATGACATAGCACAAGGGTATTTCCCTTCTGAGTGTCAGATTGATTTCCAGTCATCTTTCTAGCTTCCAATTTGGAAGGAGGGACTGGATCTGGATCTAAATCACCCTGAATCTTAATCTCATAAATGGATATAGCTAGATCTACAATAAATTTACTACTATTGCCAATCTAAATACTAGGACCATCAAAAGACTTCAAGGAAGAGAATGATTCTCTGGATGCAACCATATGATTGGAAGCTCCAGAATCAATGAGGAAGGCATGTGTTGTGGAGCAGCTAGCCTTCAATGCATGGCATGTCTCTTCATATTCTTTAGTTAATTCCTTTTGGTCAACCTTCCTTGCACTAGCTGGTACAATAATGTTATGCTTCTTTATAATAAGCATCTCGTCTATTGTTCTTCTCATACATGTGATTTCTGGATGAAATCCCCTTCCACAGTAAGAACATAGTGTCTTTCCTTTGTCATACTTCTTGCTTCTCTTCAAACCTGAAGGCTCTTTTGACTGCTCTTTCTCTACATGAGACTCATCCTTTTGCTTCGCTTTGTCATTCACTACCTTAAGTCCTCCTGCAACAAGTTCTTGATCTCTGGAAGATCGAATGATCCCCATTTGGATCAATTTGCCATGCTCCTAAGTAAGAGATTCAATGAAAGAGTCAAGAATAGGCATCTTCCAATTTGGAGTAGAGAGATTCATAGAATGAAATGTTGATACAAAGACTGAATAGTATGCACCAAGCTTGGAGAGAATGGAAAGGATGATTCAATCATCCTCCTTCTCTACCTTTCTGTTGTAGCTGCAACTTTTCTCCCCCTAATTTCTTAAATTTTTTGGGGGCCCCTCCTTATCACTTAGAGTTGTTTTGATTTCGTGTGATCCATGAAGGTTTGGTCTAGCCTTAGCTTTGGTCGATTCTAATGATTGATTTGAAGCCTGTCTCTCCAGAGCACGTTTGTGTTAAGATTTTTATTGTGGATCATAGAGTTGAATGTGGGTTTGATAGCCAGAGTTTAGTCAGATCAGTTGCCTTTTAAGTAAATCGTTGTCTCTGAGATATTTTAGTCTGGTCGCTGCTGTGTTGAGCTCTTAAACACTTAGTTTTTTTGTGATCGGGCGTAAATTTTATGTTAGATCAGAAGTTGTGAAGTTTCTGCCCCTCCACCGTTGCGACCCCGAAATTGTTTATTCGTCCAATGTCAAAGCTGTCCGTTTTTTGATTGACTTTTCCCGCCTTTTCGTCGCGTGCCTGAAGCCTCTACCTTTCCACCATTGCGGCGGGAAAAGTGTTCTCACCCCCGAAACGGAAAACCGTTCGACTTCCAATTTAAAGCCCCTCTTTCCCGTGTTTCGCTTATCCACAACTTATGCCTCGCCCGGCGTTGCAGCCGGGAAAACCTTGTGGCCTCCGATCTTATTTCGTTTCGATTGCCGACTTTAGGTTTTCCCGCCAGTGAGTTTCCTGTTGACCATCGTAGGCTAGGTTTGTCAAACCCGTAGGTGGTGCACCTACCATTTCCTTGTGGAATAGTCATTTTTAATTGTTAATATTGGTTGTTTTGAATGATGCTTGTCGATTGATGGCAGGCGGTTTTGAAGAAAGCGGTCAATCTACCGAGGTGCAGAGAAAGACGGACCCGTTTGGCGGAAGTGTGACTGAAACTAGGGGAGTGGAGGACGAAATCCGGAGCCGTAAACGCACGAACCCAAAATTGATCAGTTACCAAGTGGCTCATGATTGCATACAGACAAGATATGGGAATGTGAAGCATTTGAGAAACTAAAAGACCATGCGTTTCGGGGAAAACAAAACGCTCTGTAATTGTAGTTTAAATAGAGGAAAGTGGAACTAAGAAAGGGGCTTTTTTCCCTGGAAAAGATTGGTAAACCATTTCTTTGTAAGAGGAACTATTTCATTTTACAAGAAGGAACTGCAACTTTTGCCTGTTGAAAAAAGCGAAAGGTGGAATGTATCAATGCGACTAAATGAATAATGTTGAAGAGGAACTACTTCATTTTTAGCTGTGTTTCATTTGCTGTGAGAGTGTTTGACTTCCTGAACCTATGTTCTTGTTGAATGTTCTTCAGTATATTTTATGATGTTTTCCACCGTGAGTAATAAGTGTTGTTCATAAAACAATTAGCTATCTAGTTGCTTAAATATCTGTAATTGTTCATGTGTCTTGAATGAAGTATCAGCTATCTGTAATTCTTCATTATGCACCTAAAAAATGTATTACTCACCAATAAATGCTAATTCTGCTCCCTAGGGATAGTTTAGATAAGTAGTTTATTTTCTTGTCGTATGTGATTTGAATGTTTGTGAGCCTTAAGACGAGAGGTAAGAGCCTGCGCATCACATTGTGACTGCTCCCTACATTTTATCACCCTGCATTGTTAGTTAGGCACCTGCATTTCATAATTTAAGTCAAAATGCAAAAAACTCGGTGCACCGGGCTGCAACCGGTAAACCCTTTGTTTGTTGCTTGACCTACGGTAGCCGGACCACAAACCGGACGGATTCCCTATACCAAACGGTCAACGGACTAGTTGGGAACGTTGATTGGGGAGAATCCCTTACTGTTGTCGCCTGCAAATTTCGGGGCCTCAACACTTTCACAGCTTCAATTGGAACACTAGATTCTTGAATTTTGTGAAGAATTCATTGACTGTTTTGAAATTGGATGGATGGAGAAAGATCAACTCATTGTCCAGCTGATAGACCCTTAGATCATCCTGCTTGTCAAATAAGGAGGAAATCTTATCCCAAACCTCCTTGGGATTCTTCAATCCATTGATATGGAAGAGAATATCTCGAGAAATTGAGAGGCACAAGCATCCATAGGCTTCATCAAGTATGTTCCAATACTTTTCTTTGTCAACATAATGAATTGGCTCTTTCTCTACTTCCATTGTGAGTATGAAGAGTATTTTAGAGTGTAGTTGCATCTCCATGTCCTCCTTCCACTGGTGATAGTTGAAAGGAGTGAGGATCGCCATTGGAGGGGCCATCTAGAATGTAGTAGAGATGACTGAGTTGTTGTAGCAAATGCTACGAAGGAGACTAAGATGCTTGTAGCAAATGCAGTGAAGAGGAATGATAAACCTCTAAATCACACAATCAAACAGAAAAAATAAGGTTGACAGTCTACACTTTTGGAATTTCCTTCACACCCAGCATAGTTGATCAAGCAAGCTTGATCAACAATTACTTAACTTGGGATATTATGTGTTAAATTCTCCGATTCTGGTGCAGTACTAGGAGCAATTTTGCTCAAAAAATTTATCAAAGTATGGATCTATAGTAGGAGAAGTGCCTTGTCCTACTGAGTATCTGATACCATATTAAATTGAGCACATAGATCTATGGATCAACACACAATTCACAAGAATAGATCACACAATTTAATCAGTAATTGAAGAATGAAACAATGCAAAAATGGATTTCAACTGTGAATTCTTTCATTAGTCAAAAGTAATTAGATAATAATTACAATGAAGTATAATGGCTAAATAGCCACAAACAATTCGAATCCCTCTGAGGAAATTCAAATTGATTAGACTCTACTTGACTAAATGGTTAACTGACCTTGTCTAAATCATTATCGAAGGACTGAATGGTTAACTGACCTTGTCTAAATCATTATCAGAGTTAATCAGAGTTCTAAAACACAACTCAAGTGTCTAATTCAGTGTTAACTAAGCTTAATTTACTGTGGTAGGTAAGGAATGCGCCTCTCCTGCATGAAGCCATGCAAACCTAGAGTTAACTGAATGTAGAGGACTGGAAGTGAATGTAACTAACTCCTAACTGAGATTGACTAGTCACCAACTCAACTAAATTGACCTTGGTTGGTATCGACACTCCTAGTGGCTCCTAAATTGTAGGGAGTGATCTAGGAGGCTCCTAAACTGATGAATGCAAGTGAAATCAATGGCAGTTGGCCTCAATTAGTGTTCCCCATACTTTAGTAACTAGAACATGTGCCCCAATTAGTCCAAGTGGACCCAATAGTGCTAGTGACTAAAAATAGACTGGATGGACTCCCGATTTTGACATGACTCTTGATTTAGACATATGACCAAATTGGACAAGGGAGGATTGATAATCCTAACAAAAGGGCTAGACCTATAGTTGATGAATCTCTATATGGGATCTAAACCTACATCTAGCATGAAAAAGTGTTGGCTCTATAGAACTTCTGAGGATGTGTAGATTTGATAGATGTCACTAGTCAATGGTCGACGAGATGAATTGTTGCAGCAATGATGATGATGATGTATAGATATTGTGTCCATTTGTGATGATGACCAGGTTAGAAGAATATCTTCCTTATTAAGAGGGAGTTTTGTTGATAATGTAACTTCATAATCTATTCTTCATTGTATTACGTGTATTATATTATTATTATGCGTTATTGTACTTTTATTGTACCTCATTTTGGGGATGTTTTCCCTCCGATTGGATATGATAAATTTGTCATGTAAGAGTCGAGGTAAAAACTTCATTATAAGTTGGGGAAATAGTCCCCAAGAGAATAATGTAAAATGTATTTTTGAGTCTTCCTAGGAGAAGTCGGCCCGGTAAGGTCTAGAAGTTGGACTTGTTGAACCAGAAGGTCACCCAACTGAAGAATATAAATAGGGAGGTGCCATCCCTCATTTGGACACACAACAAGTGAAATCAAATTCATTGCTAGAGTGAGAAAGACAATTTCACTAGTGAAGAAGAAGAATAAGCAGCATAAGACATCTTATATTTGTTTTTCTAACTTTGTATGACATTGTACTAAGTGACGAATATATACGGAAGAAGTTGTTGGATTTTCTCCCTTGTGGTTTCCCAAGATAAAATATTTATGTCTTTCTTTTATGTTGTGCTTATATATCTTTCAGTGATCCTATTGTATTATATTATAGTTCTAACATATTTGAATTAAAGTGAAAACTCTACCAATATATGCACCTTTACTCAAGAGTGAATGTTGAAATATAAAAATCTATGAACTCTCCATGTTCGACAAGGAACCTGGACAAGCTTACCTTTTGTAGAGGAATAGCACCAAAATATCAAGCAGAGTTAGTAGAAGACACATTTTTGGAGAAGAACTCCATAACAACTAGCTAAGGATAGTATGAACTCTAGAAATTGAGGTTGAAAGCACAGACATGTCCCCACCCCTCTACCAGAGAGAGGACGCGACTATGCTACTATCTAATCCGGGAAATCTAGCCCCATGAATGTAATATAAAATGGATTGAAGAGAAAACATACACAAGTGCATAAACCATTAACATACATTGGAAGAAAAATACATTCCATTCATTCACATGTTCATCTTAAGTCATTAGCAAATGTAAATACAAAGATTTAAACACAAGAATACTTATCTTGGAAGCAAAGCTCGTCCCGCAACCAACTATGTCGCTGCAACGTTCCACCCAACCATAGGGCAGTATTCTCATCAATATCTCAGCATCACTGCCACCCCTGATATGGGAATGATTCCCACAAGAAATAAGGAACACTAGCAATCTCACACATAGCTAGGGATACCACAAAATTATGCCAAGCCAACACAGTTGGGTTTATCATGCTGCAAAGGAGATGGAAAGGCTGACTGCTAAGCTAGTGATCTCAACCATAGAGCTATGGACACCTACACCAGATCTGGCCTATATTTTAGAACATTTACACACCCAACACAAGGAAACACCCCCTTCTCTGCTACACAGTCCCTCGAGCTATTCCTTCTCTTCAAGCACAATTCAGGGTGTGCAAAGAAGAAAACCAGCACCCTAGATATGTCTGTGAGGTTCCTTAACAAACTAGGTTTATCAAGCTGGTCATACCCCATTTCCACTCCCAATTCAGTTCATACCAAAGCACATATGCATACACAACAAGATACCCAATTCTTGGTTGAGGAAAATAGTTTTGGCAACAAAACGAATTTCCATGATGGGTAAAAACAACCCCCTATCAACAATTCAATTCCCAGGGATGTTATGGCCCTAACATGGCCAAAACAGACTCAACAACACCCAAGAAAATTGTGGGTCTCTTCTCCCACTCGCTGGGCATTACCAAAAACAATTTCCAGCTTGGAAAACATTGGGGAAATGCAGCCAAATCATGGGGAAGGAAACCCACCCACTGATCATTACCAAAAATGAATTCACATCCTGGGGAAATTGAAGAAAACATTTTCCCATGTGAGGGAAAACACACTGAAAACCAAAAACGTGAGGAATCTCAACCACGTGAGTGCATGAAGATAAATTTCTGCCTGCACATGAGTGCATGAAGAAAATCTCTTAGGCGTGAGTGATGTGTGGCTTCTCTCTTCCACATGAGGGAAAATGGGAAAAAAACCTTTCCCCTTGGGAAAGCGTGTGGTCAAGGCTGACATCCCTGCCAGAATTGATGGGTGCCCATACTCCCCAAGCCCCAAGGCAATAACTTCCCAACTAAGTTTTGGAGAATTTAATTGGTTGGTGAATAAGACAAGAAAAGGTGGTTGGTAGTTGATGGGTTCTCCTATTGACACTTGGCTTCTTCCCATTGCCTTGGATGTTAAATATTCCACCCCCTTATCCATAGGAAATCATGCCCCCGTCTCGTTATTTGTTGCATTGACATAGATGGTTGTGGGTTTTTTAATTAAATTACATATTTACATGATGTCCAAAAATTATAATGTGTCGGCTAACACAAAATACCATTAGCATCGATTTTAATCGCTGAACCTAAAACAATAAATCAATGGTGGATCTTTTTCCTTTAGCTCCACACCACGATTAAATACAATATAAACATCATATACATATTTAATGCAAACAAGGTCAAAACTGGGGTGTTACATTCCCCTCCCCCTTCAACAGCATTATCCTTGGTGCTTTACAAAATTGAACAAAAATTCTACACGGGTATCGCCCTCAGTGCTCTACAGAATTGAACAAAAAGGGATGTGCCAATCGCATGGCATTCTCTAGCTTCCACATAGCCTCTTTAGGACCGTAGTGCTCCCATTGCACCTTTACCTTCCCTATGGCTCAGTTCCAAAGCATTATGACCTTCTTGTCAAGGATGCGCATTGGCTCTATTTGGAACTCTCCCTCGAGTTCCACCTGAATCACATCCTAATTTATCACATGGTTAGGATCATGTACATATTTCTTAAGCAAAGAAACATGAAAAACATTATGAGCTCTAGTGCTAGAAGGCAATGCAAGTCTATATGCAACTGACCCTATTCTTTCAAGCACTTCAAATAACCCACAATATCTAGGTGATAGCTTGGCACAGCTTCCAAGCTTCAAGGAACTCTTCTTTTCCCTCACTATGAGGTAAACATGATCCCCAACACTGAACTCTCTGTTCACCCTAGGCTTATCTGCATATCTTTTCTGTCTGTCCTGGGATGCTTTTAGATTCTTTTTTTTATCTTTACAACCTCCTACTCCATCTCCTTGAGAAATTTTGGACAAGGTGCAACCTTGTTTACTGGATTATCCCAAGTCATTGGTGTCCTACACCTCCTACCATACAAAGCTTCATATGGACTCATCCCCAAGGATGATTGTTTTCCATTGTTATATGCAAACTCTACCAAGTGTAAAAAATCTTCCCACTTGGTTGGTTTGTCCATCACATACATGTGAATCATGTCTTCAGGAACTTTATTTACTCTCTTTGTCTACCCATCAATCGGAGTATAGTAGGAAGTGCTGAAGTTTAGCTTTGTACCCAAATCTGCAAACCAACCCTTCCATAAATTGGAAGTGAACTTGACATCTCTGTCAAAGACTATTGCCTTAGGAAATACATGCAATTTGAAAATCTCCTTCATGGATATTTTTGCAATGTCATCAGTATTGTGTGTATACTTAACCGGTATAAAATGTGCTGCCTTTGTCAACTTGTCCACCACAACCATGATGGAATCATGTTGTCTCCAAGTCATCGGTAATCATCTAATAAAATCCATGGAAATAACTTCCCATTTACATTTTGGAACCAGCAAAGGCTACAACAAACCTGCTGGTTGTTGATGCTCAACCTTTACCTGCTGACATTTCATGTACCTTGAAATATATTCAGCCATGTCCTTTTTCATTCCTAGCCAAAAATACTATTTTCTAGATGTAGCAATTGTCTTCTGATATCTTGGGTGACCAGAATATAGATCTTGATGGATTTCATCCATAACAACTCTCCTCAAATCTGCTACATTTGGAATATAAATTATATTCTTATAGGTAAGAATTCCATCTTCTTCCAATTTATATCCATCATACTTCTTTTCAAGGATTTGCTGCTGCAACTTGTTCTTGACCTGTGCATACAATTCATCTTCGGCAACATGATTAACAATCTACTTCCTCAACTCCGATTGGAAAATACTAATGGATGCCACGTGCATTTCCTGTACCTTCCTACTGAGTGCATCAGCTACCTTATTCTCTTTCCCGTTTATGTGCTTGATTTCAAAATCAAACTCACATAAAACTCCAGCAATCTAGCTTGCCTGACATTTAGAGTAGGCTGATCAAACAAATACTTTAGACCACAATGGTCTGTCCTTAGCTCAAATTTTCTACCCATCAATTAATTCCTCCACATCTTGAGAGCATGTACTATGGCTGAAATGTCTAGATCATGAGTGGCATATTTTTTCTCATGTTCCTTCAACTTTCTTGATTGATAACATATCACATGGTTGTCTTGCATAAGGACTCCTCCAATCCCTTGACCGCATGCATCAGTACACACCACAAAATATTTTTCTTGGTCTGCAATCTTCAATACTGGTGCACTTATGAAATTATTCTTCAACTGCTGGAATATTTCTTCACACCTCGATGTCCATTCAAACTTTATTCCCTTCTTTTGCAAAGAAGTCATTGGATGTGCAACCTTGGAGAATCCTTCAATGAATCTCCTGTAGTATTATGCAAGTCCCATAAAAGATCTTACATCTGTCACATTTCTTGGAGTAGGCCAATTCATAATGGCATCAATCTTCTCAGGGTCTATAGATATGCCCTCATCTGAGATAATGTGACCCAAATAATGAATCCTATCTCTGTAAAAGTCACACTAACTCAACTTTGCATACAGCTTATGATCCTGAGCAATTGTAATGTCAATCTCAGATGCTCTTCATGCTCTTCCTCATTCTTGGAATAAATAAGAATGTCATCAAGGAAAACAAGAACAAACTTTTACAATACCTGCTGAAGACACTATTCATAAGGCACATAAATGTAGCTGGTGCATTTGTGAGACCAAATGGTACCACTACAAACTCATAATGTCCATACCTTGTTCTGGAGGTTGTATTATGAATGTCTTCATCCTTTATCCTTACCTGATGGTAACCTGACCTTAAGTCAATCTTGGAAAATACCTTTGCTCCTCTCATTTGATCAAAGAGGTCATCAATCCTAGGAAAATGGTATTTATTTTTCACAGTGACTTTGTTCATCTATCTATAATCAATACACAACCGGAGTGTACCATATTTCTTCTTTATAAACAGAACCGGTGCTCCCCAAGGAGACACACTCAGCCTAATGTACTTCTTCTCCAACAACTCTTGTAATTGCATCTTCAGTTCTAGCATTTCTGGTGTACTCATTATGTAGGGTGTCTTGGAAACTAGTGCTGCTCCTGGAACAAGTTCAATTGTGAAATCAATGTCCCTCTTTGGAGGAAGCCTTGGAATCTCATCAGGAAACACATTAGAGGAAATTTCAACTCAAAATGGGCCTCCTAAGGAAAATTAATAAAATAATAGTTAAAATAATAAAATAATATTTATTAATTTTGGAGGAAGAAAAGAAAAAACAACCTTTTTTTGTTCATATTTTCGACATATCTCCCTGTGTGTTTACTCAAATTTCAATCAATAGAGCTCATTGGATGTGGAATTAAATTTTGCATCCAACAAGTACCCACTCGGCATACTTTTGACGGGCCCCGCTACCCCAAAAACAAAAAATGCCTGAAAAAACGTGATGATGATGTCATCATCACGTTTTTTCAGGCATTTGTTGTTTTTGCGGTAGCGGGGCCCATCAAAAGTATGCCAAGTGGGTACTCGTTGGATGCAGAATTTAATTACGCATCAAATGAGATCTATCGATCGAAATTTGAGTAAAAACATAGGGAGATATGTTGAAAATAAAAACAAAAAAAGTAGTTTTTTTTATGATACCTATCCCCAAATTTATATTAAAAATTTGTTTAAGAGGTGCTCCCTTTTTTAATTTTAAATCATTTTAATTGGCTAATACATGATGACATGGAATTTGTATTATTTTTGGAAGGCCCATTTTAAATTGAAATTTCCTCTAATGCATCCCTGAATTCCTGCAATACATGAAAGTCCTCCAACCTAGGAGTTTCATTCTCTATTGCCTCCAAAATGTGAGTTGCATACAATTGGAAACCTTTCCTACATAACTTCTTCAACTGCATTCCTGAAATCTTCCTTACAGAAATCACCTTTGGAATGCCTCTTATAACTCTTGGGTTTCCTTCTTCATCCATGTATTCAAAAGTCTTATTGTAACAGTCAATATTTACCCTGTGAGCTTCTAACCAATCCATTCCAATCAGAACATCATAGGAACCAAGTGGTACAACATTTAGATCAACACAAGTGACCAATCCATTCATGACCAACAGGAATTTTTCTACCACTTCACTAACCTTTCTCTTAGTTCCAGTGGCTAGCTGAAATAACCAAGATTTGCTATGCTTTACTTTCTTAAAAGCTCAAATCTTCACTACTCTAGGGGTAATGTAACTGTGAGTAGAACCATGGTCAATCAAAATAGGAATAGATTGCTCAACAATGTTACCTACCACTTCAACCACAGTGGACTAGTGATCTTCCAGGCGGTCCTCCAGTGCTGCATAAATCCTAGGGATGACCCTTGCTACTTGACCCACTGTTTCTGCCTCTTGAATGTTCTAAGCTGGCCTTTCATTCTCATTCTCAAGTGGACAATTCCTGCGCATGTGGGGTCCTCCACATTTCCAACATTGGAGTGGTTATCCCACCACTCCAGCTAGCTTACTCACATCTTGGATGGTTGCTTCTGCTGATTCCTGAAGTTAGAAGGTTTGAAACCTTTCTTTTTTGGGTCAAACTTCTCATTCGTTTTGTCCTTCCATGTCTTATGATAACCAGGTTTTCCTTTTCTTTGCTCATAACAGTACTTAGCTTTCCTTATTGCTTCTTCCAGAGTTCTAGGTTCATAAAACTCAATTATGTCTTTGTAAGACTAAGGCAATCCACTCAGGAAACGTTGGATATTCACCTTATCAGCTTTGATGTACCTGACATACCTCAACAGCTCCAAGAACTTGTTTGCATACTATTCCATGGTCTACTATCCCAATATAATCTCATGGAATTCTTTGATCTTGTCTAAGAGGTACTTTTGCTTGAAATAATTCTGGAACTGCTTCCACACAATCTACCTTTCATTAATATTTTTTCACTTGCCTAAAGTGCTCCCACCATATGGATTTTCTTCCAGTCAAATTGAATATGGCTACCCTAGCCTTCATATTTATGGAGTAGTCTTGGACTTGGAAATATTTTCTCATCCCAAGAAGCCAAGCTTCCGCTTCTTGACCATTCTTTATCTCAACATTGAAGGTAGGTGGCCTTGCCTTCTTAAACTCATCACGTGAATGGTTCTGGTAATGCCTCTTCCTCTCATCTTTGTGAGAAGAAGAACTTGAACTTCTAGTGGATCCTTCATAATCAAATGACCCACTAGGAGATCCCTTCCTTCTTCTAGTACTGCTCTTACTACCTTCCGGTCCCTAGAGTTCATCCACCTCTGGATGTCCGTTAAACTTTGCAGCGTGGATGCATTCAGTTGATTCTGCTCCTCCTGAGCCTTAACCAATCTTTCATTATCTACCCTATAACTTTGCATCTCCTCCCTTAGGATTCTCATGGTGGCTGCAAAATACAGGGGAGTCTCTTGCAATCTCCTCCCATTAGACTCTGTCTCAGCATTTCCAACTCGGACATTTCCCCCCATAGCATATTCCTCATACTCATTGGGGTTTTGTGCATCATCATACACATTGTAGGTTCTCATGGCTCATCCAAACCAAATTTACTAAGTTTTACTATCTGGAATGTTTCCTTTGAAGGTGACTATGATTCTGCAAAATGTGTTAATAAACATAATTGTTAGTTGCATAACACTCATATGAATCATACATTACTTACCTACATTAGAAACACCATATATTGACAACTTTGTCAAACCACATAATTTTCTTTTCACAAAGAATGACTATCTGAAGGGGACGACGGGGGTCAAGGGGGTCTTTCCCCCTTGTGTCTTCCCTGCACCACTGCAAAGTGGGTCGAGGGAAGCACCCTTGTTTTTTTTTTGTAAATATTTTATTTTCACGCAATCTGGCACATAAGATTTCTACCATTTTTACCTTTATGGTCCCTATAAATCCCACTGAAAACCTGCCAAAATTCTCTTTTTCGGAGCAACTCAGATTTTCCACCCAATCAAAAAACTCACTGAAGTTTTTCGACATGTCGGATCGACTCACATTTTCCCTTCCGACACGCCAACAAAACTCAACATTTCTTTTCGATTGGGTAGGAAAAACTCGTTGTTTCCTTCTTATGGGTAGGCAAAACTCACTGATCTCATCCAACGTATCAACAAGCTTTCCCTTTTCTTGTCGATCGGAAAACTCATCAAAAAATTTCAACATATCAGAAAAACTTACCGAGTTCACCCACCATGTATCAGAAACACTTCGACCTTTCGTTTTGATATGGGATTTTTGACACTTAAACAAAAAATTTCAAAATTTTTCTTTCTTTGCTTGGCATCGGCAAAACTCATCCGAGATGCATCAGAAAACTTATCCGAGATGCATCGGAAACTCATCCGAGATGCATCGAAAATCTCATCCGAGATGCATAGGAAATCTCATCCGAGATGCATCAAAAAACTCATCTAACTTTTTCAACGTATCAGAAAAACTTACCGAGTTCACCCGATTTTCACCACTTAGAAAATTTTCAAAAAGTTTCTTTTATTTTTCTTCTCATCGACTCAACTCAGCTTTTCAAGCCAACACCATCAACTCAACTCAATATTTCAAGCCGACAGAAACTAGGCCAACTAAGCCGATGTGCAAAATCTCAAAACACTTAGAAAATTTTGGGATTTTTTTCTCTTTCTTTCCCTTCGTTGGCTCAACTTAGCCAATTCATCCGACACTGTATCGGAAGAACTTGGCCAACTGAGCCGATATATGAAATTTCTAACATTTAGGAAAATTTTGAAATTTTTTCCTGTGTGTGCTTCTTTTCCTGCTAACCACATAAGGTAATTCTAGCCTCTATCAGCTTCTCTTCTTGGCCCATTGAGGCCCATGATGTAACATGAGATCTGATACCACACTGTCATGTCCCCACCCCTCTACCGGAGAGAGGACGTAACTATGCTGCTATCTAATCCAGGAAATCTAGCCCCATGAACGTAATATAAAATGCATTGAAGTAAAAATATACACAAGTGAATAAACCATTAACATACAGCGGAAGGAAAATACATTCCATTCATTCACATGTTCATCTTAATTCATTAGCAAATGTAAATACAGAGATTTAAACACAAGAATACCTATCTTGGAAGCGAATCTCATCCCACAACCAGCTATGTTGCTGCAACGTTCCACCCAACCATAGGATAGTGTGCTCATCAATCTCTTAGCAGCACTACCACTCCTGAGCTGGGCACGATTCCCACAAGGAATAAGGAACACTAGCAGGATCACACATAGCCAAGGATACCACAAAATTCAGGCAAGCCAACACAGTTGGGTTTATCGGGCTACAAAGGAGCTGGAAAGGCTGAGATCTAATACAAAGTGAGCTCAACCATAGAACTATGGACACCTACACCAGATCTAACCTAGCTTCTAGAACATCTACACACCCAACACAAGGAAGTACCCCCTTCTCTACTACATAGACCCTCGGGCTAGGCCTTCCCTTCCAGCGCTATTCAAGGTGTGCAAAGAAGAAAACCAACCCCCTAGATTTGTCTGTGAGGTTCCTTCACACACTAGGTTTATCAAGTTGTTCAGACCCCATTTCCACTCCCAATTCAATTCAGACCAAAGCATAGATGCATACATAGGAAGATATCCAATTCTGGGTTGAGGAAAATAGTTTTGGAAACAAAACGAATTGCCACAATGGGTGAAAATAACCCCCTAACAGAAATTCGATTCCCAAGGATGTTTTGGCCCTAACATGTTCGAAATGGACTCAACAACACCCAAGAAAATTGTGGGTCTCTTCTCCCACTCGCTGGGCATTACCAAAAACAATTTCTAGCTTGGAAAACAATGGGGAAATGCAGCCAAATCGTGGGGAAGGAAACCCACCCACTGATCATTACCAAAAATGAATTCCCATCCTGGGGAAATTGAAGAAAATGACTACCCATGTGAGGGAAAACACACAGCAAACCAAAAACGCGAGGAAGCTCAGCCACATGAGTGCATGAAGATAAATGTCTGCCTACACGTGAGTGCATGAGGAAAATCTCTTGGGCGTGAGTGGTGTGCAACTGCTCTCTTCCACGTGAGGGAAAATGGGAAAAAAACATTCCCCCTTAGGAAAGCGTGTGGTCAAGGCTGACATCCCTTCCAGACTTCACAGGTGCCCATACTCCCCAATCCCCAAGGAAATAACTGCCCAACTAACTTTTGGAGAATTTAATTGGTTGGTGAATAAGATAAGGAAAGGTGGTTGGTAGTTTATGGGAGTCTCCTATTGACGCTTGGCTTCTTCCCATTGGCTCAGAGGTTAAATATTCCACCCCTTATCCTTAGGAAATCATGCCCCCATATCATTATTTGTTGCATTGACATAGCTGGTTGTGGGTTTTTTTAATTAAATTGCATATTTACATGATGTCCAAAAATTATAATGTGTCAGCTAGCACAAAATACCATTGGCATCGATTTTAATCGCCAAACCTAAAACAATAAATCAATGGTGGGGATTTTTCCTTTAGCTCCACACCATGATTAAATACAATATAAACATCATATACATTTTTTATGCAAACAGGATCAAAACTGGGGTGTTACAAGGACAACCTCCAAACAAGGCTAAATGGTACTCCAAGGAGAAGGTAGATGGAAAATTCCCTCACCTCTTTTAGTAAAATATTTTGGGGACTAAAATCCTCCAAAAAGGGGGAGGGGTGATCTGAAATGGATCAATATATATATTTTCATCTACTTTTGTGATTTTTGGGTAGAAAGGTCGCATGAATTGGATTATAGCACCCATTTTAGGGGTATGTATCACTTTGTAAATTTGGAGTCTACATTTTTCCAAGGCCTATTTGAGGGCTTAAACAATGTTTTTGGGGTCTGTTAAGTCAGTAATTTTTCCTCCTTTATTGGTTTATTTTTCCAATTTTGGTTTGTTTTCCAATCACCCTCAGTTACATTTTTGGTTTGATTTTCAGTTTTGGGTCTCCTTAGAGATTCTATTGGTGATTGAGTGGTTTTTGAACATAGTCTTGTTAGGTTTTATTTAGTTTTTAATGATTTGTTTAGATTTTAAAAAGGGTAAAGAAAGTCTTATGTTCAAATGTTGATTCAATGATATGTTTAGAGAGCAAGTAAACTTGTTTTATAAGCCTAACAATCCTCTAAACCTCCGACAGTTTAGTAAAAAGCTGTAAAATTGCGATAAATTGGCACAGGAAAGATTCTTGTAGCGCTGGCGAAAAAGTTAATGAAGGAAGCGCTACAAGAAAATCACGCCTCTCTGATTTTCAAATTTTTGGGCAAATTTTCATCATGGGTGTCGACTGGAAATGATTGATGGTATTTTGCAGTATGTTTTAACACGTGTGGTTGCAGATTAGACGTGTCTTTTAGCAGATTTTAGTCACGCAGCCGAAGCAAAGTGCATCATTGCTAAAAACGTGGAATCAGTTGAGAAGACCAGCAAATCTCGGCTTAACCGTCAAGTTTCTCGTTCTATATGCATTATTGTAGGAGAGACGAGTTCGTGGAGGAGAGCTAAGGCGCTAAAAAACCGGATAGTGTTCCCACAAAGAGAAGACAGCATTCATTAAATTAGGGCAGTTTGTTTCTTTCATTCGCGGTTGAGGAGACGATCCGGAGACAGTTGTGCATCTAAGGAGAGACCGTTGCCACTTGAAAACAAAGCCTTAAGCTATGAAATTTAAGAAATTGGTATGTGCCTCGCTATAAAACCCTTGTAGCTCGAAATTTGGGTTTTTCTTATTTCTTGGTGATTTGAAGAAATTGGCTATTTAAAAGGTTAGAATGGAACATAAAGTATCATCTTCATCACTGAAATAGTCACCAGGAACTCTGATAAAAGATCTGAAGGAACAGAGCACTAAAAGCCTTTGAATTTAAAACAGCCAGCCTGTGAAATTGAGTGATTGTCTGAAGGAAGAAGGTTTATAATTTGTTCTCCCATATACTTGAAGCTCTGGTGAGGACGCATGGTGATTGTAAAGAGCTGCTTGAATGGAGTTTTGTCTTTAACCTAATGCCAATATGAACCAACATTTTCAGAAATCAGCATGTACAGGATTTATATATTGACTGGTTATGATAACTTTCATACAGAGGTTGTTTTGCTGTTCTATTTGAGTGGTTTGTAAACTTCTGAATTTATTATGAGATGTGAAATCATTTGCAAGAAGAACCAGTCCCGAATGATTACAAGACATATAAGCAGTATGTACAGGATTTGGTGACAGTTTGGGGCTAGGATACAGATTTTGGCAAACACTGGTGTATTTGCTCTTTCTTTTCATACTGACAGTCCAACTTGATTCGATGAATGTATGGCTGACCTTGTATGAAGTACTGGGAGTGTTAAGGTTTGAAGTGAAGCTGTCTGGATACTTCTAGATGCAGGCATTTGAGTGAGGCCTTAATGTATCATATCCATAGCTATTGACAGTTTTCCATTTGCATTTAAGTACTCTGGACATTACAGTGCCATTGTGAAATGTACAAAACAGTTTGTCATAAGAAAGGAGTTTCTGTTTGAAGACACAGTAGACTGTTTGTACTAAACCCTAAAACAAGGAATTTGATTAGTTCATGTACCCTAACAGTTCGACATTGTGCATGAGGGTGCAGTTTGAAGTTTGAGCAGAGCTATATGGTCCTTATAATAGCTTTCATGAATGTTTAACTTGATCTCATGCTGTATTTATCCATGAACTGAATTATATGGTGGACACAAGTTAAAACTGACACTGCAAGCATGTACAGGGATACCTAGCAGAGTGAGAAGGTGGTCAAACTACAGCAAGCTAATTTCTAAGCATTTCTGGAACATTAAACTAGATTTTTTTCTATCAGTTGAAGGGAAACTATGGGAAAAAGTGGAAAGATAAACAGAGCT
>LPNX010093254.1:39304-68849 GCA_001517045.1 Pseudotsuga menziesii
ATATGAACAGCAAACTATGTTGACAGAACCAAGCACAGGGACATATGGAGATTTTCCTACTTCAAGGGTAAAATCAAACAAGTCTAAGAAGAGGAAAAAGAAAGAGGTAGCTCCATACATAAGATCATACAAAAGGCCTCAAACCAGACCTACAAACAAACTGAGGTGGAACATGAAAAAATTGCTTAACCCTAAACTAGATTCCAGACAAGAAGCAATGTTAATCAATTCTTCTTCCAGTGAAAGAACAGAAAGTTTTCAGCAGGGCAGTAAAGGCAAAAGAAAGGCTGCTGTTTATCCTTCTTCCTCTTCCAAACCTGCAGAGACAAAGCCTAGGTCAAAGTTAGTTGAAATAATTGCTGAAATCAAAGCTAAACTTACCAAACAGCAAGAAGAAGATACAGCAAAGGCAGATGCTTTTGGAGATCATAAACTTGATGAAGAAGATCAGGATATTCTCAGGCAAGCAGGATACTTAGTAGAATCTGATGTTCATGATGATTTTTCAGAGTTTTTAATGCAGGAGGACAATACATCAGAGATCCCAGACTTTGATGAAGAAAATGTACAGGAAAGCATTCAGGGATACAAGGAACACATGAAGCACCTGCAGGAAATGAATGATGGATTATTCAATGTTAATAAAGGGTTGGTGGAGAAGTTGCAGGATATGCATAAGCATTTTTTGGAGCTGTCAGAGGTTTCTAAAGAGGTCCTTAGCAGAAAAAGGGTTGCTGACAGATACACTACAGAGCTGAAGAACACTATTGATCACTTGCAGCAGGAAAATAAAGAATTGCAACAAAAGTTAGCTGACATGAATAAAAAGGATAAAAGAGCTAAGAAAAGGGCTCGAGGTCTAGATGGTATATCTCTTCTTGTGGAGGCAGCGAAGGAGATTTGAGGCAGTTTGTAGTTAGTGGTTCTTTAAGAGGAATAGTTTGTTTTAGTTAAGAGTTTGCTATTTTTAGCAATTTGTAATTTTTGTAAAAACTATTTTTGACTTTACCCTCCTTGGTAATTCGATGGGGGCAGTTAGAGAGTAAAACCTAATTGATTTTGAGATGATGTCTATTTAGAAGAGTTAGGAAGTCAAGGAGAGGGTTCTAATTTTTCTGGAGCATGAGGAGGTCTGTGGGCTATCATACTTTCAAGCTTATTCAAAGATAAGTGTTGTGACTCTCTTGTACATTTACTGATGAAACTATGTATATATGACTCTTTACCCTACTTTTGGTCTGTGTTGGCTTTACTGTGAGTTTGTTTAGCTTCTTAATTGACAATTTCAGTGCTGGTTAATGTTTGTTTTCTAGCAGTGCTTGTTCATTATGGGTAAACTTCAATACAGGCTTTTTGTTAGTTTCTTGTGATATATATACATCTTTATCAGTGATTGTGTTTGATTTAGTTATTGCTTATCTGATGAATGTATTCCCTATATGCTCTTGATGTTTATGACCAAAACACTTAAAACAAAAACCCTAAACCCTAGTTTGAATTGAGATTTTCTCTTGAGATTGTGTTGGCTTGTTCCTCTAGCCTTAGGAACAATTTCTGGCACAAACAGGGTCAAAATTTCATCACTTGCTTCATACTGCTTAATTCCATTTTACACTTCAAGAACTTTCCAATGGTCTAAGAATCACCTCAATTGGAGTCAATATGAGGAAGTTGTGCCTTCTACAATTTGACCTATCAATTTGACGGCCTTGCACTAATACAAAATGGCTAATTTGTTACTAAAAATACAACTAAAATTTTGATATAAGCAACTATAATTGAGATGGTGACTATTGGTAACAAATTCCAGTTTCTTTTCCCCCGACTAAAATTTTAGTGATATATCGCTTAGTCATTGATTGGTTCAATTGATTCATCAATTTGTAATATATTTAATCATTCATTTGTTCATTAATTACCACTATTTTGTAATACACTTACTTGTTTATTTGGTCAGTAATTGTCACCATTTTGTAGTACATTTACTTGTTTATTGGGTCATTAATTATCATTGTTGAATAGTACATTACTTGTTTATTTGGTCATTAATTGTCACCATTTAGTAGTACATTTGCTCATTTATTTAGTCATTATTTTGTTTATCATTTTTACTCGTATATTTAGTGGTGTTATAAATCACTATGCAAGTGATGATGATGATGCCTTCGTGTTTGGTTTAGTAGTTTCATATTCTTTATAATTATTACTAATTTAATTGTTTTATATTCAATATATTTTATTTCATCATCATTATTCAATAAAAAATTATAGGACATGAATAATTTAAAAAATATCATACAATATTGATTCCGATATTATCAATGAAACATGCTATATATAAAATATATACTTAAACAATAAAGAAATAATTCATGTATGCAACTAAATCAGTGGAAAGAAATTAAATTTATATAAACATTTGCACTTGCAACATTAATTAACAAAACTATAAATAACATAATGTACATTTAACCATATATATTTGAGCCACTTAAATATTATATATAAAAAATATGAAAAACCAAGTATGACTGTAATACATTTGAGTTTCCAATTGAATATCCACTAAAACCGGAATGATCAATAATCCGCTAGTTTATGGCAAAAAGTGTCTCATCCATACTCTTAATTAAAACATCAACTTTAAGACTGCAAGTACATGAAAATTGTCTACCTGTGCAATGAATTTTCCAAATATTTCAACATCTACTCATGATTTAAACTTCCTTCCTTTAAAACTCACCACGATGGTAACCATAGTTGGATGAATTTCAATAGGTGAATTCTCCTTCTCCATCATTGTAGTCATATCCTTGTAGGAAAAGTTGTGGACTATATACCTACAAAACAATATGGAAATATATTGCCAAAATGTATGCAACTATTTTTTTGTTAGTTTCCCATAAGGCACTCTGCACAAATATTAACTAACCCTGCAAATCTCATCACCCACTCTTGTAACTAAATGCAGTTGTTGTTTGTTAATGTATGTTTCTCTCTCTATCTCCATTTTATAAATGTTCATGATAAAAGGCCTGCAAAGAAATTGGAATATGAAAAATTGTTACATGACCCAATGCACAAGTACATGCATGCATGATAAGATGATCAATGCTCGTGTATCAAAAAAAATATTAACTATTAAAAAATCCATAATTTGGATGAAGTAGACGTAACATGATTCATGAGATAAACACATTTCATAAATCAACACATAAATAGAAGTTGAAAGTATAAATCATAAATGTAAATTGTAAATAGAAAATTAACATTTACAAAATCTATAGTCCAAACACAATCCAAAGAGACAAGATGCCCAAATCAGTAAAGTCCCAAATGGAAAATTGACAAATGCTAAAAAAATATAGCCTAAGCTATGTTAGGATTTATAATCCTCTGTTGTCAGTAGTTATTCTATTAGATTATATTTTCTTAACTTAGGATTACCTTGGCCACTAGTACAATTGGGTCCACTTGGGCTATTGGTGCCACCAGTACCAGTCACTAGAGTGTGGGGAACACATACAAAGGTTAAATGCAACTAACTGCATGTTCATGCATCAGTTTATGTGCCTCTAAGACTAATCTCTATAATTTAGGAGCCACTGGGAGTCCCACCACCAACCTCCTTCAGTTGTTGGTAGTTGGTAACTACTTAAGCTAAGTTATGCTCCAATTACATTCAGTTAGATTTCCTCCAATTCAGTTAGCTCCAGTATTGCATGGATGCATGTGGGTAGGTGCCTATTCTCACCTACTTCTCACCTACCTCATCATTTTAACTGGTTTAACTGATTCAGATACTGAATT
Source organism: Pseudotsuga menziesii (assembly GCA_001517045.1). Lineage (NCBI taxonomy): Eukaryota > Viridiplantae > Streptophyta > Pinopsida > Pinales > Pinaceae > Pseudotsuga > Pseudotsuga menziesii. The sequence goes on from LPNX010093254.1 coordinate 43,115, forward strand.
AGACATCTGGAGTTAGACCAGAGCTCCGATAGTGATTTAGACACTTCTAGTTAGCCATGCAGTCTGATTGAGTTGGTATATTTGAATCATATCCATATGATTCGAATTCTGATTTATGTAACATTGTTGTATACTGTTGGGATTAATGAATTTTATAATGTAATTATACTGAGCAATTCTTATCCATTTTCTATGAAATTTGTCTTATTCGGTGTGTATTTTTCATTCCATTACACTGTATAATAATACAATTCAATTGCACTAATTTCCTGAATGTCAATGGCACAATAATTTAACATGGTATCATAGCCTACTCAGACATACAACAAGTCTATCCAATCTCCATTGTACACCAGGAGCAGCTGGGTTTCCACATAAGTCCCACAAAGTGTGCATTGCTAACTTTGTATTTGTTTAGAGAAGTCTTTGTGGGCATGACGGACCCTGATAAAGTGTACATGTCTAGATGGAAGGATAGTATCTGACACGATTGAAATTTGTTTTTGATTTTTGCAGTGTTCCTCATAGGTACTACATAGCTTGATTGAATAATTGACTATTCAGAAGGAGAATTGATGGATTCTACTGCTCTTGTACCCCGGATACTTACACCCTTCAACTATGTTTATTGGAGGGTAGATATGCAGGTCTCCTTATGCAAGCTTGGCCTATATATGATGACTATGGGTAGAGAGACAGAACCTCATCATCCTACTAAGAAAAATAAGTTCTCGAACCATTTGGATGAAGAATTTGGCTTCCTTTTCACTCACATCTCCAAGGACCTCCTCTTTCATCTTAAGGGATTAAAGAATCCTAAAGAAGCTTGGGAGAAAATCCTATTCTTGTTTGGAAAACAAGATGAGCTTTGGGGGCACATCTTGGAGAATGAGCTAATGGCATTACAGCTCAACAGTTTCAAAAATATCTAGCAGTTTTTCACAAAATTCAAGTCTCTAGCACTACAATGTAAGCAATGTGGAATTGAGAGGAAGGATGAGAAACTTGTGCTCTCTGTGCTAAACAAAATTGGTTCTGAGTAGTATATCTTCATCTCTACCTTCCATTATGGAAAGTCTCCCATCCCCAATTGGAAGATTCCTTCACTTGATGGCTTTGTCAAGTCTTTAATACAGGAGTAGGATAAATTGGTCCAAATGGGAGTCCTCCAAAATTCCAAGAACCAAGCTCTTCTGATGTCAGACTCAACCAATGCACAAGATAAATGGAAGCACAAGGAGATGGGCCTAAATCATTTGATTCAAATCCAAAAGAGAGTCAAAAGTATTTCGAAGGAGCTTCAGGCTCCAAGAAGAAGAAAAAGTTTGAAAAGACTAAGTTTCCTTATTGTATGAGGGGTTTTCATCTTGAAAACCAATGCATGAAGAAGCAAATCGACCAGTTGTTTTCCCTCCTTTAAAAAAACAACATTCCCTTCCACAAGGAGCAAAGAAGTATGATCCTAGACCACAAATAGAATATCATGAGAGATTCCATTCCTTGAAGGCAAGCCTTACTCAGTTGAAAGCTTACTTAATTGATTCTGGAGCATCCAACCACATGGTTGCTTCCAAGGAATCCTTCTCCACACTCACTCTATTATAAGGATCTAACATTAACATGGCAGATGATTCCCGAATTCCAGCAGTAGGAAGAGGTTCACTTAAAATACAACATGGTGGGTTCAAAAATGTTCTCTATGTGCCCTCTCTTGAAACTAATTTGTTGTCTGTTTATCAGATGACCCATATAGGCTCTCCCAAGAGAGTTACATTCAACTCTGGCTCAGTTCATATCATATAAAAGGCTACTAGAAATATCATAGTGAAAGGAATTGAAAATCATGCCTCAAAGGCATATGAGTTCTCTCACTTTTTTCACGTTTCTCCTCCTACGACTCTATTGACTCGTGCTAACATCACCAGAAAGATATGGCATGAGAGATTTGGGTATCTCAATTTCAAATATCTCCAACAACTCCACAATGATAAAATTGTTGAAGGATTGCCTCTCATCCAAACTTTCGATGGACTATGTCTTGGTTGCTTGTTAGGTAATCATCTAGAGAAGAGGTATGAAGTTGGGAAAGCACATAGAGCTTCCTCTATACTTGATTTGATACACAATGGCGTGTCAAGATGAATTCCTACAACATCTATTAATGGTTCCAAGTATTTATTTACTTTTATTCATGATTGTTGTAGGTTCTATTTGATATATTTCATGAAACATAAATCAAAAGTATTTGGATTTTTAAAATTTTTTAAATATATGATTGAGAACAATTTCAGGAAAAATATCAAGTCCATAAAATTAGATAATGGAGGTGAATATATTAAAAGATATTTCCAACAATATTGTGAAATAGAGGGGATTCAAATGGAACACTCAGTTCCATCCACACCACAACAGAATGGTGGGGCTGAGAGGAAAAATAGATAATTGAAGGAGATGGTAACTTGTATTCTCCAAGCCAAAAATATTCCTCCTTCTCTTTGGCTAGAAGCTGTAAATTGTGCTTCATACATACAAAATAGGGTGCCTCATAAATCAGTGGTTGGGGCCACTCCATTCGAAGAACTACATGGGCATAAACCCAAAGTCTCTCACTTGAGATTTTTTGGTTCCAAAGCTTGGGCCAGAATACCCATTGATAAGATAAAGGACTTCCAAGCCTAGAGTAACGAATGCATACTGTTGGGATATGCAGAGGAGTAAAAAGCATACAAGTTGATGGAGGTTGGAACTAGGAAAATATTCATTGAATGCAATGTTTAGTTTGAAGAAGATAAATTTTTTGATCTACCACCATCCGAAGCACAAGAAGGTATAACCACTCTTCCAATACCTTTTGATGATGATTATTTGTCACATGTTTCAAATTCAAATGAAGAGTAACAATATCAACATGATCTCGGTATTGAGGCTGAAACTCATGAGATTCCAGATCCATCTTCCATTCCAAACCAAAGGCCTAAGCCTATATGGGGCCAAAATCTCATAGATGCAACCGTGGATGGTGTTGGGAATCCAAAAGTTAGAAGGAGAACAAGGTCCATGTATCAGAATGAGCATGTTTCTCTCTCTTTCTCTCATAGATTCACTCCCTACAGAGTGGTGCAACAAGGTTCCAAGAAAGTACTACTTGATGATAGATAATTATCGCTCACTTGGACCACAAAAGAAGAAATTTTATCATTCCTTTCCTCCTCCAACAATAAGAAACACATACTACCTCCATCAGATTAGAAGGAAATTGAGAGGTTCACATGCACAGCTTGAGGATGATGTTGTATAGAAGAACCATGCTGCTGCAAATTGCAGTAGAGTTTTTTGCAAGTTATTTCCCAAAGAGGAAGTTTTTTTCTCCTAAGAATAGCTTGTATTTCTTGTTCCTGCTTATTTTGAGGGTGGGGGGGGGTTCCCATGAGGTTTCCCCCTATTTCCTTAGTTTATTAAGCAACATTTTTAATTCTTTTAGATTGTAATGGATGACTTTTGGCTAGCTTGTTTCCAGGGCCAACAATTGTCCAAGTTAGGATTAAGGGGGGGGTGTTAGGATTTATAATCCTCCCTTTTCCATACTTAGTTTCTTATATTATATTTTCCTAACTTAGGAGTCATTAATTAATATTGGGTCCAATAGTACCGTTAGGTCCACTTGGACTATTGGTGCCACTAGTACCAGTCACTAGAGTGTGGGGAACACATATAGAGGTTAAATACAACTGACTGCATGTTTATGTATCAGTTTATGTACTTCTAAGACCAATCCCTACAATTTAGGAGCCACTGGGAGTGCCACCACCAACCTCCTTCAGTTGATGGTAGTTGGTAACTAGTTAAGCTAAGTTATGCTCCAAATACATTCAATTAGATGTCCTCCAGTTCAATTAGTGTCAATCTTGCATGGATGCATGTGGGTAGGATCCTATTCTTACCTACTTCTCACCTACCTCATCAGTTTAACTGGTTTAGACACTTCTAGTTAGCCATGCAATCATTTAGACACTTCTAGTTAGCCATGCAGTCAGATTGAGTTGGTAGATTCAAATCATATCCACATGATTTGAATTCCCCTTTATGTAACAAAGTTGGGATTAATGAAGTTTATACTGTAATTATACTGAGCAATTCTTCTCCATTTTCTATGAAATTTATCTTGTTCAGTGTGTAATTTTCATTCCATTACATTGCATAATAATACAATTCAATTGCACTCATTGCCTCAAGATCAATGGCACAATAATTTAACAATATAATCATAAACTAATCTTTTGATTTATAGATATCCAAATATACTTGAGCTTTTCTATCATAAATTAATCTTGTGATTTATAGATATCCAAACATGCTTGAGCTTCACTAGATTCTACAACTACGTCATCGAGAAGCTAAAAATCGATATCCTGTAATGTTATGCCAATTAAGTATTTATGTTCTAGAGAAAACTACGTCGTAAAAAAATGATTTAAAATAACTGTGTAGTAAATATTTTATTTTCCTCTTTTAACTGCTATACAATTATTTCGGGAACCCCACCTTTTTCTTCAACACGTTTACTTTGTCAATATTTCTTCCACCAAAATAACTTCGACGGGATTTTACTTTCACATATTTTACTCCGACTAGATTTACTTCAATATTTTTTCACACTTAACTGGGATAGATTTCACTTTGACTAGACTTTTTACAGACATTTACTTTAATGGGTCTTTACTGTGACATACTTTAATCTACGACCAACTCCCACTTTGACAGGTTTATAATATTAAAAGGACATGTTTGTTATATAAACTATATCATTCACTTCGACATGAAAGACACCTTTTTAGCAGCGATAAGTTGACAAACCAACAATATCAAATAACCAAAATATTAAGTGAGACTTGTGTCGAAGTTATTTTCCGTTAAAACAAAACTTTGACACGGTGAAATATGAAGGATTCTTGATTTATTTTACAAATGGTAAATGTTAATTTATTTCACACAAGTAATTATGGAGAACATGCACAACATAAATATTCTTGAGAATAAATACATAAAAACTATAAGTTTATATATTACCGTGACAAAATAGGGAAACTACGGTCGTATACATAGACTTTGAACTTTACTTGGATTTTTCACCTTTTACAAAGATTTGTCTCTCAATAATTTCTAAGACCATGAGATAGAGCTCTCAAACTTTTTATTCTTGTCCTTTATCTCTTACTCTGTTCTTCTCCAACATTCTCTGTTTTTCATTCATTCTTCTTCTACATATACAAAGACTAGATTTTTCTTCTCTTGGAAGATACTGACTAACATTAAACACTATGAATATACCTAACATATCGACTTGCAGAACAAAAACCATACTGAATAAATACAAAGAAGCGTGCACCATGCCTACTAATAGATTGAATGAGAACTATGTACTTCTATGAATCTGATTAAGCTGGCTGGGATTTGAAAGACATAAGCTTGTAATTAATTTCTCCAAGACTCCCCTTAATTATGAGAATATGGGGATCATTAATTTTATTTTTTTACAAAAAATTTCAGAGTTGGAACTTTCTCTATGCATGCCATAATTTACTATGCTAAACTTGTCACTCCCAAACAACTTTGCAGATATTGGAATGTGTTTCCTTCCAATGGTTTTGTAAAGATGCCTTCCATCTGATATTCATACCTATAAAATTCTAAACATATTTCTTTTTTATTTACCAATTCTCTTATCAAAATGACACCTTGTGTCAATATGCTTGGTTCTCTTGTGGAACACATGGTTCTATATCAGTGCAATGGATGAATTGTCATCGTAGTAAATGGTTGTGGGTTATTGCTGGTTCTATGACATGTCTCCTAACATTCTCCACATCCAAATATCTTGACATGCAATAGTTGTAGCTGTGACATAGGCTACTTCTTCTAAATAAAGGTTCACGATTGGTTGTTTCTTCGAATCCCATGATATAACACCTCTTCCAAAATGAAATGTATAACCTGATGTGATCTTCCTCTCATATATGTTGCCTCCATTGTCGATGTCAGTGTATCCAATCAGTTTGCAATTTTCTGAGGTTGAATACAAAATTCCAAATTCCTTTGTGCCACTTACATACCTCATGATTAATTTACCTACTTGCCAATGAGGGTCTTTTGGTGACTCCATAAACCTTGATATCAAAATTAATCCATACATGATGTTTGGCCTTGTTGTAGTAAGATACATAAGGATACAAAGCAACCTTTTAAATAGTGTAGGATCTACATTTGATCATCTTTCTCGCTAAGTTTTAATCCTGTTATCACTGGTGTTGGGGATACCTTACAATTTATGATTTTAAATATTTTCAAAATTTCATTTGCATACTTGGATTATGATATAAATATACCACTTTCATATTGATGGAATTAAATGCACAGAAAATACTTCATAAGCCCCAAATTATTCATTTCAAAATTCACTTTCCATGACTGATCTAAAATCAACTATGCCAGAATCACCAGTAAAAATCAAAATCATCTACATACAGGTAGATAATTAACATGTTACCTTGTTGACTTTGATGTAAAATGTTGGTTACCTTCACTTCCATGAAAAAGAAAGTGAAACCACACATGGTTTTTCCAAAGCATGGGATATAAAGTAACTCTTTAATAAAATCAAAAAGAGAAAGTTTCAAAAATTTATTAACTATATATAGATATATATTATTGGGTTATTAGTACATATTATTTATCAAATTTTATTACCTGGTTTATGAATTTCGGTGTATTCAGTATGGTATAACATTATTATTACTTTTAATAATAGTAATAATAATTATTGGACCAACAAAAAAAAATGTTATTGACAAAAAATTCAAAAAAATCAAGAATATGGATTTAAATGTTGAAAAGAAGGAAAAGTTTCTTATCACCTCAAAAATAAGCATTTCAATACTATTTAAAATTAAAGGGACACTTGCAGGGAAGGATATCACCATTTTTATTGCACCTACTAAAAGTAATAATTATATTAGTATTGAATTCGCTAACCATTTAGTGATTCCCGAGCCAAGTATAGGTTAAATGATAGAATTTTGGGACAAGAAACAATTTGAAATAAGTGGCTTACAATTGAATGTTGGAGAATATATGGTCGAATCGAAATTCATTGTTAGTTCCTTATGGAGCTTTGAAAGTGGCATAATTTTGGGTGCACCATGGATGGAAACACTAGGGACATTCATTTTGAACGCAAAGAATAAGTTTTTAACATTTTCATGCAAAAAGAAAAAGACAACATTATAGAAATCTACATTTAAGTTTGATCCAGTAACATCAAAAGAACTTTAAAATATCTCAAAAAATATCTTTGAAGATAGTAAGAAATCAATATAGAAGATGCAAGAAGAGTTTGACAAAGTTATCACAGATAAAGAAGGAGAGATATCATGTGTAAGAGATATTAATCATAAATTGATTGTTCAATCAAAGAAGGTGAAGGATAAAACACAATACAATAAAAAACTAGAAGAGGAGAATCAACTTCTTAAAAAAAACTATTAGAAAATATCGAAGAGAAAAGTCACCATAAGAATCATAAAAAATATTTAATGGATTAGATTCAAAATCTTAAATATGATGAGAAAGTGCAAGAATAAAGATCATGAATCTTAAGGATGATAACAATTCATTGGAGATCATGAATCTCAAGGATGATAACAATTCATTGGAAAACAAGTTGGAGTAAATTCATGAGAGGACATCAAATCCCTCAGACTCAAAAATACAATTTGGGAAAAAATAAGCAAATACAAATCCAGTCATTGCCACAGTTAAAAAAGAATCCAATCTAGTAAAAAAACAAACAACAAGAACTATTTATCGACACCCAAACTATAAAAATCATTTTGACCAATGACAAGGTCAACATGAACCTAGACATGGGAGTTATGATTTCTGAAAAGAAAGAACGCAAAATCGACAAACTAAGTAGAAAATGAGAAGGTCCATACACAAAGTGATCAACAAACAACTCCAATAAAGATAGATCTCAGATGGACTATTTCACAAACGATGTGGAATTTTTTCTTGGGAATTAAAAACTCATATCTTCTCATTTCATCAAATCGTCAAAGTTCTAACACAAAACATTCAGAGATGACATTACAAGGAAGAAATCAGATGTAAGACCTATCTTCAATAAGCTTTGAGAACAAAGCTTCCCTTAAGGGGAAGGAATGTTATATAAAAGATATAACATAATACAATATATATATATATATATATATAGTAATAATACTAATAATAACAATATATAATATAATAATAATTAGTGAAAATGTGTAACTCTTTAGGAAGAGTCGCATTAGAGGCCCTTTAAATGATTATATATACATGAAATTCTATCTTGTAAAATATCATATCATATTTTTATAAACTTTTATATCTATTCATGGATTATTTGTATTTTCGAAAGTGAAAGTTCTAGAAGTTTTAGTAAATGTATTTTTTACCATTTTGTCAATGAAGAAGTCGAACAGCATATATCACCAAAGAAGTTAAAGACCCCTTATAACCAAATAAGTCAAAGTAAAGAAAAATAATATTGTCTATCATCAAAGAAGTCAAAGACCAAGGGAAAATTTATCTTTATACGTCATCAAAATGGAAGAGATGGATTTTTCTCAAAATAAAAATAGATTTGTCAAGGTTCCTTTAAAGATGTCAATGGTGATGCTTGAATTCAATGGAACATTTTATGAAACTCATGTTACCATCACCATATGTCTAGCTAAAAAAGAAAATTCTATTAATGTTGATCTTGCAAGTCAACTACAAGTTGTAGAATTAAATATAGAGAAGAACAAGGACAAAAAAGAGAAAATCAAACAATTAGAATTACAGATTGGTAATTATAATGTTACATCAAAATTCATCATTGAGGATATAAATGACAGTATTATCGACATAATAATGGTATCAAAATAGATGGTAACATTGGGTATGATCACCTTCAAAATGAAAAAGAAAGACATGACCTTCTCCCAGGGGAAGATGAAAATGACAACACATGACTCATTGCTGAGAGTGTCTTTGTCAAAAAATACAATGGAAGAACCATTGTACGAGAGATATGATGATCTAGAAAAAGAATTAAATTGCTTGAATAGACTCCTCATGGACAAGGACAAGGAAGTTGCACAAATCCAAGAAAAATTACGATGCCAAGAATCATAAACCTCGCAACGTCAACAATATATAAAAGAATTTAAAAAACAAAGAGATGACATTAAAATAGCGCATAAGTCAGATATTACAAAAATCAATAAAACATTATCAAGCAATACTAAAGAAATATCCTAACTCAAAAACCATAATAAGATGTCAGATACGAAAATAAGGAAGTTAAAAAATTCTTGAGAACAAGCCAATGAATACATGGAAGGGAAACTATTAAAAACACAAGAAGAAAATAACCACCTTACAAATTACAATCAAGAGTTGACTGAACAAATAAAAAATTAAAAGTTGAGAAGCTAGAAAAATCCTCAGCAAGGGATGTCCAAACTATGGAAAGAGAAACAATGAACGAAACCATTGAATTAGAGACATCATAAATACAAATTCAGATGCCAGAAAAAGAAACCAATATAGCCCCAATCAATGTTCAAATTCCTAAAAATGGTTATATTAAAAAGGTGTCGATCAATCAATTTTCAGAAGCACCAAAATTTGAAGTCCCTGCAAACATTCCTCAAGTGGCTCAAATACCTTACCGTTACCCACACCACAAAAATTGTTATGATAAGCATCAAATTCAAGAGGAAAATAAACTATACTCTTCTTACAAACAAACCAACTACAACATTGAAGAAGAGTGAAGTCATAATCGACAACTTGTAGGGAAGCCTAAAATGAGAAGTTCTATCAAAAGAATTGACCATCAAATAGTTCTAACAAAGGTAGATTTAGGATGGATTCACCCATTTACATTTCAAAAATTGTGTGCATCACTTAGCAATTGTTATAGATACATATCATTAACTACGATGACCAGATAATAAAAATTAGAATCTAGATTAAGCAGAATAAAGATTCACGGTTGAAGCTTTTGAAAGGATGGATGACATGTAATAAAACCAATTGGTTTTTACTAAAACCTAATTGGTTATTACTATTATTGATTATTACTAGAATTTGGTTAAGGGTTATTGGTAATCTCAAGGAGATGCCAACCTTTCACATTCATGAATATATATTCAATTTAATGTTTCCATTGTAAATCATCATTCAATCATTCAAATATTTCATATATTAAATAAATATTCATAACATGTAAGCCTAGTATCTTACACACTTCCTTCGTCCTGTCATCATGTTCGATAGTCGATACAATCTTGACATTATTTTCTATAGTTCCATCCCATGCTTCATTCTCAACAAATTAAACATCTCGAATAATAATTAATTTCCTTGTGACAAGATCATACAACTTGTATTCTTTGGTATCTTTAGAATAACCAACAAAAATACATTTGTCTTTTATTATCTAATTTCTTTCTTAGCTCATCTAGAACATGTGCATATGTGGCACAACCAAATTTTTTTAAATGAGAAACATTGTGTTTCATAATTATTCAAGATTCTTGAGGGACTTTGTTCTTCACTCTTTTTTTCGAACAAAGGTTCATGATGTATACAATAGTTTCCACTTCCTCAGCCAAATATTCATTTGACAAATGCTTGGCTTCCATCATGCTGCATGCCATCTCCATAATGGTTCTATTCTTCCTCTCTGCGACATCATTATGTTGAGGTGCATATTGTGTGGTGAATTTCTTGTGTATGCCATGGCTATTACAAAAATTTAGAAAATAATTTGAGACATATTCACCATCTCTTCCTTTCCTTAAGATATTGATGTTGTATCACCTTTGCTTCCCCACAAGTGCCTTCTAAAAACCTCCAAATGCATCAGATTTGTATTTAGAAAAAAATACCCATGTTTTTCTTGTGAAATCATTAGTAAAAGAAAGAACAAAATTGCATCCACCTACGGATTATGCTTGCATTGGTACAAAAATACCAGAGTGCACGATTTCAAGTGGCGTGCGTGCTCTATATGACTTTCCAGCTAGAAAAGTCTCTCTATGTTGTTTGCTAAAAAAACAACCTTCACAAATTTTCTCTGGTTTTTTAATAAAAATAAATCATTTCACCATATTCTTCATGTGTAGTAGCTTTATCCCACCAAGATTTAGATGTCCAAATATGAAATGCCACATCCAGGTCTCATCCTAGACCTCTAATTGAAATGCTGCTTGTATTTCTTTATCGCTGATTTTTTCTTCCTTGTTGCAGTCTTTATCTTCTTCTTTACTTTCCGCCTTGAATGCAACTCCTGAATTTTCATTCTATCCTTCATGAACAACTTGATTCATATTTCCTTTCATATCTGGTCTTATTCTTAAGGTAAATACATGATTGCTTGTCATCAATACTTTTTCTATCAGCTGGTTGCTTGGACGTATGTCCTTAATCACACAATGGTTGTCTTCCATGTATACTATAACCTTTTTGTAATAGCTATCTAATGCTCATCAAATTATTCTTTAAACCTTTGACATAATAAATATAAGGCATAGTTTTTTTCTCCCCCTATTTGATTAGAATCCCAACAGTACCTTTACCCAAAATACTGACTTGGATATTGTTTCTAAGTGTGACATCAGTTTGAACTAATTTATCTAGACTGGAAAACAAATTTAAATTACCAATCATATGATCTCTACAACCTGAAACTAAATACCATATGTCACGTGGACTTTCTTGGACAACACTGCATTCAATTGGAGATGCACATGCCAAACACGTTGTGTTAGTCGAAGTGCTAGTGTTGTTTGACTGGAATCTCCTCATTAGAACTACAGGGGATTTTGTTTTGTATTTATTCTAAAAAATGGATGAGGTACATAGACTCTCAGACATGTATATGGATGAGGCAAGTATACCCATGCTCAAAACAATGTCTCAATATAAAAATGGGGATTAAGGCTCAAACAATAGGAGCCGATCAATACATATATACAACTGGTAGTACATAATGGTGGCCTCAATGGGAATCTGAATACAAATAATGATATGAAGAAATGGTACATAGGAACAATGCGATTCTCATGGAATTCAATTTCACAACAAATGATGCTCTGCTGGTACACAACTGAATGGAATCAATGACTGAGAGTCAGAATATATGAGGTACAATAAAAAACATCAAGTACTGTAGATAAGCGGAAGCATGACACTAAGGGGCTTCTGAACACTATTGCCAACGTAACCCGATAATCACGAGTGACATGAAAATGTATGGGTCCCAAAATAGAATCACCAATGTGCTAGAGTCAGGTGAAAACCGAGGTCTTCGACCAAATAATGAATGAACCAATACCCTGTACAAATCTCAACGGTGTGATAATGGAGTTGAAGTCGAGCACATGAGACACAACCAACCCAAAAGGCACTAAGGACTCCTTTCAAGTGGGACAAGGAACTCATCAATGAGGTGGATGAAATGAGTATACAAGGACCTATGGGTCTATCCTATGGAATAGATGTGTTGACATCGATAGAGGGAAACATGCAACTACCAACGTAATGAGGTTTCCTTGATAGAAGCACGAGAGAGACAACCAGAGATATGGAACAATACTAGTGATTGAAACACGGAATGGGGAACAAGGGCAGGGGAGTACAAGGGAATCAAACTTCCTTTCAATCAAAGTATGACGACAGGGATGTCTTGGCAACAAATGATACTGACTCATGGGGAGGGAATCATAATTGTGGAACCAAGGAGATGATTGTAATGGGGATCCACTTGGGGAAATAATTGGACAAGTGATATCCAGGGGATCTAAGGGAGAGAGATTGCAGAGTACTATGAACAAAGGAAACCCAATGGGGGGAAGATTTCATAATGGGAGACTATATGTAATATGTGTGGTATCCTAGTGGCACCATTTGGGCCTTCTTCATAGTTTAAGTAGCTTGAAGAAGGGATGGAAGTATGCTCAATATGATACTATATCGTGGATTTTTTTCAAGCCCAAGATGATAAATGCTCGATGGTGTTTTCATGTTTAGAGAGTCTAAAAACAAGAAGAAGATTCCAGTGGGGTTTGTTTTTCGTACAATAGTCTCCTAAGTCCAAAAAAGGATAAAAGTGTACAAAGGAGAGCTCTTCCAACCGAAAGGGGCAGAGAGACTTCTTTTTCATAGGTAGTACAGCCAGGATGAAAAATGTTAAACCTATACTGATTGGACGATCATTCAATTACTTTTACGAGCATGAACGAAGCCAAGTTTTCTTGGTGATATTTTCTTTATGAGAGAGTTGGAAAAGAGCTTAAATACAATACATGAGTGAGCTTTTTCATAAGTTAGGGTTGCAATGTCCAACAAAGTATAAAATGATACACAGGGAAAAATTCCTAGATGGAAGGTTCCAGGGTGGTCCTTTTATTTAAATAATCTATGTAGTCTGAAAAAGGATATAAATGAGGCCACATAGATGCCCTTTCAAATAATTTAATGAGTGTGCTCAATAAAATTTTCATTCTTTTAAGAGTTCAAAAAGATCTTAATATAAACTCCATAATGGTCAGTCAAGCAAGGATAAAGTGTTCGATGTACCAAAATAGGTGATGTTGTGAACATGGTTGATAGGGATAAAAAAATAACTATGGAACACTGGTAGGGCCTCCTTGTGGGATGGAAGATGGTGGCTAAATAAGGTCAAGTTTGTAGTATGGATGGAGCAGGTGGCTCATGAACATGCCAATACATACAAGGTTTGATTTGCATGGTGGTACGCAAATAGAGGTGATTACAGGGAATGGCCCAAAGAAAGTAGGGAGGGAAGCAGTATAGTAGGTCGTTTCTTCAACCACAAGCTATTTGCATAGTGGAAGAAGCTTCCTATCCTCATATATGACTATCCATATGTAAGCATGGACTATAGGGGAGATCCAGAGAGGCATCGACCTCCAGGACATGTATGGGGACATGACAGTATGTATACATGACTCTTTGTGGTTTAAGTCATATATAGTTTATTAGCATAGTGGTCGCTAGATCATGTCTGTGATACATACCGATGAAATACTATGTTCATGTGAAGATGTGGGATCAGACCCTCTAGTGGGGTACCAGCAGTGTAGGAGTATGATGGAGGGGTTAGATCCACCCGCTCATGGGCACAGGAGGAAACAGAGTGCGAAATACTCATTGAGGCTGTACGTGGAGCGACTATCAAAGGGGGTCACCAATGATGGGTGGTAGTACCTAGATGATGATTTGATCGCTGCATATAACAAATCTCATCCGAAGTGTATCTCTCTGATGAGGAGGATCACAATTTCTACTGAGTATGTTAGAGTGGTGACACAAGGTGATGTGTAGATGGAGGAGGAGAGCTCCGATGAGGAGTACACTGACGAGGACACATAGTTAGAGAAGGATGTATCCGACTAGATGCTTGTGATGTTGGCCCTAATGCATTTGAGCATGGGGATTTTTGTATGATATGTATGATGAGGCGAGAAAACTTGTGGAGCTTCTCATTTTTTACTGAACATGATTATGATATTGATGCATGTGGATGCACCTTTTTGTATTTTTATGGAATTTTATCCGTATCCTTTTATGATTATGCCTATATGATGTATATGACATATGTATGCATGATTATATGATGATGAATGATGCAGTTTATTTTCTATATGCAATGATTGATGTGCAACTCTAGAACGTCATTAGACATTTGGTCTGGTACACTATTGAGACTTCTGGGAACATGCATGAATGAAATGGATTCGAAATGTCTAACCAAGTGTCTAGTGCACATGAACTTGCTAAAGAGGCAGGGATCATGTACCTGGTAGCAGTTATTCAACTGGGCAACAAGAATATGAGAGTCTAGGAAGACATCAAGGTGACAGATACCCAAGTGAAGGGTGGAAGTTAGGAGACCAATGACACCGTCGTACTCAACTTGGTTGTTAGTAGCAATACCAACACACATTATGTCGATATAGATTAACTCATGTGATGGGGAATAAATGACCCACGTAGCCGAGGCAATATTAGGAGACCATATACTTGCACCATTCTTGAAACCAACATAGCAAGGCGAGGTAGGATCCATTTGGAACAACCAAGGAAACAAACTATGAGACTCGTGATAAAAATATGTAAAATAAGAAATAAAAACTATGATGCAAGGGTAATCAAGGTGGTCAACTTAGGTGTAGAATCTCTTGAGGTATGGCCCATTGGGGATTCTTCAAGAGGATACCGTCAGAGTCATCAAGGAGGTATTCCCCCTTGTTGAGACATCAATGGATAACATAAGGGCCATACCACACGGATTTGAACTTTCCTTTTTCAATATTATCATGGGCTTGGTCATAGACGAGGACAAGGATCCCCTCGCTAAAGGTGTTTGGGTGGACATGGGATTCATAATGGGACTTCGAATAGGTCTTATCCTCTTTAATCATTTGGAGAGAAGTGTGATGATCCTCATCAGTTTGTTCAATCATAAGTAGGATTTATTATAACGATGAAGTATCGGGTAGAAGTTCAACGACAAGGTAGAGTGAGGAAATCTGAAATTCAATGGGAAGAACCAATTCCACAGCGTGGACTAAGTGAAATGGGGTAAAACTAGTGGAGGTTTAAAGGATCTCTCCATTGTCATGAAAGTGGTCCCTTGATAGATCAGGGGGGTATTATGTGATCAAGGAGGGGGAAGATTTATTGAAATAATATATCGTGTAGATGGTGTTATTGGTATCCAAGAAAGATTCCATAGGGTGTATTTCCTCAAGGACAGTGATTTTAGACTGACATGAGTGCTTGTGAAGGTCATTGAGGAGTGGCTGATACTCAGGAAAGTTTGGGAAATGGTGTGAATAATGACCATATATGCCACAAACTGCACATGGGTGGTTGGTTCAAAGCAAATTATTTTTAACCAGAGGTATGGTTGGTACATTGACAACTAGAGCATCATCGGCCTCGACTACTGTGTGCATGTGGGTGTGAAGGATTGGAAAATATAGACAATTTTGTGTCGCATGGCCTTGGACATCACTTAAAGCACATGTAGGAGGAGGATGTGGTTCTATCATGGTTTTGGCTTCCTTTTCGTCAGTCTTCATGAGATGAGGGGGGGGAATAGTAGTAGGAGAAATAATTGGTTACGTGCTAGGAGGCGGGTGTGACACCATCTCAATAGGTTGGACTAGTGTCAACACAATCTATGGAATCGGGGGAGGGGTCGATGGATCCAGGTACAGTACAGTAATACCCAAAGTAAAACCCGAAAGGTTGAGAGTGGCCATGACTAGCTTACTCACAATGCCAGAATGTGGAAACAAAAATGGGATTGTGTGTATGGGGAATGAACCGCAATAAATCCTCGAGGTTTGCAGTTGGTGTTGCGATTGAGCTTGGAAAGAGGTCAAGATGTTACCAAATGTGATAGTGCACAAATCTGATATATCAGTCGATAAAGGAGGAGATCATAAGGACAAAAAGGTGTTCGTCAAAGGAGGGTTTGAAAATAACCCCGGTTAATGACAAATTGGGAAGGTATGGAAACACTGTCAATGGTAGTGTCGATAGTAGGGAGGATGTGTTCTGGTGTGGATGGTCCCTTTGGATCATAACGTGTTAGTTGGTTGATAGTCACGATCTTCCCATCGCGGGGGAACATCAAGAGTCGAAATATGCTAGATGAAATGGCTCGCATTGCATACATATAACTACATCCCAGGAGGAGGTTGTAATCAATTTAGGTGTTGACAACCTCAATGTCAATCAACATGAATTTTACAAATAAATAAACAGGGACATTCGTGAGAATGCCTTATGGTTGAGAAACATGGCCATCATAGGCATAGAGGGCAGTGGTGGAAGGTTGAAGGGTTGGGGATCCAATTTTATGCCAAAAAAAGGTTGACATAACACAGGTGGATTCACCCTCATTGATTAATGACCAAATTTTGAATTGTGACCGAAACCTGGAAGGATACAGATGATGGAATCTAGGGTTCTCCTTGATCCAAATCGAAAGTGATCAACCAAGAATCAGAGGGATCAATAACATATAACGTGGATATCAAATATTTTTCGTTTTGAAGGACAAGTTTTGAGGACTACCAAAGCGGACATGGAAGAGGGATATTGGGCCAAGTTGTCAACGATACTGTAGTTAAGTGCGTCTCCAGTAGTGGGATTATTTGCAACATGACATAAACAGAACCATGGTACTTTGGAAGTTTTTTCCATAGGCAATAATGGAAAATGTAAAGATATATTGAGAGTTGTAGAGATAGATGTCATGGATAGATTAATGGTTTATGTGGTGGAGCCATATTGTTTTCGTCAAGTTTGTAAGTTGACAGCAGATGATAACATCATAAGGTGATGGGTACCAAGATCAATAGGTGGAATCACAAGAGTGGGTGTGGGGTTTAATGGTTCCAAGGGTTGGGTTGCAACCAATCCTTTATTTGGTAAGGGGTTTTGCAGCACCATAGGCAGGGGACTTGGTGGTGTTGGGTTTGGTTGAGTAGGAGCGACCTCATTAGGGTCACGTTGATTATGAGTTTGTAGGAAATGAAAGACTCGATCCATATAGGTACATTGATGTGTATAATGGTCGTAAGTGTTACAAATAGCGCATGGATGGTTAGTCTGTAAATGAGGGTTCTTCCCAGGTCGAGGTGGATGTTGGAGATTCTGTGCAGGGAGGTAGCTCCATTATTGTTTGGAGGGTTGGGTTGTTTGCCTCCTCCTTGAGGTTGGTTGTTTCCCTGATTCCTACCTCTCTCTCATCATCCCTGCCCTCATTGGTTATTGGGGGTGAATTGATTATGGAGATTCTGCTGAGCATAGACCTTTCCTTGAGGAGCAGGAGAAGTCAGGACCGGAGCAGGTGTAGGTTGGACAGGTGGTAGGTAATAGACAAGAGTAGTTGGAGGGGATGAAAAGCCTACCGTCTAGCCATTACACGTAGGTGCCAGGCAGTTCAGGATGTGAACATGAGGAACTGGTGCGAGAGACACATAGAAATATGTGGCTCCAGACTAAGCCGTTACACTTGAAAAATTAGGGGTGTAACAAGGTTGGGAAACACTAGGGGTTGTATCAGAATGAGGTGGCATTGAAGGAGAGGCCATGTATAGGTGAGCATGTTAAGTAATAGATCCAATGAATCCATCAGAAACATTAGATTCCCTCAACGTATTTCAATGTGAGGAGCCAGCTCTTAGAGCATTAGGTATAATGGTATATAGATAAATCAATTGGGAATAGATCATATCAAACTGTTGTATCTTGAGTATGGCTTCCTCCTCAGTTTGTGGGCACTCAGATGCAATGTACTTGGCGATGGGGGGAAAGTAAGGTTTTGAGAAACCAATCCAAGAAAATACTATCATCCAAATGGATCTTACACAAGGTGCGGTGATGATGCCACTCATGGATATGATCCATGATATGGGTAGCCATCTTCTGTCGACAGGAAAATAGGATTTCTATGTCCTCATCATAACGGGTGAGTAACTAGAAGTACTAGAGAATTATTGAGGCTAATGAGGAAAAGTATGGATAAGTGGCATGGGGTAATTCAATGTACCATTTGGCTGCAACACTAGTGAGTGTGCGCTAGAATAGCTACAATCGGATAGAATCATCCACTATGTTGTTAGAGGAACACCATAAATGGAATGACATAATGTGGTTTTGGGGGTTTCTCTTGCCTTACCCTCAAACTTAGGGATGTTTGATGGGATTTTGGTAGGCACGAGAGGCCACAGCGGGTCATGATAGATGGGGTCATTTGTCAATTGTGCCATATCAGGTAGGTTTGAGGTGAGCCATAAATGACAGACTAGAATCAAGACTAGATAAGGGAGGGCCATCAATGGTGCTGGAACCACCAAGCATGTATTTTTTGCGTGTAAACATAGGTTGGTATGGATGAATTTCAAAAATAGGAGTATTCACTGGAACGGTGTGAATAGATGGAATGGTGGTAGCAAGGCTAATCTCCCCATGCATAAAAGAAGGTACAATATGAACCATTGTGGCTGAAGTGGGGACACCAATAGTGGGTAGCGTACCAACAATAGTGTGTGCGGTGGCGAGGGGCCACTAGGACTAGGACCAATGGGTTTGGAAGAAGGGATAACCATTATGATGGGTGGAGTGGTCATGAGTCTAATATCAACTGCCCCCCCTGAAAAGGGTTAGGAGGTGCACCAACAATGGGGCTAGATGGGGCAATGAACAAGGTAGATTCAGATTGATAGAAATATGAATCAGATTCAGATGCAATGTATGACTATGAAGGTGGTGAATGAATTCAAATATGGATCTAGCGGTGATGGTTCAAGGAACCAAACTGAGGGGTATGCCCCCTAATCCTATGTGAGTAGCGTGGTGGAGAAATGATGACATGATAATGTGTTGTGTAATGAATGTAGGCGCAAGAGTGTCAAACACAAGCTCAAAAATCCCACTACAGCCAAGTGTGTAGAAGGAGAGCGTACAAATGGTGGCTCACAGGATAAAAATAAAGCTCTTAAACCGAACTGCAATGACGTGTTACAACACACGAGACTTAAACAAAGTGGCCAAAAATCCAACAAGCAATACTACCTATAAATAAAATGATGTACTAAACTATGGGGTATAAGTGCAAGAAAACTCCTATGTATAGGATGGAATCCCCCAAAAATCCTATCCTCTTCTAGGTGATGAAATACGAGTTAAACAATATGAAGTGGAAGAACAATAGGCTAAGAGAATCCCACTACCGATAGGGACCTCGGGTAGAATATCCCTAGATAGACTAACAACTAGGTTGCCTCGTTCATGGAACGTCCAGAGTGGTTTCCTGTCACTTCATCCCTTTGGTCCTCAACACCCGATATGGTTCTCAACATGCATGAGGAGGACTATGAAGGGTTAGCCTTCGGTTCATAATGGAGTGTGGTATTCCACCCTGAATTTCAGAACCCCAAGTTTGTTGTGGCTTATTCCTGCAGAGCGGGGGGGTCTCCGACAGACTGGTCATGATCGTGTCAATGAGTACTAGAGGATTTTTGTAACCTAATGGAAAACAACTATGTCTCAGATGTAAGTGACAAAGGGGTTTTCTTTGGATTCCTACCCCCTATGTCCCAA
Source organism: Pseudotsuga menziesii (assembly GCA_001517045.1). Taxonomy (NCBI): domain Eukaryota; kingdom Viridiplantae; phylum Streptophyta; class Pinopsida; order Pinales; family Pinaceae; genus Pseudotsuga; species Pseudotsuga menziesii. Next base: position 63,353 of record LPNX010093254.1, read on the forward strand.
CTTAACTACAATATTGTTTTGGTCCTCAAATGAGGTTACATTGTTGGTTGAGTTAAGTTAATTTTTAGGCTTAGCTTGGGGTCATGAACCAAGTGTTTTACTTTAGGGTGTGAAATGTGTGCACAAGTGATGTGTAATGTGTAGACCCCAATGACCTCAAGGACGAGATGAAAATGAAGATAAATAATAGCAAGTGACATTAAATATCATGCAAAATAACTAATTCTTCGAGAAAATAAAATGTACACAACTAATGAGCGCATAAGGAACTGATCAGGTTGTAGGAAATACACAGGGGGTGTCAACTACCAAGCTCAACTAAAGAGGATCACATTCAAGGAGAATAGGACCAAAAAATAAACCAAGGGATTGTACTGGATCAGATATGGAGAGAAACAAGTTGGGAAGGAGTAGAACACAGACAAGGGGTCTGGGAAAAGGGTCTCAAACACCAAAAGGACTGAAAAATTGCAATCTACACCTGTCGACGAAACAAGTTCTATTGAAGTCACATAAAATGGGGAAACAGTCACGATTAGGACATAAAATTAGAAAAATGGACCAGGTCGGACAAAACAAGGGTTTATGTGCGTCGAGTTGCACAAAACTAGGTCACACAGTAGTGACCGAGATCACTATGGGAGCCTGGACAAGTGTGATCTGGAGTTTTGGTCTAGGTCACACTTATTAAGGCAAAAGGCACAACTTAGGTTGTGCTTATCAGGGAAAAAGGTGCTACCTGGTCACAACTTTCTGCCGAATAGGTACAATCCAACCAGAACTGAGGGTTTTTTCACAAAAAATATGTCATCTTGGGAAAGGGGGGGGGGGGGTCACTATGTTAAGACTAGTTCATATCTCCCGCAAGGGGGTCATATATGTGACCAATGAAGGTGCCAAAGTAGAGAGAACAAATATAAACACCTTAAATAATAGAGATCCGTGGGGATCGAGATAGTGGAGTCACCAAAACTGTAGTGGCGATTTCTACCCTACTACATGAAAAGGAAACTACCCTAGATAAACCAGATCATAGGGTATATTTTATGGTGCAAGGGATTCCTCAATCTCGACTTAAAACAATAAAAAACAACAATGACAATATTTTTTTATGATTGAANNNAATGGTCCACCGACTCCATAGTCTGGTTCTCCAGTCTTCTCCACTAATGGTTGTCAAAAAGAGGGAATGGATCCAAGTGGGTATGGATCATGCTCAACATACACTGTGGGAATGATATGACCAAAATATGGGAATAATGGAAACAGGTGAAAAGTAATGTTATGTAATGAATGACAAAAAGTGTTTTTGGGGAGACCTTCCCAATGTATTTATAGGATGATCCAAGGTTTCTTGACCCAATGTATTTTATTGTGCATGGTATTTATCCATGTTTTTTTACCCATTCTCATTTAAGGGTTTTTTTGTCCTTTTTGGAGAGAGTGGGGTTGTTCCACAATAAATGCTCAAATTTCCTGTATTTATCGGGGAAGGAATAATAATGTTTTGGACCAATTTTGGTGGAATTTAATTGTGAAGGTCAAAATGAAGGGAATATGATGTATAATTATAATTTGGACCATAGAGAGCTAGGTGAAAAAAAATTGGTGTTAACACTTATATTGTTTCTTCCTGCATTCATATGCAAAATGTCCAAATTTCTTGCAATAATGACATTGAGTTTTTTTATTTATCAAACCTGTGACCACTTGGCTAACTTGGGTTATAATTTTGACTTCTACCAATGACATTTACAAGAATGCTACTGTGTCCTCCTCTGGAAAAGGTTCTCCCCTGCCTCTTCCACGACTTATGGATGATTGTGTTGTAAATTCACCTTCTAATGAAGTATTTGATCTACTAATTTTTTGTTCATGATTGATGAGTGAGGATTGTAACTCATCAATGGTAAACTAGGACATGTCTCAATTTTCTTCCAAGGTCACAATTATTGATTCAAATTTTGGGGGAATACTTCTTACTAGAGGTATGGTTGGTACGTTGACAACTGGAGCATCATCGGCCTCAACTACTGTGCGCATGTGGGTGTGAAGGATTGGAAAATATGGACAATTTTGTGTCGCATGGCCTTGGACATCACTTAAAGCACATGTAGGAGGAGGACGTTGTTCTATCAGGGTTTTGGTTTCCTTTCCCTCAATCTTCATGGGATTAGGGGGGGAAATAGTAGGAGGAGAAATAGTCGGTTACGCACTAGGAGGCGGGTGTGACACCATCTTAATAGGTTGGACTAGTGTCAACATGATCTGTGGAGTTGGGGGAGGGGTGGGTGGATCTAGGTACCGCATAGGATTACCCAAAGTAAAACCTGAAAGGTTGAGAGTGGCCATGACTAGCTTAATCACAATGCAGAATGTGGAAACAAAAAGGGGATTGTGTGTATAGGGAATGAACCACAATAAATCCTCAAGGTTTGCAGTTGGTGTTGCGATTGAGGTTGCAAAGAGTTCAAGATGTTACCAGATGTGATAGTGCACAAATCCGATATATTAGTCGATAAAGCTAGAGGTGGTAGGGACAAAAATGTGTTTGTCAAAGGAGGGTTGGAAAATAAGCCTAGGTTAATGACAAACTGGGAAGGTATGGAAACACTATCGATGGTAGTGTCAATAGTAGGGAGGACGTGTTCTGATGTGGCTGGTCCCTTTCGATGGTCATGATATTCCCATCATGGGGGAACATCAAGAGTCAAAATATGATAGATCAAATGGCTCACATTGCACACATATAACTACATCCCAGGAGGAGGTTGTAATCAATTTAGGTGTTGACAACCTCAATGTCAATCAACATGAATTTTACGACTAAATAAATAGGGACATTCGTGAGAATGCCTTCTGGTTGAGCAACATGGCCAATGATAGGTGTCATAATAATAACCGTACTCAATGTGATATCAATAACAACATGTGTTACAAGTTGTGTTTATTTTAACATACCATGGTTTGCATTTCTCAAAGGATCTTTGGCCCAAGTTAAGTTCATTATGTTCATGCCTAAATCTCTCATATAATTCTGCTTGTTTCATGTCATGAAAATGTTTAATGTGGGGCTTATGATCCCTTGAACCCCTTCTCAATTTTAGTACATCTTTTTGGTTGGATGATGATCTATTATTTTCACGCCAAAACTCTTGCACCAGTCCCTTTACCACATTGATGATCTTCATATCGAAGCGTGGCAACCTCAATGAAGGACCAGACAGTTGTTTGACCATAGTCAAGTTGTTCTCTTCTAGAACAATACCTACGGAGTGCTTTGATATCCAATCTTACAAGTTTGGATGTAGGACTAAGAATTCGAAGGTCCCTGGTGCTTTTGTTCACGATTGATTGTGACAACACATGACAAGTGGCATTATGATCCTTTGAATGAGATTTCTTTCCAATAGTACTAAATGAATCTACTAAACTTATGACAACATGAGAACTTGGTTCAGAACTATTTATCATCTATATCCTTAAGTTTCTCCTAAAAACCGTCACAGACCTAGATTTTAACAACGATATAAATAATCTACATTTATCTCCATCACATTTAGAATCAAAATAGTTGACAAGTATCTATTGAGATTGATATGCAATATTGCATTTAGACAGCATACCTTCAAGCAAACTAATGAGACTTTCATCGATATGTATATGTTTTGGATTTCTTCAGTGTGAAGTTGCTAATGGAGGTAAGGAGGTTGGAACTGCACCTTGTACCATATCACTCGGTCGGTTTGGTGTTTGAACATGAGCTTCATGTCCTTCTGTCTCTTGTTGTCGATTGAATGGTGGCAATTGGAAATACTATTGGGTGGTATCAACAACATTGTCTTCTTCGAGCATATAGTCGGCATTCAACATCTCTCTAACTTCGTCACTTGTATACCCACATCCAATTAAATATGCAAAGGTTTCAGGTGTCCTTGATGTGCTCCTACATTTTAGTCCTTGATCATTTCCATGCGATGCTTGTTCTTCAACTAATATGGAAATCAAAGTCCCCTCGAGTGAATTATTTTGTCTTTCTTGATGTGGATTGGTAGGAATAAATGTGGCATCCTCAACAACCGGAATTGGTTGAGTGTCCATAGAGCGTCTTCGATTGGTCATGTCATTTATTTTCTTTTATCTAATTTCTTCAAGGATTTCATTGGGTATCCTCTTCCTTGCTGATTTTCTTGCTCAATTTCCTAAGTTTCCCATCACCACAATGATCAATGATATATGGTGCTCCTCAATGGGAGAATACCCAAGCTTGGTTTCTTTCTTGAACAATCAAGTGTCTAGATACTCCACCACAATGACCAATGAAATATTTTCTTTGATGCTCCTCAAATGCAAGAAAAAAAATAGTTCTCTTCAATGGGAGACTCCACAAGCTTGGTTTATTTCTTGCTCAATTGTGTCTAGATACTCAAATTAAGGGGAAGATTGGGAGGAAGGTTTCCTTTGCTAGCTCCTCAAATCCAATAAAAAAAAGGTGGAGATGGTCAATGGGAGACTCCCCAAGATTGGTTTATTTATTGCTCAATTGTGTCTAGATACTCAAGTTAGGGGCAAGATTTGGAAGAATTTTGCCTTTACTATCTCCTCAATTGCAAGAAAAACAATGGTAGAGATGCTCTATGGTGCTCCTCAATGGGATATTCCCTAAGCTTGGTTTCTTTCTTGCTCAATTGTGTCTCCATACTCCACCATGATGACTAAGCTAATGTTTCCTTTGCTAGCTCCTCAATTGCAAGAAAAACAATGGTGGAGATGCTCTATGGTGCTCCTCAATGGGAGATTCCCCAAGCTTGGTTTCTTTCTTTCTCAATTAATTATTTCTTTCTTGCTCCTCAATGTATACCATGCTCCAAGCAATACTTAGACACTTGTTATGAACATGCTTGATGTCAAAAACAAAATTTTGTGTCATAATATGGTGAACAAGAGAATGAATGCACTGTCTGCAACCTAAAATTGCGTGGACTGTGAAACCTGCGTGAAATATGATAGAGCGTTTCTCAGATAGGGATTGTTGTTATTTATATTGAAACAAAACGTGCACTCATTATTGTAAACAAAAATGAGAGTGTGTTTTAACCACATAAAATGAGTGTGTGTTTTGTTCGAATAGCATTTATGAGCATTTAAGAAGGTACTTCCATGACTAAGGGATCATTCAATGTTTAGGGGGAATTAACAAGCACTCCCTAAGTCTTAGCACCTTAACACCCCCCTCTCTTCAACCTAACTATATTGTTTTAAAACTCAAGGGATGTGTGTGTGAAAGAGAGAGAGGGAGAGGAAGGGGTTAGATTAATGTGGGGGTGTCTAGGTGTTGTAGAGGGGATGTAATAGGGGGGTGGTGGTCTAGGAATAGATAGGGTGGGTGGATATAGGTTAGGGGGTTTTAGTGGTAAGGGGATACATAGGGATGTGTGTGTGTGTGTGTGTGAGGGAGAGAGAGAGAGAGAGAGAGAGAGAGAGAGAGAGAGAGAGA
>LPNX010093255.1:4156-73813 GCA_001517045.1 Pseudotsuga menziesii
TAAAGGACGTCGGAGCACGGATCGGAAGTCGGCGCAATAAGCAGTCCGCAACGGTGGGCACAAGCTGGATTGAAAGAATAACGCTTCTGGCAGCCGCAACTGCGGAAGCCCAAAACTTAAAAGATCGGCGAAATAACTCGACGGAATCGGAGAAAGAAGTGGTGCGCCATCCGCAACTGCGGAAACCAAAGTAACTAAAGCTTCCAACTCGAAAACCAACCGACAACCGATTGTGACAGAGTTCATCGAAGTAAAATCGGAGCCCGTTGCTTATCCTCTTCCGCAACGGCAGACGCGTTGATGATTAAAGCTTCCGACTCAAAACCATTTTTGCAGTTTGGTACATAGTCTTGATGCCGCGTTTCAGGGAATGAACATACGCATTGGTAACACTCTTTTGGTTCTTTGGTTCCGTCTTGGAAGATGAGTAACGCTCTAGCAGGTATCATAGTTGGCACAGTTTTGTTGCCACGTTTGGGTAAGTATGAACGACCTATTGGTAACGTTGGGGGAATATGGAACGGTCAGTTATGATGAACGAGTTGGCATTTGGCAGGAGGATGCAGGAACAGACTCTTTGGTAACGTTTTAGCGAGTCGAACCGGTGACGATTCCTCCCACTTAATGCTTCAACAGCTTGATTCTAGCCACGATACAAGGGCAGCTTTATATTCCAGTTGTTTGAGCCAGTGCAAAAAAAAAAAAAAAGGGAGAAAAAGTTAGCTGTAAAATTATTGCAGATGCTGTTAGTGTAAATTCGACCATTCTCTGTTACATGTGGGCTTCTTTGCCTTTTGAAGACCCGATTGTAATTTCCAGAGAGGAGTCTTGAAGACTTTCTGTTCAGCCTTCTGTTTTACAGTTTGCTGTAGTTAATTTTGACAGAGACAAAAGGATAGCAGGAGAGTTTTTGCTACAATTTATCCAGAGTGCTGTTTTGTATTTAGAAGTCGACCCATTCTCTGTTATAGTTTGGCTTCTTTATCTTTTGAAGTCCAAGTTGTAAGTTCCAGAGAGGAGTCTTGAATACTTCCTGTCCAGCATTCTGTTTCTGCAAATGCTGAGGTTGATGCCAAAACCATTTGTACCATTTTAAAGCCATTAATTGGATTGGCACCCATTGGAGAGGGACCTGGAGACGTAGCCCAGTGGAGGGGGTGAACTCCAATATCAACTTCTTTTTGTGACTCTGTTTTTGTGTTTTCTTCCTTGTATCTGTCTATCAGTGTTGTGGTTTTCCATTCCTGTTCTGAGCATTTAATTTCTGCTAATACTGTCCATTAATTAACCTGTTGCACGCATTCTTTTACAACAAACTTTTAATGCACTAAAGTTGAGGTCCTACGGATCACAACACGTGAAGGAGGATATTTATTTTGTCACTGATCTATCTAGGAGGGTGGAGATTTGGCTCTAGTTTCTTAATCTACCACCCGATATTATAGGATAGCTATAGTTAGTATATGTCCACATATCTGTTAGTCATGCCATTGTCGACCCTAAAGACATATAGGTTGTAGGATGGAAGTTGTGGATATGTGCATTTGGTGCAAACAAGGCTATGTTCCTATCTATTATTGTCATGGTACTGACACACTTTACTAATGACGTGAAGTGCATTAGTTTCCATTTGTTGTAGGGTTTTTGCAAGAAGTTGAGGGACCTTTTAGATGCAATGGTGGAGTGAATTCAATCACTCTTGATCCAAAAAAAAAATCATCCCAAGCAATCCCGAACCCGCCAAGCCTAGTCCCAAGGCTACCAACAGGCATGCCAATTAGGATAGTAAACCAAATCGCGTCTCGGTTTTATTTAAGAAAATCACGCCTTCGTTTTATTCAAGAAAAATGCACCTTCGTTTTAGTGAACAAAATCGAGTGCACGTTTTGGAAAGCCTGGTTTTTTTTAAAATAGGTCGAGCCCGTCTTTTTCGCCACATCGCACGACTATTGGAGTTCTTTGGACCAAACTTTGACTGGGAAAACGTGTTTTTGGGTGTGCCAAAGCCATCCACCTCCACCTTTGGATCAACCTCCTATTTGTGAGGTATTTTCCTCATTTCTTTTCATGTTTTTTTCTCTTTGTTCATCAATTTATTTGCCCTAAATTGAAAAATTAAACCAAAATAAATTAAATTATGGCTAATGGAAACAAAAACCCCAATGTAATTGGCTAATGGAAACCAAATCCCCAATTTAATCATAAAAATTAAATAATTTTGATTATTTACCAAAATTCATACCCAAAATTCCCATGCCCAATGGAAACCAAAACCCCAATTAACTCAAAAAGCGAATGAATTTCACTATTTCCATATGCATATTCACAAGCATCCTTGTGAATCCATACCAAAATTCACAAATATGCAAAGTTTGTCAAGCACATTACAAGTTTGCATAAGTAATTTACATGCCCAATGTAAACCAAAACCCCAATTAACTCATAAAAAACAAACGAACTTCACTATTTGCATATATGTATATTCGCAAGCATCATTGTGAATCCAAACCAAAATTAACAAATATGCAAAGTTTGTCAATTATGTTGCAAGCTTGCAAACAACTAAAAAAGAACAAGTAGAATTCATATATTCCCCTAAAATACATAAACAAACATGGTAAATCCCTTGCCTCTATCCGAAATATCGAAGTTGGTATTCCAAGAACATCAATAAACACCTTATAGTTTTGATGAAGCTTCCTAATCCAGTGTTAAAATAAGGTATAGAAGCTTCCCATGCTTTTAACAAATATTTTGTCTTGAATGAAGGGTACTTTTTGGTTAAGGGCAGGACAACAAAGTTCAGCAATAGACTCTATGAACGTGAAGATACATAGGTAGGTTGATGTGTTTGATTAAACATGCCAATCAAATACTATCATACATGAAATAATCCAATGGAACCCTTGCAACCATAAAATCCATAAAGATATGCTAAATAGACTTTGGAGTCCAAAAAACATAACGCTACAACAAATAATTACATATCTAACAAAATCGTTGCCTATACTGGGATTTTATTCATCAACATCACATTATGCCGCCTATTCTAGGGTCTATTTGTTGCCTCTACCCGCAATCTGGGAGCTGGTCCTGCAAAGGCAATAGTCAGCACCTCACAATTTCGACGAAACTTCATAATCCAAGCCTTAAAATAAGCTAGAGGAGCTTCACAATCAACATATGCACTCAAGACACTTTATGTACACATGCATACTTAACAATTGGAATTAATACTTGAATTTAGGACATAAATATGAAATGAAAAAATGTTAAATGTTTATTCTTTACTATAAAATTCAAGATCAATTTTTAAATTTACATGATAGATTTAGTCTATGTTGTTATTTGTCGTACATTAGTTATATAGTTTTTAGTGCTTAGAGATGTCATTATACCATGTGTTTATATTTCTAATGATATTTTATTTGTTTTTATGATTGCAGTGGCTACTATGGATAACAGTGCGGAGATACTGAGGGTTATTGCCCATTTGAGAGAGATTGGTTTTGCTTGGAGGGGTGGAGATGAGCTCCGCCGCTCCTTGTCGGATTCTTTGTTGTCTATTGTTGATACGATCACAAGATCGAATGATGCTTTGTATAGCATCACATCTTACAGGGAGAGGAAAAGACAACAATATGCTGATGGGTTGAGCTACAACGAGGTAAAAAAGCTCAAAATAACAAAACAACACATCTATTCATTGTTTAGATTGCCTGGGATGGATGACTTTCGGAGACCAACATGCCACATATTTCTATTGAGTGGTGCACCTTTCCACCCATCAGAGACAATTGGATGGATAGGTGGTACATGGTTTTTGACATTCCCCCTCACAACAATAAGGAAGTACCATTGCACTTCCTCCGAAAATTGTATGCAGAGTTTGTGATGGGGAAACATGTCAACTATTTTGACATGTTGGGCTTCCAGGGAGTTGGTAGGGGGATACCCCAACACTGACCCAATGCTAGGCATAGAGATGCCAATCCATAGATACCTGCACCTCGTGCCCAGCTTCCGAGGGCAAACATCTCTCTTGCACATGACATGGTTTCCTAGACACAGGAGGCAGTTTTTACTCTAGCTGAGATGGTCTCTCGACACACGACCACTATTGACCAGAGAGAGCCCTCTTCCTCTATTGGTGTACAACCACCAGCTTCTGGTGGTGGAGGGACATCTATTGGTGGGGATAGACCGACATCCCATGTGCCTCAAAGTGATCCACATGTATACACATCGTGTGGGGGACCCTGTTATGGTCCTGGACCAGGACATGGTACCACTACGATGATTGGTGGTCAGGTAAGGACATTGTTTTAAAACTCTATTATTGTTCAATTTTTAATTTTTCCATACTATATGTAACATATAAAAGATTTGTAATATATGCAATATTTACTCTTGTAGGAGATTGATGCCTCTCACGGGGGTGGTACTACACTCAATGTGGTTATACCTGAGGCCCAAACAACCACCATTGAGGTAATATTAAACATTTGTCATTTTGTTAATACATATCATTTTGTTAATGCATGTGTTAGTCTTGATTAATTTATTAAATTGTCTAATATTTACAATTTTTGAAGTTGCAGGAACCCCACTTAGAACGTGATGTGGAGACGTTGATATCAACGACATAGTCCAAGGTGGAATTTATGATTACTTGAAGAATGTAAGTACATGGGTTATGACTGAATCTTGTTTGAATTATTTAAATTTCTTACTCTACACTCCTTTATAGATAGCTAATATTTATAATTTTTAAACTTGCAGATGCTATAAGCATCTGAAGAGGGGCAAGAAATTGATGGAAGCAGTCACTCCCATGGGGGAGATATGTCCTAGGAAGGGGTAAGTATATTACAACATGTAGTTTTCAGGTCATATTATTCCATCCATTCAACTCCATGTCTAACTATGGTAACACTTTATGACTGCAGACGTCATCGTAGATCCCAGCACCGCCTCTTTGGTTTGGATCTCTCCGTAGTCCAAACATAGATAAGGGGGTTGTTTACACCAGACAACCCTCTTCCTTGAACAGAGAGGGTGTGCATGAGGATCAACCTACTCATCCCACGGTAATGTACACACTTCTAATGGCAGTTGTTGGTTAGCAATGAATTGACTTCACAAGTAGTTTTTCTCAATGTTATTTTCGCATGTTTACAACATCAGGATGTAGAGTCATCCGTGCCAGACCTTAGTGGGATTATTGATGCTGCGGTCAATGTTGCATCTACAATAGGGATAAGTCACACTGAGGTACATCTACTTGAATATTTGTAATTGTACATTTCATTTGTATTGTTTATGGACATGCATGATGTATAACTATTTTATCATTTGGTGAATGTAGCCACACCCTGGTCCATTAGTGCACGCAACTGAGATTGATGCTCAACCTACATCTCCTCTTACTACCGAAGAGTCCCAGCGTAATCCCCTACAAATGGTTTTTTCGGTGAGATGTTCATTTTTTACATAATTGATTAGTATTTTCTTGTTCATGTACATGTTGGTAATTCTTGAGATAATTGACATATTTTTTTTTTATTCGCAGAGAAGCATTACAGAGAGACTCTCTGCAAGGAGGAGGACACCAGAGGCACCTATACCCCCGACGGATGCAGTGAGTCTTTGTTTTATTTAGAATTGAGTCATATTTTAAATTTTCAAACTTTGTTATTACTGGACAGTACTAGTTCAGTTACATGATCAAGAAATATTGTCATTGATTTGCAGTCGCTAGAGATGCACAATGGTCGTAGACCGAGGTGAAAAGCATCAGGGTCCAGGAAAAAAAAGAGAAAGTTAGATTTTTGATGTGTTAGTCCAGGACAAATATGTATTTTTATGTACAATCCAGAGTTAGAGTATAGGGGCACGGTCCATAACAGATGTACTTTTGTTTGCACATGTACATCAAATATGTTTTGATACATGTACATTGACAAGCCATAGATGGGCCTTCTATTTTTGTATTATAACTTTCATGATATAAAAATATTTCATATCAAGGCTCTTGAGATCTTCATGGTTTAGTCTTTTAAATGTGATTATACACGTGTGGCCAAGAATGTTTCCATGTGTAATGTTCCCAATTTTTTATAGATTTTACGATTGCATGGAGATATCAGTTATAAATTTGAGAACTATGATGATGATGATGATGATGATGATGATGATGAAGATGATGATGAAGATGAAGATGTTTATGATGATGATGACGATGAGGATGGTGACGATGGCGATGATGATGGCGATGATGATGATGATGATGATGACGATGATGTTGATGATGATGATGATGATGATGATGATGATGGTGACGATGATGTTGATGATGTTGATGTTGATGATGATGATCATGTTGATGATGATGATGATGATGATGATGGTGACGATGATGTTGATGATGTTGATGTTGATGATGATGATCATGTTGATGATGATGATGATGATGATGATGATGAAGATGATGATGGATATGACGACGACGACGACGACGACGATGATGATGATGATGACCAATATGAAGATGATGAAGATGATCATGGCGATGTTGATGATGATGATCGATGATTAATGATCATGGTGATGACGATGATGATGAAGATGTTTATGATGATGATGATGAGGAGGAGGATGAGGACGCTGACGATGATGATGATGACGATGATGATGATGAAGATGAATATGTTTATGATGATGATGAGGAGGAGGATGAGGATGGTGACGATGGTGATGATGATGGTGATGATGATGATGATGTTGATGATGTTGATGATGATGATGATGCTGACAATGGTGATGATGATGTTGATGATGTTGATGTTGATGATGATGATCATGTTGATGATGTTGATGATGATGATGACGATGAAGATGCTAATGATGATGATGATGATCAAGATGAATATGATCATGATGATCATGGAGATGCTGATGATGATGATAGATGATCAATGATGATGGTGATGATGATGATGATGAAGTCGTGGATGGTGACGATGTTTATGATGATGAAGTCGGGGATGATGAAGATGTTTATGATGTTGATGATGATGATGAATATGATGATGGTGATTATGATGATGATGATGATGATGGAGATGAAGATGAAGATGAAGATGTTTATGATGATGATGAGGATGATGACGATGGTGATGATGATGGCGATGATGATGACGATGACGATGATGAAGATTATGATTATGAATATGGCGATGAGGATGATGTCTATGATCATGAAGATGATGTTGAGGATGGAGATGATGAAGATGATGACGACAATGATGATGATGATGATGACAACAATGATCGATGATCATGATGGTGGTGATGATGGTGATGATGATGATGAATGATGATGATGACGATGGTGATGATGATGCTGATGTTGATGACGGTGATGATGACAATGATGATGATGACGTTGATGTTGTTGATGAATGATGATGTCGATGATGTTGATGTAGGGGGGAGAGAGGTATGAGGAGGAGGGGAGTTAGAGATAGGGAGAGAGGTATGAGGAGGAGGGGAGTTAGAGATAGGGAGAGGAGGATGGGGGATTAGTAAGAATTGGGGGGAAGAAGGGGAATGTTAGTAATAGGGGGTGACCTATGGATGTGTGATGTGGGTGTCTGTGTGTGAGAGAGAGAGAGGGTTGGGTAATAGATAGGGGGGTGGGGTCTAAGTGTAGTTGGATGAGTTGGGGAGCAAGAAAGAGTGGAGAGAGAGGTTTTAGGTGTTAGGAGTGAGAGAGAGGTGCTAGGGGGATATGTGTGTGTGTGTGTGTGTGTGTGAGAGAGAGAGAGAGAGAGAGAGAGAGAGGTTTAGGGGTTTCGGTGGGGGGTTGGGGGGAGCGATAAGTGATTAGAGATAGAAAAATAGGGGATGTTTAAGAGTTAGAGGTAGAGAGAAAGGGTTATGGGTTTAGGTGTGGGGGGGAGGGGACATACAGGTGTTAGTGATAAGGGGGGACATAGGCATGAGAGAGAGAGAGAGAGAGAGAGAGAATGAATGGGGAGGTGGGTGTTAGGAAGAGAGAGGAGGGGGGCTTATAGGTAGGNGCTCCCATTTTTATTAACTAAAACATGCTCCTATTTTGATTAGCTAAAACACGCTCCCGTTTTGCTTAGATAAAACACGCTTCCATTTTGCTTCACTAAAACGCGCTCCCGTTTTGTTTAAATTCAAAAATTTATTCCCTCCAAATGATAAGGTAGAGCCTCCACCCATGCTTTCATGGAATTTTATGCCTATGTGTCTGCTTCATACTTTGCTTCGGATTCAACATGCCTATGCCTTGGAGTATGATAAACCATGGTTAATTCAACATTATATCCAAATTTTCAATATGCTCGTGTTTAGCCGTTCATCTGATTATGCTGCACACCTCCATTTTTTATGAGATTTTAGAAACATATAATTTTTTTTTTGCAGATTCTAAATATGTAAATTTTAACAAGAATACATAATTTTTTCTATTTTTTTCTTATTTATCTTCTGTCATCACTCCTCAACTCAAAAAACACAATGTTAGTGTTTTGTCCATATCTCTTTCATTTCTCAACCATTTAAAAAAAAATTGTATGGTGCACTAAAGAACACCAACCTCTACATGCTATAAAAAACCCATTTCCAAATAATTGCATTAAGACATTCAAATGCTGCACCCACAATTGACTTACCGTTTTCGAGGTTTGATCTCTTAGATAATAAAAAAAAAAATTAAAAATATTATTTTTATTATTGGAAAAATAGTCATGCACTAGTACTATATGTTCTCTATATGTATACCGGTTTTTGTAAATTTATTCCATCATTTAGACACTCAGACGTTGCACCCACAAAAACATATACCTTATAATTTGTCCCAAAAATAAAAAGTGTCCGTTAAAAAAATCTAAATTTAATTAGTTAACAACATTTTCAATAGAAAAAAATTATATATTTGGAAAGGTCATTCAGTTTCCTACATTTCTTGTTTTTTACTCATCGCAACATTCATTGTGTAAGTGTCTCAAAATATCCATGAAAGTTGATGGATGTCTATTTTTTCAGTTTTGTATTGCATCTAACATGCCAAAAGAGGCCCTCAACTTTGTGCACTCAACCTGTACTATGTATATAGATTAGTTTAGAGGCCTAGACAAATTAGGTGTTCAAATATATTTTGTAAGAATTTTGATTTAATTTGGACTATTGTCACACTATTTTTTATGGGAGGCTATATTTATAGTTTGTGTTAGATCTATTCACTTTATATTTTGAGAGGTTTCATGCTACTTGATCGATAGTACCCTACCTCCTTCCTAGGGCCCATAATGTTGTGCATGTGCACATGTGGGGGTAGTTGTATCCCTAGAGGGGAACATCAAAGTGGACATGTACATAGTACAATATAGAGATTTATGATTTCTTGGTTAGAGAGGACAAACCTATCCTTGACCTAGTACAATACTTGTATGCGTGGATGGATTGGAGAGGATGTTATCATTATGTTTGGATAAATATAGTTGCATAATTTTTGTCCTATTAATGTACATCTAGTTAATTGTATTGTTTTGTTTCAATTATCATATCATTATTGTCTACTTCTTTGTAGATATGAACATGTATGTTGAGAATGGGCCTCCCCAATAGGATACAGATAAGGATGAGGAAGTTTAATAACCTCCAAGCACATAGGTGATCACAATTGTGAAAAGCTTAAGGCACCATTACTTTAAACATCATAATACATGTCTTTTTTTTATTATTTCAAAATATTATGATGCACACATATTCTTAGTAACAAAGAACTTACGAGTGTGTAAATATTATATGAGCATCGGTCAACCATAAAAAAAAATTGTTCGGATATTATACAAACTCTAGTGTTCTATATAATGCAGAAGATAGATCCATCTTGTAATTTAATGTAAAATCCCCACTATATTAAACTATTTACATGCTAATGCATAGTAATTATATGATCACTAATGCACCATGTAACAAGAAAGAGGCATCTAGCTTGTGATTGAATATAAAAACACTCATGCATTTGTTTATTGTATGCACTAGGGTGTGTATCAAACATCCACTGGTTCATATTACAAATACATAAACAAAACCTCCTCTAAATCCGAGCTATATGCCCAAGAAAATTTAGTTATAGGGAACATCCATTAAAACTTTTGTTACAAATTACAGAGTTTGTAGCGTAGGTTTTTTTTATTTTAAATTTTGCTTAATCTTGTAACACTTCCCCGCCAAAATATCTGGTACAAAGTTGTTTACTTGTAGTGTAAGTGTTAATAGTCACACCTATACTAGAGCATAAAATATTGAGAAATTTTAGTTGCTTGTCAACTTTCATAGGGAATCCTTTCGATAAGAGCAATATCATCAACATAAAGAGGAAGGATGATAACTATACTAACTAGATACATGCCATCAAAACCTAATTCTTCAAATAACCCTCTAACTTGTCATTGTATATACAAAAAAAGGTAGGTGACAATGAACAACCATGTTTAACTCCTATATTACAATCAATTTCTTATGACCATCCCTCTATATTCCTAATCTTCAAAATAAAATTCTGGTACAACCTTTGATGTCCTTAACTTTCCCAATTGTGAGCCACATAACCATAAATTCTATGCCTTCTAAACAAAACAAATATTCCAATATAGAAAGGATTGTAATGCTCTCCACACCATCCATGGATTTGTAAATATTTGTAAGGTAGAAATTCCAACCTCTCAAGGTAATCACGTTTTCTTCTTTAATTATTCATGTTAGAATTTGCCTCCATAAAGGATCTAGCTTAGAGAGGTGCACAAGCTTGTCTTGCTTTCTATTTATATTGTAGAATTTTATCCTTTTAGTTATGGGGAGTTGTATATATTTATCTTGTTGGATTTTAAGGACTCATTAGAAGCATCCGTATTGGATTTTCTACCAATCTTATTGTTGATCTTACCATGGGTTTCTCATTCTATTTTCATTTTTACACAATACATTGATAGAGAACTTGTTAGTGAAATTAAAGAGGGTTGTAAAATTATGATAGAGGTGTATATTGTCCTTATTTGATAGGATTTTTAATTCATTATTTAAATCATTTAGAAAAAATGTTTTGTATTTCTTGAAGATCATGTGCTTTTGGTTAACAAAATTTTCATCTATGAGAATTTTGTGCATTTACGATTAAATGTATACGATAAGAGTTAGACTCATTGTCATTAAGATTTCAAAAATTAACTATTTGATTCTATATGGAGATATCATATATCACATATAATCTATGACATTATGGACCAACTCATGAATGCAAGCCATCGCATTGGAATTTTTTATATTTCATTAAACCATTGCAATTTGTGATGTCCCCGACCCCAAAACCAAGGAGAAGGTCACCAAAAAACCAAAGGGAAGGATAAACCAAGGCAATACACAATCAAATAAGGTCATGTAAGGAAAGGAAAGCATGCCAACAAGCCAACAAAATGAATGAATCATCCTTTTAAAAGAAATGCAAACTTTCAATGCATATTATTTTCCAAACACACATGCAACACATCACAACTGAAAGAATAAATATGAATATATATGAGAAAGCTATTACCATGAAATAAAACATAAATTATCATATCTATTATAGCCATAAAATCATATCAGTAAGCTTCCATAAACAATATAAATGAACAGATCTACAGGCTTCCACATTCAACCATAATAATTGTATTAGAAATCAACTCTCCTAACTATCACGTACAACCATAATAACATAAACTAAACCATATATGAGGGATTCCATCTACAACCATATAAACAATAGTAGCATCATATATCATCATTAAGGTCCATGAGCACATATATAACTGTAAATTTATGTAAATAAACACATAATAAAATACTCATCTAATTTAGGGGCAACTAGCTTCAACCGAACATTGTTCCACCTAGACTTAGACATGCCATTACGATGCATATTTCAACATGAAAATATTCCCCAAGTTGAGGCCATGGATACACAAGTAGAGGTACTCTCAATCAATAAACAAGGTGTGTTCTTTTTCAAAGCTATCAACACTACCACAAGCCATTCGAAAAAAAATTTCAATAAATAAAAAAGGGTATTCCTCACTAGAAAAGTCGCTCTGAATATAATAGTGTAGGTCTCATAACCCAGAAATGCTCTTAAATAGGCGAACTAGAACATATATTTTCATCCTTCTCACTCATGTGAAGAAAAACCTTGCCACCGTTAAAATAGGTGCTTAAAAGTTATAGATTGCAGAATTACTTCTTGGTTAATCTCTAAGTTGTAATGTAATGAAACTAATGCAATGGGGAGAATGAAATAAGGGGGAAAATATGGCTTAAGGAAAAATAAATAGCTGAACCAGAGAGAAGGAGACACCCAATTGATTCGAAGGATCGCATGGAGTTGAAGTTCATTTATTTTTTCTCTCTGGTCACATTAAAGAGGGGGTTATAGGGAGACTAACTAGCATAGAATGGTGGCCCAGAGCTATCCAATTTTCCATTTCAACAACTGCAATGATGTAAAGGAAATAGAATCCATGTTCTGACCTGACGTAAGGGTATAAAGTCATTAAAAGTCGTGACCCCAAAATTTCCATTCATGCATTAGATATGACAAGTATCGATAAGTTAGAAGCACAGAAAACCACCACAACTAATGGACACATTTAGAAAAGCGAGGAATCCAAAAAACCTAATTATTTGATTTTAGGAGCAACTTGAGCCTACAAACTTTTTTTCCAAAGAAAAAAATCGTAAATACTTTATTCACATTCAGTAGATGGCCCTCATAGTCCATTTTACAAAATACAACTAAGAAGTTGTCATTTACAAAATTTGCCTCAGAATGAGCACAAATCCACAATCCATATCCAAAATCAAACTGTGAAAGTACATTACATACATTAAATCATCAGATCATAATATTTACCAAAATACATTTCAGCAGAAATGAAAGCAAAAAATCATGAAAAAAAACTAAGTCTGATCTTTGCAGACTTACATCATCACTCCTGATTAAATCAGGTCAGATCAAAGTGGGACAAATGATCAAAAGCAAAGATATCAGAGCAGAACTAGCATGCTGATGAAGTCTCATAACTGTCAAAAGCTGATAAAAAAACAGCAGCTAGAAATTGGCCTATTCTAGACCATCCAATGATGAAAATAAAAACATCCAAAACCAATCAAAACCATATAATTAGAGGCCAACCAGCCTGCAAGTCAAGCTCTAAATAATGTTGCTTGAGATCACCAAATGCAAAAAAGATGCATATCAATATCAACCATGGAATCATATCAGGGAAAAGGCATTCCATGCCCAATAATATATAAATCTCCAAAGAACCAGCAATCTGTCATATGACAGACAGCACGCTACAGCATTTTTAGAAAACCTGAAAAGTTTCTATGGATTCTGCCTCTCTCTGTTCACAAGTACTCCAATAACCTTCAAGTATGCTACCCCTTGCTTTAGCCAAAGAATTTGCTTTGGAATTTATTTCCCTATAAATGTGTTTGTAAGTCACATAATTAAGACTATCCGATAAATAGTGAACATCTTGAAGAATCATGGCTAGTTCAAGATTTTGTAGTTGATACTTACCAGATGCCCAATTAATAACAAGCTGGGAGTCCCCCAAAACTTGAATTTTATCCAAATTATGCATCCTAGCCAGCCTAAGGAGAAGCTTAAGTGCAAATAATTCTGCATAATTATTTGTGCCCAATCCTAAACCTGCTTTGAAAGATATATGATGCCTATCAGAGATGAACAAAATACCTCCAGCCCCACAAATCATTGGTTCCCCAGCTGCAGATCCATCAAAGTAACCCCATGCATATGAATGATCAATTTCTTCCACAAAAATTGATCTGATAGAGACCACAGATAATGTCTGCGGTAAATTCTTCAGCATGCCCAAGCAATAACTTGAAATCTGTGCAGGAGATGAGTCAAGATCCTCAAAGCAAGATCTATTTCTTGCTTTCCAAATAAACCATAGAACAATGATGGGTAAAGATTTGATGTGAGTTACATCTGATAACAGGCACCAGTTTTTAAAACAATCAGAGATGGAGTCTCCATTCCATAGATTATTAAGGGTCAAATGATCCTCAATAATAAACCAAACAGATTGCGTAAATGGGCATTCTATTGCAATATGAAAATTAGATTCGCAGCTCTGTTTGCATAGGTAACATCTACCAGGACCCTCTCTACCTCTCAAGCAAAGAACATCCCAAGTCAATGCTTTACCAGTGAGAAGAAACCAACTAAATTTTTTTGTTTTTAGTGGACACTTCATCTTCCATAAAATCTTCCACCACCAGTTCAAATCCACTTCTCTATAAATAAGTTCAGTATATCCCACTTTAGGAGAATATTTACCTGTTTTAGATAAATGCCAGATGAGACAGTCATCTTCATTAGAAAGTCTAACATGGCTAGATTTGAGAATGGCAATATATCCATTCCAAACAGCAATCTCAACTGGATCAATAAACCCCAAAGTGTCTGCAGATAACCATTCTTGTGGCATTAAAACAGACATACCCAAAATTCCAATATCAGAAAGAAAATGGTAACCAGCCAATTGTAACCTATCTATCATAGGAATAGGCAAAGCATGTCTCCATTTACATCCAACCCATGGATCTAAGCCTATACGAACAACTTTTCCAGAACCAACCTTCCATACCAGAAAATTCCCAATGAGATCAAAGGCCCAAAGGACAGCTTTCCAACAGATTGAAATGTTCTTTTTCTTTTTAACAGAGGATCTTATCCAATCCAGTTTATTCAATGGGTAAATATATTTCTGATAAGCTATCTTAACCCATAAACCCGAACCATGAATAATATCCCATACCTTTTTTGCTGCAAGGGCTTTGGCAAATAAGATAGAGACCTTAAGTCCCCAACCACCCAAAGATTTAGGCAAAGCAATAGACTTCCAAGATATCCAGGATAAACCAGAGGATTTCTGTTTACCAGCCCAAAGAAAGTTAAAGCAAAGCTTTCTGATTTTGTCAATGACACCCAAAGGAACCCAAAAATGCATCCAATAGACTGGAGTAGCCTCTAAAACAGCTTTAATCAAAATCATCTTTCCTCCTTTGGACAACCAATGGAAGCTCCAATTCTGAATCCTTTGTTCAACTTTAATAATCAGCCAATCCCAATCCCTAATAAGATATCTGCAAGGTTTAAGGTTAAACCCTAGGTACTTCATGCCAGACTCAATTCGAGCAACAGAAAAACTAAAGATGTTCTGTAATGTAATAACTTCAGACTCTTCCATACAGGAGAAGTAAAGTGATGATTTATTGTTGTTAATTTGCATCCCAGATGCCTTACAGAACTGCATTAAAATCTCATAGAGAGTAGAGAGAGATTGTTCAGATCCATCATTAACCATGACAATGTCATCCACAAATAGAACATGAGTTAATACAATTTCATTACCAAAGTCTAAACCATGATAAGACTCACTGTGTGAAGCATGCAGAATAGCCCTCCCAAGGCCTTCAACCACAATAAGAAACATGAGTGGTGCTAAAGGGCACCCCTGTCTGAGCCCCCTACCAGATTTGAAAAAAATTGTAGCAACACCATTAATGAGCAAAGAGAATGAGACAGATGAAAGACTGCTCATAACCCATGCAATAAAATTCCCAGCAAAACCCATTTTTGCAAGAATAACCCGAAGATAAACCCAGCTGACTCTGTCATATGCTTTAGATAGATCAATCTTAATCATGACAGCTTTTAAAGATTTAACATGCATTGAATGCATGCCCTCCTGAATGACACCAACCGCATCATGAATCTGCCTTCCCGGCAAAAATCCAAACTGTTCACCAGAAATATATCTACTCAAAACCTTTCGGATTCTAATCGAGATGATCTTACCAATAATTTTGTATACAAAGTTACACAAAGATATAGGTCTAAAATTCTCAAAAGATGAAGGGCTATCAACCTTAGGAATAAGAGCAAGAAAGGTAGAGTTAAAAACAGCTGGGATCTTGCCACTTAACCTGGACAATTCAATGACTCTTAAGAGATCTTCACCCAAAACATCAAACAGGGATCTATACACCTCAACAGGGATACCGTCCGGACCAGGACTCTTATCATTTTTGCTGATGTTTAAGATATGCTTGATATCTTGAAGAGTAATAGCTTGCATAAGCTCGGCATTATCATCCTCAGTAACAGAAGTTGGGAAATGACCAGCACTAAGAACAATTTCTGGAAGATGGAGATCAGCTTCTTCTTTAAATAGATTTTCAAAGTGCTGAATCCCAGCCTCTGCTATAGCCTCATAACCTTCCACAAGATTTTCAGAATCATCAAAAAGTTTCCAAATTGAGTTACGGCATTTCCTATGAGCAGCAAATTTGTGAAAGAAAGGAGTATTATCATCTCCACAACACAGCCATAAAACCCTACTTTTCTGGCGAGCCTCCTTTTCCCGAAAAAGAAGAATAGCCTGCTTGCGAGATTCTATCTCATTCAATAAATCTTTATCAACCACTGATAAAATACCAGAAGAATGATGAAATCTTTTTAACTCAAATTCAATATCAACCAAATCTTTTATGTTCTGAGCTTTTTTATTGAGAGACCACTTGGTAGAAATTTCTTTAATGCGTTTTAGATTCACACTAAATTGAGCCTTAGGAGATAAAGCAGATCGAACATCGAAGCGAACCCAAGAATTTTTTAAGGCATCAACCAAATCAATATGATCCAGCCAGCATTAAACTACAACTACAAGTACTCTCAAATCATTTATACGGTTACCAAAAATAATAAGATGGTAAATCTAGTGATAATTACGCTGAAAGCATATTTTATAGGTTTGCATCTCTACAACTTTCGTTGTCTGCTAATGTATTTATGAGACAACATACATTGGAGCAGTATTTTGGTTCAGTAAAATCAAGTCATGCCGCTTGCACCGCTCAGAAAAATTCCAGCAGATTCCTCCTCTTGAGCCTCCATTTCTTGCACCTATTCAAGAATTGCCTTCTCACTCCTATTCAAGAAGTGGTTTCTTGATCCTATTCAAGAATTAGAAACCCTGAGGAAGAACCCGTCCAATAGGTATCCTCACAAAGGCTAAAGGGCATGTACCGACTACCAGGATTGCAATGGCAACATTACAAACTGACTAATGAGAGCTCATGGGATTTTAAGTCTTACGATCTAGGAACAACTTATTAATTCACAGGTTGAAGCACTGTATCATGGCTTCCAACGTTGGGATTGATGCAAAGGGTGAGCCCTTCGTCTCCTGCCATGAATTGGATTTCTTGTTTTTCGTCCATACCATCACTATGAGAGAGACGAAGGAAGTCAGTGCTGCATGCATTGCAAGGCTCCATATCAACGTCACGAAGGTAATGATTCATTATTGTTAAAGAAAAAAATTGCAATGTCACTGTAAGGATTCATTTTTTTGGGAATGTCACTGTAAGGATTTGTTTTTGGAATGTCACTGTAAGGATTTTGCTGTGTAGAAATTTAGAGGGTGGATGTTCTCTTATCTTAAAAAAAAAACATTTATCTGAAAATGAAGTCTCCATAGGAAACACTTTCACATTAACATTCTAATATTTCTAAGATACAATTATTGAATACTGTGAAAACATACATAAAAAGATTCATTCAATCAAAATTTTGCTCTTTCTTTTAAGAAATTTTTGGTGCAATTTTGTTTCTGTAATGTAATGGAATTCTCATTCTCAAATCCAATGGCATGAAATACAGTTGGGCTTGTTGATGAGTTTCAAGAGAAAGGAGATCCCAACTTTGATAGAGTAGAGGCAAACGACTGTCGATCTTTACATTTTCTATGGATCTTGCTAAGTTATTAAACGTACATATCGATATTAATGAGTTATTAAACGTACATATCGATACCACAAATTCTAAGATGGCCTTAGATTCAATTTTTTTTCTTTTGCAATTGGATTTAGTTCAATTGAGAGTATGTTCATCCAAAATCAATTTTAATCAACAACAAAATAATAATAATTTCTTGTTCCATTGGTGAATTTACTATTAGTGTGGGTTGTTTGATTCTTTAAACAGTAGCTTGACAATTGAATACAACATTATTTTTAATAAGCGAGGGTCATTCAAAAAGTTTTCATTATGAAATTGTGTTTCACCATTTAAAAAACCTTTCATTGAGAAATTATTACAATCACTCTGAAATCTTAAGAACTTGGTTTGTAGAGAAATTATTACTATTATTAAGAAATATTACAATCACTCTGAAATATTAAGAACTTGGTTTATTCAGAAATTATTGCAATCACTATGAAATCTTAAGAACTTGGTTTTTTCCAATTTAATTATGCTTTTTTAAATGAGACTTGAACTAAACGATTTTGATTTAATGTTTTTGTAAAAACTTACAGGGAGAGGAAGATAGTCGTGATTATGCATATAATGGTAAATGATTTTTCTGGACTTTTTTCTGTTTTGTTTGAGAATTTGTTTTTTTTGTATATAAATCAACCATTATTTTAATTTTGAATATGTGTTCACTATTTATTTCAATTTGAACACATGATATCTATCCCAAATTGTCTAACTTTTCTCCATATGCAGACAATGGGATAAAAATGATGAAGGAAAGGATACCAACAGCAAGGGCGTGGCGTGGAAGGAGAGAGTAAAGAGTTGGAAGACCAAAAAGAATAAGAAAAGAAATGTCGCCAGCAAAATAATAAAAGAAGAAATCCCTGAGCATAATAAGGATCAAGAGGTGGATGAATCAATGTATGTATAAAAAATGTGTTATTTTGATTAATTTTTGTAGATATTTATTGTATCAGATCAAGAGGGATAAAAAGCTGAGCTGAGGAGGAGTTTCATCCTTCATTTTGTAGGATGTTCGAGGTCGGGAAGCCTCTATCGTGTATAATTCCCATTCCAAAAACAAAAATCTAGCCATACAGGATCGTTATTATCGTGCTTCTCATCGTTCTATGGTTATTCTTCAACTACCGAGTACTTAATCCTGTTGACAGTGCATATGGGTTGTGGATAACCTCATTTATTTGTGAGATCTGGTTCGTCGTCTCCTGGATTCTTGATCAGTCTCCCAAGTGGAATACAATAAATTGTGAAACATTCATAGAAAAATTATCGTTAAGGTATGATACATGATCCCTATTTAAGAAATTTATTGGAATTATACCATAAAAACCAATCCCCGGATGCTAGATTTGTTTTGTTTGTGCTGGATTGGATAAGGTACGAGAGACTTGGTGAGCCATGTGAGCTTGCGGTTGTGGACTTCTTCGTGAGTACCATGGACCCATTGAAATAACCTCTAGTTACGACCAACACCGTTCTGTATATTCTGGCTGTGGATTACCATGTGGAGAAAGTTTCTTGATATGTCTTTGACGATGGCGCGACCATGCTCACGTTCGAGACTATGTCGAATATAGCCAAGTTCGCTAGGAAGTGGGTTCCTTTCTACAATATATTTAACATTGAGCCTCGAGCTCCTAAATTCTACTTCTCTATGAAAGTCGATTACTTGAAAGACAAGGTGCATCCTAACTTTGTCAAGGAGCGTCCAGCAATGAAAGTAAGTAGAGCCATGAATTCAGCCGGTCCGTTCAAGTGCTCTATGTAGAGGATTAGATGGAATAATTTTCTTATGACTGGATTTTCATTGGTGAAGCTCAGGTGTCAAAATATTAGGTTTCAGAGATGGCAGTTCAATTAGATCTTGTTACTCTAATTTATCGTACTAGATTTGGGTTTTTGGCTCTTCTTTTGAGACAATATATATAGTTAGGTGAAATTTTGGCTCTTCTTTTGAGACATTTTATAAAGTGTTGTGTGGTGTGTGAGCAATACCTCAAAAATAACAAATTTATGTGGCTGTAGCAATAGCCAGAGTATTCTTGTCAATTTTCTCCCTGCCTCTCACCAACGCTTTTGAGTTATAAAAAATCTCACTGACAACTGTTTATCAGAAGCTTCACCACATTCAACACAAAATCTTCGATCCATATGATTGCCGAGCTAAGCTTAGGAAATGAGGAAGCCATTGGCGCACAGTGTTGGAATTTGAGGACGTTTTGTCTATCGAGGGGCATTTTTCATGTCAAATACTTCTAAATATTTTGGGAAAACCTCAAACCAAACGACTAAACAATTTTCCAAAAAGCATTTTTGATTTTTAGTGATTTCTATAATATAAATGCTGGTAGGTGTATATTGCATAATGTTAATGGGTGTCAATTTTTTTTTGTGTTATTTTTGGTTTGGTAAGTAATTTTGTTAAATTTTTGTTAAGTATATAATAAAAACTAATTTCTTCATTGCTTAAATTTTTTATTAAAATTTTATTAATGAAAAAATTCTAAAAAACCTAACTCTTTTAATAAAATGAAATTCCAACCTGCTGGCGCACCTTAGGTAAGTGTGTAAATTTGTAGTATGGAATGGCCGCTGTTATTATTCAAATGAAAAGATAATGTTAGCGCAAAGTGCAGCCGGAGTCACTGACGTCATGCTAAAGCATAGCTTATAATTAGCTGATTCCTTCCCACAAGGCGCCAACTTTATCAACATGAAGAACTGTAAATAATTGATACAAGTTCCAGAAACTTTCTTTCCTTTAAATGGGGCTGGACTTACTGCAGGTATTTTTTATTAGAAAGATAACAGTGAAAGATACATAACATGCGGTAGAATATTAAATGTTGTCCTAACAGTATTATGAGTCATTGGATCTCAAACTATTAAGATGATTAGATCCAATAATCTACAAAGCTAGTACTCTGCCGCATGCTATGTATTTTTCACAAAAACACAACTGTTTCAATAGGCTGCCATAACAGCATGCATGCACCACCTGTTCGTTGAGAATTTGGCGGAATGATACAATTTTTTAATACCTTTTGGTCGGTGCATGAATTAACTGTCAACTATTTTGTCATATTCTATTTTATCGAAGTCATTTCAGTGTGGGCCACCCATCATTTTTATATTTGGCAACATCACGATGCTGCGATGGCTAAGAAAACCAACTGAAAAAGGAGAGATCGTTATGATCGTCACGAGTTATCAAATGCGTTGAGTTAAAGTCTAATCGCCAGTGGTGACGAAGTTAAAGCGTAAGAGGAGGCGATAAGAAGGAAGGTTATCGTTGAATTTCTGGGCACGAGAAAGGGATGGAGAGGAACAAACCAAAATATTGCAATGGGTCGCTACGTCGTTCCCATGTGCAGCCCGTGTTATGATTTATATATTTGTGGACCTGCGGGAGTATATTATAAAATCGGTTAGATCTTAAACAGTGCTCGTCGTCTGTGAAAACTGACTAGAGATATTTTCAACATGTAAAACCCCCAAAGTTGAACTCTAATGTCAAAATTTCTCAAACATCTAACTTGGAAGAACTTTCTAAATTTTGCACACATGTGATTTTGGTTTTAATTTGAATAGTTAAGGTTAGGAAACATTTTTCATTCCAAAAGTTACAGCTCCGATGTCATAATCTCTTAATTTTCACCCAAAATGAAATTCTATGTCATAATCTCTCAAGCCTCACCAACAATAACTAGGAAATACTTTCTATCTTTAGCATTTGATTAGTTGCATGGTTCTCAGATATTTTTCGTTGGGCTTTTCTCATCATATTTTGTTTTTATACAACCTTTTATGCACCAATAATTTTAATGCGTGAAAATCGCGATGTAGAAATCTTATATTTTGAATTGTTATGTTTTTTTACTATTTAAGGTATAACTGCAAAACTAGGATCGAGCCAATTTAATTGTTTATTGATTTCTTCCAAAAACCCAAAACACTAATTTTTTTTACCCATGACATGGAAACCCAAGAGTAGAACTCAAATGACATAATCTCTAAGCCTTCAAAACAATAAACTAAGAATAAGTTTCTAACTTTACCACATATGTAATTTTGGTCTTCACTTACATCATTATTATGAGATTTATTTTTCATTGAAATTGTTTACCTTATTTTTTGTTTCTTTATTATATTTTATGCTGAAAGTTATGTTTCATGTGTATAAATCACAACCTAGGATGTAGGAACTATCATGTGTTTTCTATATAATATATAAGGCGTCACTTCAAAACTAGCATTTCAGCCTATGTTATCGCTCTACACCATTGCACTTAAGAACTTATTGATGTATTCATTTACTTTAGGGTCCACCCCATTAAATCATGTTTATCTATCCATTGTCGTGCATACCTCTTGCATTCCTTCAATATTAGATCATTCTAACAACGGGTCTCCCTACTTTACCACCCTCTTTCCTTTTGATACTTAACCTTTAAAGTTATTTTCCTTGGGTTGAATCCATGAACCTCGGTAGCACATTTGGGCAAGGTAGTGCATGAAAATATTGTTCACATTCTCAATAGAGGTAGTTTTGAATCGCTTGAGCTATTAGAACCTTGATCATTTACTTAAAAAATCACTTAATGGAGTTTTTTTTATGAAAACAATAAAACCCTAATCAAGCTATTGGTAGGGTTTAAAAAACCCTTGACTGAGGTTAATACCTCAATTAAGGCGTTTAATTATATATTTATTTATGTTCTCATTTAAGTAGGTAAGACATTATGAAATCCACATAATAAATGAATTTAGGTGCCTTTAAACACTTCTTGAACAAACTGTAATTTTATTTTAAACAATTTTTGATGATGATGGTGATGATGATAACAACGACGATGATGAATGTCCACTAAGACCAACTTTGGTCTATCGGACCTTGAGAAGGATTATACTTGGTTTACTTTAAAATCTTGTTCATGTGCTCAAAAAGCTTTCCAAGAATCTTTTCAAGCTCACTATAGTTTTGGCAAGTTAGGAGGTTATAAAGGTTTGTATTGTAGAAAATACTATGAAACTCAGATCTAATGTGGGTGTAAGCAAGGCACTCTAAGATAAAGTGATTTTCATCCTCAACGCTCATAGACTCACACAGATGACAAACCCTTTCCACCCATGGAGTTTTAGGAATAGACAAACACCTTGTTTCGCTATGGAGTCCATGAGAGTTCGTTCTAATCTTAGCTATATTAATTTTCTTCCATGAGCTAGTTACTACCAAGAGATACTTTTGATCTTCCAAGTTACGATTAATGACCTCATTATAGTATCGTAATTTTCTCTTAACCGCTAAATTTTTCCTCACACCAAAATTTCTCTTTAAACTTAGAAGTAATAATATTTTTGACATTATCAATGTTCCGCAAAATGTCATTTTCATTAATTCCCCAATGGTTTAACCAAGCCATGGTATCTTTACACCAACACCGCTTGAGGCGTAGTTGGTTTTGACTTGAGTTTAAAGCAATTTTAGTAAGTCTCTCCTTTCCCCTGTTATTTATCTTATGCTTGTACATCAGGTACCTAGTCATAGCCTTGCTCTCAATGGGGGAAAGACCCACTTCTATGAGAAGAATAGGATAAGGCGTATTGCTTTTAATTTTGAGGTTATAAGTTATAAACTGCTTCTGGATTTGCTCAATCTTCCTCCAAGATTCTCTAGATATGTTGCACCCCCATACTTCACAACCATACAAGATAACATGGATGACAAGAGTTTCAAAGAGGAACTTCTTGGCATGACCAGATTGACTGATTTACACTTATCTTCAAGGGAAAAATAAGCTTTCCACCCTCCATTAATCCTTTTCTCAAAGCTATAGTTCCAATTGAGCTTGTGATGAATATCAATTCCGAGATACTTGTAAGAAGTCACTTCCTCTAGATTTATATTATCATAAATAAAATTTGCATAGTTGTATTTCTTAGATTTTATAATCATGATTTTTTCTTTGTCGATGTTGACAGTCATGCCCATGTTAGAGAAAAAATCTTTAAGAATTCTTAATTTCTTATCGAGATCATAAGCACACCTTACCATAAGAACAATATCATCAGCATAAAGTAGGAGGATGATAACTATCCCAACTAAGATTGTACCAATGCAAACTGCTTCTTCTAAACACTTTTCTAGCTTATCAATGTAAATGCCAAAAAGGGTAGGGGAGAGGGGGAAACCTTGTTTAACTCCAATACTAAAATTTATATTTGTTGTCCATCCCTAATTATTCTTAAACTTGATAATGAGCTTTTTGTATAAGCTTATCATGACAACTCTCAACTCAAAAGGAACCTTAAGATCCTCTAAACTACTCCACAAGTTATTTCTAGGCACTATATCAAAATCTTTTCTAAAATCCAGGGTGATTTCGTGAAGGTGGGTAACACTTTTTGGCCAAATTTGGCGATGAAAACCTTATTTTTTACTTATGTGCTAGATAGAAGCCCTTGAAACGCATATATGCCATGTGAATTTCGACTTGTAGTAAAAAAACAAATTGTAGAATATTATGTTGACTTCCCAATGATATTTTTAAAAAAATATTTCGATGTCATTTAATGTGTGAAATTTTGCATTTAATGAACTGTGTGACCTTTAAAATTTGAACAAGTTAATAAGTGGCTCATGTCCATCCCCAACAATTCAATCTTACATTAATAATTAAAAAATATATATACGAGCATGTTCTGCACAAAATGCAATGTGGTCTGCATATTTGTTTGTTAATTTATTTCACAATATACAATTATTTATGATCTGGATTAATGCAGGAACACAACAAAATACACAAATAACCATAGAAACAAATATGCAGTAGAAATAACACTTCATTTCATTAATCAATAACTGAAATTTGTTTACATACAAAATGGAAATGAACTAGCTACAGTGTTGGTAACTTATCTCTAAGAAGAGATGTGGCGGCTACATGCCTCTGAACCTTGTGTTACAATGAGGATCGAAGGCTATATATTATTGAGAAACAAGGGAAACCCTACACATCCACTGAAGCTAACCCTAGGAGATGAAACGCCAGAATGTGGGCCCCGTTGGGTAACTTGGTACATCAATTTCCTGGGGTCGTAACTTTAGCATACTACCTCCATTTGACACGCATGATACATCGTTAGAAAGATATGTTTAAGGACTACATTCATAAACAACAAACATTGAGTCCAGAATGGACTCATATTTTCCTGACCATTCGATGCTGAAAAAACGTCATTTAAGGCCTCAAAACGGCTCTGGAAGTTTAGGACCCAAAAACTGCCACTGAATAGTAAATTGTGCTACAATTAAGGAAACTGGAAAACTGAAAGAAACAATGGTGGGGGTCCAAGTGGAATAAGTGGGTGGCCACCAATATCCTCCTGGATCAATTTATTATTTCTCGAAAGTGACCACATCTAATTTTAGCATCATTTTATATGCATGTGTGTCCATCCCTGCTTTTTTTTCACTGTTTTCAAAAATTGAAAAACCAAAGATACCCTTTTGAATATGATGCGTCGATGTGTGGGCTGTGTATTTTTCAGAAATTTTTCAATGTGTATTTTTTACGCTGTGGATTTTTCTTTGAGCTGCTTCGAAGTTGTTGTCAGTTTTTCTAAGTGTAAGTTTTAGAAGTAATTAAAAAAAAAACCCATACAAATGCCAAAATGCATGCATGATACCTCAAGGGATAGAGGATTTGGTGATGAATCTATCGGTATGAACTCCTCTCAATTGTGTGCCATGAATGGTAGCGTTTACACCCCTAGAAGACATAGGGAAACATTGATTTTCCTGTAAGAGGGATAATTCTCTATTTTTTGGCCCTCGATCGAGGTATTCAAATACCTGCATCGAGTTCTTAACAAAACCTCGATCGAGGTTTGCAGAAACCCTCAATCAAGGTTCTATTAAACAATCGAAAAAAAAAGCTTTCTACATGACTACCAAGGTTTTATATGCACACTCACCACCATGACTACCTTATCTAGAAGATTATGCCCATGTAGGACATTTTAGAAATGGGATTCTAGGATCGAACTAAGAAAATGGACATAAGGAATTTCAACATCATTTGATTCGACCAACTCTACAAATAATAAATATATTAGAAATTTAAACAAAAAAAAAATCATGACATTGCCACCTTATTCTACTAATAGAACTTTAGTCATTTTACTTGGAAACCAGAAGTCCCTGGTACAAACCACATGGGGCCAAGGGTTTGAGAAATGGATTGTCAAAATATTTTTAATGTTCATTAAACTACTTCAAAACACAAAACAGGGCTGGAATGGAGCAGCAGTGGGGGGGAGGGAATTGAAGTTCAGAGTTAGAGTTACAGAAATGTAGTGAAAGGTTTTAAATACTAAAAATACTTTGTTCCTTCGTATATAATTTTTTATTTTAAAAAACTACAATTAAGTGATATGACTTTGAAAACACTAAGTTTTGTCTTAATCGTCCAGATCTATTCCGCCCTGGCCTCTAAGCTTTAAATATATGGCCCAAGGATCTATATCGTAGGTATCATATCGTAGTCCTAAGAATCCAGGTGAAGTGGACACAACTCGGTTAAGTTCAGCTCATCAACTGAATTGCATGCATCATTGCCATAGTATTATTTTTGCATTGAACTAAGGAGAGCAATGATGCATGACATTCAGTTGATGAGCTGAACTTAGGCGAGTTGTATCCACTCGACCTAGATTCTTAGGACTACGTTACGATACCTACGATATATATACTCGGGTCAGATATTTAAATCCCAGAGCCCAGGGAAGAATAGAACAAGACGATTAAGATAAAAATTAGTGTTAAATTCAGAGTCATATCACATAATTATAGTTTTTTAAAATTAAAATTATATACAAGGGAGCAAAGTATTTTTAGTAAACTTTAGAGAGATGAAAATGTGAGCATGAAAAAAAAATATGACCTCATTTCCTTGGGTTATATAAATGTCCATTGTTTACTTTTCAAAATTGTTATTGTGTCACACATTTTCAATTAATATTGCTAATAAATTATTGAATGACATTAGAATTTACATCAATAACATGTGACTAATTGTTTTTGTGTTTCATAATGCTAAGAGTAGAGGAAAATAAATAAAAGAAAATGTGTTATGGTGACTATGGGATCCGAAAAACAAAAAGTATGGAAACTAAACATGATACTAATTCTCATTTCGACAAGAATTGAAAATGTTCAATGACATGAATTCAAATGGGGATTCAAAATACAAGGTGTCCAAGCATCTTTTGGAAGACTTCATTAAATGAAACGTTACATGATGCATATGAAAATACAATGTCAAAATCAAGCTATGAGTTCAATCAAGGTCTCTAAAACCATTGATCGAATGAGTTAGAGAAAAGATCGATTGAGCTAGCAGCTTAATCGAGTTTTTCAAAACTTTAACTAAAAACATATTCAAGTGTGCACACGAATATGGACACCCAAATATAATTAAAATATAACATAGAATTATATGATAATAAAATTTAATAAAACATAATTTTGACTATAAGAATGATACTTGAGGGTAATAGTACTTTCCTTGAACAAAAAACAAGTAAACGCATTACTACTATCACTTCCCCTAGATTTTATGTATAGATATTAGTTGTAGAGTAATTGGAGTTATAGATGTGATTAATCACATCTATAACCCAATTACTTTGCGAATAATATCCATCAAAGGAAGTTCATATCCATATCCAATTAAATGATGGGCATGTTTCCCATTTATAGGCAATTAAAGATGCTCGATCGAGGTCTACTTTAACCCTTGATCGAAGTTCCGAACCATCGACCGAGGATTTGCAAAAAGCTCGATCGAGCGTTTAACAGAACCTTGATCGAGTGCTTTATAAACCCTCGATCGAGCTGGTAAGACCTCGATCAAGGGTTTATTAAAATCTCGATCGAGGTATGTTTTTCCGTTTTTGCCGAATTCGCGTTGCCAAAAAATGTATCCCACCTCAATGGAAGCACCCTCCACAAAGCAACAAAATAGGTCAAACTTATTATTACTACATTCCTTTGTAATGAGGTGGTCTGTGGTTGAATGATTCATTATAAAACTTGTTTGTGCTTGATCCCACTTACCTTCTATTTCTATCCATTCATTGATCTTCTTTTCTAAGATAATACCATATAACTTAGCTAAGAGAGGGCTAATAATAATATTTCGATAATTAGAGGGGTAAGTTTTATCACGACTTTTGAAAATAGGAATAATGAAGCTTTGAGTCCAAGGTTTAGGAAACCCTTGCTTGACCTCTAGATAAGAGTTTATGGATGTGTGGGATGAGGACAAACCCTCCAATTTTTAAGATTTCTGCTTGGTATCCTTCAATGTCTTTCAAATTTTCCATTTGCTAATCGCTTAACCCCAAAATCTATGTCTTCTAATGAGAAAAATTCTTTCGTTGTAAGAAGGGTTTGAATGTTATCTATGATATATAGGGATTCATAAATATTTTTAAGAGAGCAGTTACAATCTTTTAAAGCAATTTTATCGTCTTCTTTTGTTTTGCGCGTTAGAATTTGCCTCCAGAATTTCTTAGGAGCCACCTTGGAGATGTGTAGGATACTTTCTTGCATTTTACTTAGATAATGCCTTTTTTTCTTTTAATTAAGGCTTTGTAGTGATTTATCTTATCCATTTTAATTGAATATGTAGTAGCTTGCTTAATTTTGTTCTCTTTTTTTTACACTCTTGATCATACCAAGGGTTGGTTCTACTATTGGTTGTTTTAGTCGAGACCTCAATAGAGAACTTGTTAATGGACAAAGAGAGGGTTGTAGCAAAATTATGGTGGATATTTTCTATATTCTCCAAGCCAGGAAAAGGAACCAATTCATTTTTTCGATCATGGAGAAAAATGTTAGATTTATTTTTATCGGAGATCAAGGGATTTTGGCAATCCTAGTTTTCCTCCTTAGGATCGCTATGCATGGAAATATTGAGAGTTACAATTAAAGGTCTATGATTAGAGTCGGGATTATGGTCGTTGAATATGTTGAGATCTATTAAATTGTTGTATATAGGGATATCAGATATAACATAATCTACCACAGTACTTCCAAGCCCATGGATACAAGTCATTTGGCTAAAGTTTGGCCATTTTGTGAGACCGTTGAAAATGATAAAATATTGAGCACTACAAAATTTGACTAGCTTAGTGTTGGCCACTTTTCCTAACTCGCGCGACTTAGGTTCTGCATAGCCCACTAACCCTACAAATACCCGAGATACTGGACCAATAGAGCAAGCCCCATTGGCAACACCTATGAAGTAGATGCAATCTCACCCGAGATATCTCTTCGATGGGTAACTGCCGAAACCATGTTTCCATGATTGTCGAGGGATTCTAGTCCCTTGGCTCACATCTGAGGAGCTCAACGAAGGCAGCAGGATGGCTGGACAGAGGATTCAGTCTTGTGCGACCGAGCACAAATACATGTCATCACGCGTAACTTGTCCTTACTATGCTCCTCGTAGTTGGTGCAACTTGTGTGGCGCATCTGACTCATACCCATATACTGACTGCGACCTAGGTCATGAATTAAGACAAAAGCATACATGTCGATATATACATGTTCATTTCAATGACGCTCCCCTATCATTCATCTACTGCTTCGGTTATTACATCAGTCCATTAAACAATACTCAGCATTATACAGAAAGCAATTAACAATCATTTGCATAAACATTCACCATGTCAATCATTCATTCAAACGTGAGAGATAATGTGGAAACCCATCTAGGAAAAACCACCAAGGTGGTCTTCATCTGGAATGAGAAAAGGATATAGCACCTCACAGTTTGTGGGATGCAGACTGATCTTAAGATATGTCTTTAAGACTCAGACTTATGGTTCTCATGCTCTCTAGTTTTCTCTTATACCCTACAGCTACTCCTAGCGGTTCGTGCACACAGCATCTAGAGCCATGGCTCAACAACCTCCTATCACCGATGGGCTCTTCTTGAGCCTTCTCTTCCCTTACCTTCTACAATATTACAACAAAAATGGCATCCTTTCCAATGGATTATAACTAATAGACCAACAATCACTGGGAAATTGACCTAAACATAATCACCCTCAATAACAAGCAACTAAAAGCCACTAAAATCCAGACAAAGCCAACCTTCTAAATACTACATCCCTCCTATTTATACTATCTTACATGACCCCGTAGGGATGACTGCATACCAGTAGTCGGTTAACTATCACCATCAGCTACCCCTCAGGCTACAACTATGGTGATCATTACTTGACACGAAGCACTATCGGCTTGACTTACAAATATCCCCTCATACGTGTATACCTGTAGGTTTACACTGCCCTAAATGGCCATGATCTAGATTTTGCACCTGTCGCTTTCCATCTGTTATCACTTGCGTGCTTCCATGCTTGCCTTTCCTTTGTCACGCATCTCTCTATTCTTCATGCACTGGTCCTTTGCTACCTTCGCGATCTTCCTTTGCTTCTGTCGTGCGCACGACGCATCTTCTTTTCTCATGTGTGAGCTTCTTCCTTGTGCTCCTTTCCCAGACCAACAGGCCCCCAACACTCACATGTGGCTCATCCTGAGCCATGAATTAAGGGCCATATGTGGAGGCGCGATCTACACAACACCTTTTGTAAAAAAACATTTCTCACCTTCTCCTGCTTTCTTCCTTGCACACTGTCTTCCTTTGATTTTTTTTTTAGGCTTGGGGTTATACAATTTCTTCATTAGCCTCTTCTGAAAAATATGTGTCCATAGGTTTTTCCTGTGTATGGTCCAGGCCTTCTTGATGGTGTTCTTATTGCTCTGGTTCATTGTCCTACCAACCTTTGTCTTCCTTTTCCTCGTCGTCTCTTTTCTCTTCCTTTCTTTCTTCCACATTCACAGTCTCGGTTGCACCTTCTAGTGCAGTCTGTTATGCACTTCCAACCTTCTATTGGAATTGGGCCATAATGGGGGTAAGCTGTTCTATCTCTCGGCAAGCTTCATCTGCTTGCTGCTCAAGCTCCTGCACTCTGTCGCTACTAGGGTGTTCCAATGAGGTATTGGCCAATGCCTGAGTGCACTCATGGATTCATTGCTGGGCAGGTTGAATTAACCTTGTCACCCTTTCAGCTTCAGCCTGTTGCTCAATCGTCTCCTTGTTGTGCATGCTTTCCTGGTCTCGCAGAGGTCTTGCCTTGTCCAGGAGTTTCTTAAGCTCAGTACCTTTTGCGATGTTTTTCTTAGTTGGCAGCTTCTTAATCTCTGCCTTTACTTCCAATATCTGTAGGTCTACTTGCGTGCTTGCTCAGAAGGTTGTTCGGCAAGTTGTTCGGTAATGAGCTGTTCCCATGTCGCGGAAATTGCTTCCATTGCTTCTGCACAGATGTTCTCAGCTTCCCTAAGCCAGGAAAGAGCTTGATTTACTAATTGTTGCCTTTGTTGCAGCACTTTGGGGGGCGTGCTCAGCTTTTGGTTGGTTCTCCTTTCCCTAACCTATTTCTTTAGGTCTATGACTAGTTTGGATAACTGTCTTAGTTGGCGCATAGGATCTACCTTAGCTTCATCCTCCTCTTCCCACAGTTCGGTGACTTCCTCCTTGATAGCTTGTTCCAGTGAGGCCTGTTTGTGGGCTTGGGCTTAGAGATCTTCCTGCTAGCACTTGATAACTTGCTTGTGCTCCTTTGCTTTCCTAGTTTCCTTGGCTGCCTAATATGCAACCGCATTGTCCTGGAGTATGATATCTGTGGCGGTTGCATGTTGAATTGAATATATCTGCAGTAAGGTGAGCTTAGATAATTCTAGAATTAACGTGTCCAAGCTATGGATATATACCTCTTTCACTGCATCTTCTGTAGAAAATTCCTGTGCGGGAATTTCTATTCGACTTAATGGTGGGAGTAGCACTGGTGTTTTTAGAGTGTCTGCTGAGTCGACACCATTGAGTTCATCCTGCATGGTGTCACGCACTTCTGCTATGGTCTCGGCCAGTCAGTTAACTTTTGTAATGGTGCAAGCCATCCAGTTGGTATTCCTGCTTGTGAGGTTACTCAAATATTTCTCGGTGAACTCGACGACTGCCTCAGTGAGAACGGTCAGATCCTCATCTGCTATGCAAATTACTTCGGGTCAGTTAGACTTTTGGTTCTTCCTATGCTGGATGTCCACGATGTCTTCGTCTTCCTCCATGGGTTATTTTCCCTTCCTTTTTCTGGTTCTTTCGATGCTCACCTCTTCAGTAGGGGGGTCATCGGTGCCGGTATTAGGTGGGTCTTGGTATTCTTCTTCATATTCTTGGGAGTTATCCTGATGCTCCTAAGTATTGGTGTTGGCATAGGCCTGTGGTTGGTTCCCTTGTGGACCCCCTTGCAATGCTTGTTGCGCTGTAGGCATCTAATGCTGGCTAACCCATTCCTGAGGCTAGTCGTTGATCTCCCTGTCAATATCAGCATCCTTGAGGATAAATAAAGTTGCAAACGCCTGCTTTTTAGGGTCATGGTGCGGTTACATGATGATGTTATGTAGCCCTGCATGGAAGTGAATGAACGGATACCTATCTACTGTCGCAGGTCTCAATCGATATTGCTCGCGCCCAATCTACCTAAGCCTTTCTCCTTATAGAAAGAATGTAATCCTGGTGTTAGCCTTGTGCTTATTGTCCTTGTGGTCCCAGATATTTTGGTATGGCATGTCGAGGAGAGCTACTGGGATATCCATGGATTGATAGTGTGGTTGCGGAGCCCATACCGCAAATGAGATTAGAATTAAAAGCCATGAGAAGTGAAACTTCACCATGGGATGATCTTATGCTTCATGTGCATCATCCATCAGTTCATTCAGGAAGAACTGGGACCAGTTAAT
Organism: Pseudotsuga menziesii; assembly: GCA_001517045.1. Taxonomy (NCBI): domain Eukaryota; kingdom Viridiplantae; phylum Streptophyta; class Pinopsida; order Pinales; family Pinaceae; genus Pseudotsuga; species Pseudotsuga menziesii. The sequence continues at coordinate 36,982 of LPNX010093255.1, forward strand.
GTGCACTCCTTATGCACACTTTTTATCTAGAACTACTGTTGCAGTGGTGCACTCAGTAGGCCTCATCTTGCATAGGACTCTGTTGCACAAGATTTTTGATGTAGCTTTTACAACACTGTCATTGATGGAGCTAAGGAGGAACCCCTTTTCACCATAGAGAAGCTGGTACTTAGTCTTCATGTCACTTTCGTCTAGCTTTCCCCCCTCGTTGTGCAGGTATGGGGCCAGGTCAAGTCCTTGCTGCAGAAGACTTGTAATGGCTGATATCAGGTCCACCATTACCTCATATGGTTTTTTCAGCCAGAGGTAGCCTCGATGGAAGCATACCAACAACTGTTTGACATACATTCCGACCGATCCAGAGCGGCCGAAATGGGGCATAAGGAGCAGGTTTAAGACACCTGACTGCTCCAATCCATGCGCATAGTCCATTGCAGAGACAACGTCTGCATTCAGCGGTATACTGGCCTTTACGACCATGAATTGATCTCAGGACATGCTTTGTTTCCTGGTGTTGTAGTCCTCAAATTTCAATTCCTGGAGTTTCGAATCGATGGAATCCTGCAGCTGCGTGACACCCTCTAGAATAATGGGCTCTTCCAATAGCTCTGGTATGTCCACCATTACTGTTACGGCACTTTGTTCCCTTGGTGATACATACAAAGGGATCAAGTTATTTTCTTCATATATGCGCTCCACTTATAGAGGTGATGGCGGTGGAAAAACTGGGTCATTTCTATGGGCCTTTGGTATCTTTGCTACGGGGCCAGATGAAGTGGGGAGGTTTGCACTTTATGGGGATCTGGCTATAAAAATTTGGGCTCCGACCAACTGTACTAGTGGCCAGGTTACAGGAACCTGCGCAAGCTGGTCCCCTGGTGGTGGGTGCAGTGACCTTTGTGGTGGTTTCTGCACTACCTTCGGTTTCAGAAGTACCTTCAGCTTAGGATGAGTCCTCTTCATCTTCTTGGTCGACCAAGTTGGTTCAGGGACGTATGGTACTTCCAAAATTGGCTAGGGTGAGGCTAATGAAACAACGGAATGCTCACTATCATTGGATAACTCAATGAGCATAGGCTTCAGTCTACAAGATGGTTTAGGCGTACTCAGTGGGCTCAGCTCTCTAGTTTCCTGGCCTGGTAAAAAAAGTGCATCAATGATAGAGGTAATTACCTGTTATAGGGGAACAGTCTTATTGGCTGTGGTTGGCCATAACGATGGATAAACTGACGGAGCACATGGGCACGTCCTTCGCTGGCTTTACTCTCACACTTAGGTGCCATAATTACTTGTTAGGGTAGTTAAGGGTAATACGACAAATGGGACCAAAACACCCGCCTCCATTCTCGTCGGACTTTCTAAATTAATGCTTCTGCTCTGCCATTAGAACCGATTCTTTTTGGAATATTTGTGCATTGAAGAGTCCATCGATATTTAATAGATGTTTGGATCTCGCCACCAGTTGTCTCTTAGCTGGTTCCTTGGCGGTTTTACTGGGTAGCATTTTGTCAACGCAACTTCCCTTTTTGCCGCCCGGTTGTGGCGCAGTCACCGTGGATTTTTTTTTTGGGGGGGGGCACCATGACCTTACCAGGATGTGGCGTAATCATCGTGGTATGGTTTTAATCGACTGCCATTGATCATACCCACAATCGGTGTTCCATCCATCTTATGTAGTTTTACCGCGTCTGCTTTAGTAATGTGCGCAACCACATATGGACCTAGCCAATGTGTTTTGAGCTTACCTGGGTGCTTAAAAAACTTGTTGTCATACATAAGAACGAGTCCGCCGACCTTGAACTCCTTTGTCCTGATGTGGCGGTCATTCCATGCTTTTTGCTGCTCTTTTTCTACGTTTTGATGGAAGCCAACAATGAAGTGTTCTTCCTCTAATTGAATGAGTTGTGCCAGTATTTCCTCTACAACATCGGTGTCTATCATCTCTGTGAGTATAGCGATTCGTAGGCTTGGCACAATGTACTCCATGGGCATGACTGCCTCTTTCCCATAGACTAAACAAAAAGGAGTTTATCCAGTCAACCGTTTGCATGTTGTTCTGTAGGCCCATAGTACTGCTGAGATTTTCTAGTCCTAGTCATCTCTACGCACATTACATAGCTTATTCAACGCATTCTCTAATATCTTGTTGAAGGCCTCCATAGTTCCATTTTCTTGAGGATGGTAAGGTGTTGTCTTCTTGTGCTGGATTTGGAATTCTGCAGTTAGTTCAACAATTAACTTATTTACAAAATGCGTACCTTGGTCGCTGATAAGGATCTTCGGGAAACCAAACCTTGTGATGACATTTTCAAAAATAAACCTTGTCGCGGCGGTGCAATCTTTCATAGGTGCCTCTTCTGCCCATCTTGTGAAGTAATCCTTAGCGGTTATAATATAGCGCGTGTTAGTCTGTTTCCGTGGCGGATTGATAGGGCCGCAAAATCCACTGCCCATTTATCATGGTCCTACAGTGTAATTTGTGGCATAAGTGGAATTTCATCACGTCATGATGGTTTCCCTGTTCTTTGAAATTTATCACAATCACGACAATATTTTCTTGTATCCATATGTACACTCGGCCACTAGAGTCCAGCTTGCAAAATCTTGCGCACCATTGCTTTTTCGGCATAGTGTCCTCCTGAAACACCCGCATGCGCCTCGACCATTGCCCATTGTCGTTCGTGATCAAAGACACATCTGCGTAGTATTTCATCTGGTCCTAACTTATACAGTTGTCCTGCGATTAGCATGTAGTCTGAGGCCTTGACAACTAGTTGTTTCTTCTGCCATGTTGAATAAACTTTAGGTGCATAGCCTGTATTCAATAAGTGTATAATAGAGTCAAATTCCTTGTCAACAACATCAATAGCAAACAGCTGCGCATCCGATAGATTATCATCTAGACTGGTGGGTTCCTCCCCACTTTCAATGAGTGACAAGTGATCATGCCCAATGATTAGTCGGCCTGGCTTCATAATGACTTCAAAGTCAAATTCTTGGAATAGGAGAAGCCACCGACATATCCCCCCCCCACCAACACTAGCTTATTGACTAGGTATTTCAGCGCAGAATGATTAGTGAACATTTTGAAGTGTCCACCCAATAGACAGTGTCTAAACTTTTGTAGCGCGTCGACCATGGAAAGCCCTTCTCTTTCAGTTGTGGTGTAGTTTTTTTCTGTCGTTGATAGTTTCCTGCTTGCAAATGCAATTGGGTGGTCAATTGTTCCCTCTCCTGGTTGGGTTAATACTATCCCCAATGCAATTGATGATGCATCAACATGTACATGGAACTCCTTTTTCTAGTCTAGGAATATTAATATTGGTGCTATAGCCATTTTGTTTTTCAGTTTATCCAGACTCTCCTAACAGTCTTCGTTCCACTCAAATTTGACATCCTTCTTCAATAGTTTCTCCATTGGGGTGGTTATCTCTGCATATCCTCTGATAAATTTTCGATAATCGCTAGTATGTCCTAGTGTGGATCTGAGTTGTGTGACCGATGTAGGGGTGTTTTTAAGGCCAAAGTGAATTACTGTGTATTGGTAGCATCCCCATTCTATTGCAAAGGTTTTTTTGTGGCGATCCTCTTGTGCAATCCTGACTTGATGGTAGCCTGAGAATCTGTATGTGAACAAGTACATTTCTTGTCCACCAATGCTTTCCAAGACTTCATATGTAAAACACGTTGGGAATGGATCGTGTAAGCAGGCATCGTTTAGCTTCCTAAGGTCGACACAGATTCTGACATTGCCTATCGCCTTTTTGTCCTGGATCACTATAGGGTTTATCCACTCTGACTCTTCAATAGGTTCAATGATTCTGCTTCTAGCATGCCCTTGAGTTTTGCTTTCACTTTTTATTTATAACGCATATTTAGTCTATAGGGGCGTTGTTTTATCGGTCTTACATCAAGTTTGAGTGGAATTTCCATTTCACCCAAATCTCCTACTATTCCCTTCATTTCCATGAGGTTCGTTAGGAATAGGTCTCGGAACTCATGTAATAAATCAGTGATTTTGGTGACTGTCTCTTCGTCCCAATAATCTCCAATGTTAGCAAATTTTGGATTTTCCTTCAATCCAATGTTAACTTTCTTGATCTTTAGCGGCTTGATGAACTGCTCACTGAAATGCTACTTCCTTCTACTTCGTTCAATCCTTCCGACTGCGGAATATTGATGTTAGTCGGGTCATCCTCTCGGTCTCCGGAGAGGTTATAGCAGGTCATCTAGTGCTGAACTTTCTCACAACACGGGTTGGAATGTGCAATGCAAGGCTAAGATTATGCAACCTCCAGTGGGATCTCAGCGAATATCTTCTCCTTAATAGTCTTCAACGCAATATCAACTATTGGTTTCTCTTCTGCGAACTAGAATGTGTATGTAAAATTCTGTGCAACCTTTTCCCATTCTTTTGTTTCTTGGCATAGTTCCGTCAATGTGTATCAGCCTTCGGCTGCCATCTCAAGAGTATGGATGAAGTGGTGGACCCATTCCTGGTGTGGGTAGTTTGAGAATGTTGCAGAACACTGCTCCAAGTGTTCGGCATGGTCCGATAATACGGTATACCTTTGTGCCACAGTTGCAACCCGTTGAGGCCTGGGAAATCGCAGGTAACAATAGTTAGGGATTCTCCCCAGTAAACGTTCCCAACTAGCCCGTTACTGTTTGGTATGGGGAATCCGTCCAATTTACGGTCCGGCTATTGTAGGTCAAGTGACAAAAATAAAGGGTTTTACCGGTTATGGCTCGGTCCACCGTGTATGTTTTTAGTTTTTGTATTTAAGTATGAGATGCAAGTGCCTATCTAAAAATATAGATTGATAGACAATATGAGGAGCGGTCACAATGTGATGCGCAGGTTCTTACCTCTCGTCTTAACTCTCTCGCATCTAAACCACACATAGCAAGAAAAAAACTAAAACTAACTATATAACCTATCCCTAGGGAGCAATATTATTATTCATCAATGAGTAATGTATTTTGTGCATGCATTAAGAAAAATCATAGATAGATGTTACTTATTTCAAAACACATGAACATTTATAGATATATGAACAACCAGATAGCTAATTGTTTATGAACAACATTCATTAATCACAGCAGAAATTTAATAGAATAAACTAGAGTACATTCATAACCATAACATAGGTTCAAAGAGTTAGAATGATCTCACAGTTAATGGATAACAGCTAAAAACAAAATAGTTCACATTCAACAAATCCATAGCACAGCATTTGAACCTTCCACAAAGCTTTCTCCAACAGGAAACTTGTAATTTATTTATGCAAAAGGAAATAGTTCTTCTTACATCATAGTCTCACAAATCTATCTGGGAAAAAGTCCCTTATTCCCTCTAAATCTCCTATATTTATACAAAACAACGAAACCTTTGGGTTCCCCCCCCTAGGTGACCTTTGGGCTTCCCCCAACCATTTAATTTCACAAATTTGTCCTTTTGTGAGTGCTCATGATTCATACAATACATTATATTTTAGATTAAGATTTAAGAGCACTTTGTAAAGAGGGACCATCTTAGTAACTGATGAACCTTTTCCAAGCCTGGGCCTCTACTGCTAACGATTCTGCTCAATAATCCGTTGGTATTTTTGAGATCCCGTTGATCTCAGACCTTCACTATCTTCTCTTTGAGAAACATCTCTGCTTCTTACTTTCTTTTCTTCAGCCAACTCCCTTATTCTTTGTCCTTTATATATGTCCTCTTTGCAGCAGCAATCATCAAACTGGTTCTGAAAAAATCTCCTAAGTCCATCTGCAGTTAAAACGAAAAACTCAACATTAATATGGACTGTATTCAAGAAAACGTAAACCACACTATAAATAAAAATAATCATTAAATGTGAGGCCCTGCACTGTGTTCTCATCCTGAAAACTCTATCATGATCAAAAGAATCAAAAACCTCCGCCGCCCATAAAATAGGGTAAAAACACACAAAAAATGGTGGGAAAAATCCTCACCGGCAGGAAAAACTAAGCATCAGGCAGACAATCCATTATGGAGCCACAATGGTGGAAGACCATTAGGCTACGATTCCTGCGATCAAAATAAAACATCGACAAAATAAAACACTAAAAAAACTGCAGCATCGGATATCAGAACCACTACAGCAACGGATGATCAGTTCGCTAAGGAGCCGCAACAACGGGCGACAGACAAACTAAAAGTTCCACGGTTAACATAAAAACATCGGCAGCCGATAAATCTAAAGCTAAAGGTTGGAGCTCAAAACCACTAATCATTGGCGATATAGTTCATTACGCAGCCGAAATGGTGGGAGATAGACTGACTATAGCTTCCGCGAAAAAAGAAAAATCACTGGATTCACGCCATAGTTCTGAAGTGCTAAGGACTATATATCGGTGAGTCAAAACTTAACGCTACCGTTGTGTCGACGTCGCAAAGGACTAGCCTTCCAATCAAAATCAAAAATCGATCTGATAATGATAAAAAAAACATCGCAAAGCAAAAAGTTTGATTAATAAACCAAGGCATCAGGCGACAGACAAACTAAAAGTTCCACGGTCAACATAAAAACATCGGGCGACGGACAAACTAAAAGTTCCACGGTCAACATAAAAACATCAATGGCTGGCAAATCTAAAGCTAAAGGTTGGAGCTCAAAACCACTAATCATTGGCGATATAGTTCATTACGTAGCCGAAATGGCGGGAGATAGACTGACTACAGCTTCCGCGAAAAAAGAAAAATCACCTGTGATCAGAAGAGCTAAGGACTATATATCGGTGAGTTAAAACTTAACGCTGCCATCGTGTCGGCATCACAAAGGACTAGACTTCCGATCAAAGTCAAACATCGATCCGATAACGATAAAAAAAACATCACAAAGCAAAAAGTTTGATTAATAAACCAAGGCATCGGCAAAAATCAGAACTAGCCATCAGCACATTCTCTATTTTCCCTCTTAAACAAAGGCGATATAGAGGACTACCGCCCCGATTCCTTGTTCAAACTGCTTCTGATAGCGATGAAGGAGATCATTCAGACCAAAAGGACATCATTTTCAAATCAAACTTTAAACTCCATAATCAAAGCATTGGCAGATAGAAAACAGTTTTTCGAAAAGCATGAAAGCAATTTACCTCAATTTCAACTTCAAACAATCCAAATTTGTAGCAGAGGGAAAAATAGCATTCAGCAATCCAACCAATCCCATGCGAGATAAAATCAGTAAGGAGGGTCCAATTTTTTTTTAAAAATTTTGGAAGATAGTTGCAGCTGCAACAATTGGTGACTACCTGATGAACCTAGATCTCTAGACAATTTCTTCCTTAAGTAACAAAGTGTTTGAAAGTAAACCAACATGTTGAATTCTTTTAGATATCTGGATTTCCCAAATGGTAAATATATGTACTTTTAATCATTGATGATAGTCCAATTTAGGAAAATGGAAACCAAGATTTCAAAGTCAAGATAACTCTTTTGAGGCCAGGAATATGAGTTTCATTTTCACCTCTGTGTTTGGGTAGCTTCCAGCTTAGACACCATGGGATTGTAACATATGGTAAATAGAAATATTCATTTGTTCCTCATTCCCATGCCATTTTGCACTTTTTGTGCTGTTAGACTTTTGTCCTTTCTTTTGAGTCCTCCTGCATGTCTTTCTTTCTAAAATTTTTATTCAGGCTCCTCTATCCATAGTGTCCTTTTGTGTGAGAGATGTATTTAATTTTAAGCTCATGGACGGAGAAGAACTTTGGCAATTATGTACTCATATGATTTAGTACTTTGTTTTGATACATATTGCTGTCTTAAGAGATTCTTTGACTATTATTTTCCTTTTGACTTTCAATTCTTGGCATGGGATCATTTATATATAATATACTGCTTACCTTGCTTCCTTTCCATGGGTCTTTCGTTGTCACTCCCTAAGACATTTTTTTAAATGTGAGATGGATGTAGCCTCGAAATAGTATTCCAGACCTTTTGATGCTGAGTTATTTTACAAGGATTAAGTAGGACTTCAATGTGTTCATATCCATTTAGGAAAACTGCTAACTAGAATAAATTCATTCTTTCAAATAAAACAATAGTACACAGTCTTGTAATCAAGGATTTTAGTTAATCCAGAATTCTAATGCTCTCCATGCAACCAAAAGTTTGCCTCTTTTTATTGAAATCAATCAAAATCTAAACTAAAAACAAACAGAAATAAAATAAATCAAACATAAACAACCAAATCAATTTATTTATGTACAAGATAATCCAAAAACAAAAATCAAGAAAAATAAAGCTTGAGAACTAAACCACTAACTGGTCAGTCCTCTGCCCACCCCTATAAATCTGGCAACTTGTAAGTTAAGGGGCTAGGCTTGACTAGAAAATGAAAAAAAGACCTCACCATTATCTAATTCTACTGTACTTGAATAAAAAACTACATCTACTATTTTACAATCAATCTCATCAGCCCGTGAAAATCGAAGGAGATCGGGCTGGGTGTCTGATGTACTGCTAGCTTCTTCTACTTGGTAGTCTCCCAGTTCTAGCTCAATTAGATGATTTCCCAACAAAAATTTCACTGGTTCATTTTTTTCTTCCAATTGAGTAACATTGTGCTTCATGTGGGGCTCTCTTAATATTTTAATCTGGTTTGGACTTCCCTTCTGAGGAAACCACAAGTGTGACCAATCTGAAGCAAAATACCCATTTAGTCTTGATGACCAGTCTTGATTCAAAATAATTCCATAGCCATCAGGTATGTTTGCTACTACAATATCAATGTACTGACATATATTTTCATTTGCAGATAAGCAAATCAGAACATCTTCCATTTCCCCGACTACTTTCACATTGGTCATGTCTAACTGAGTAACCTGCCAGGTAGTGGGTTTAGGTTGTCCATTGATCTTTTTGCAGACTGAAAGTGGCATAACATTGACCGACGACCTTGAGTCTACTAAAAAATTGTGTACCTTATGGTTTAAAATCTCAAAGGTCAGGAGGAATGGTGGGGTTTTAAACCTAGTCTTACCTCCCACACTTGCTTCAACAATCTCTTCTACAGGTTGGTTGTTAATGGGAAGCTCCTCCTCTGGTACTTCAAGTGCTTTTAACAATTCGTACCCCATCTCAGGTGCTTTGATATTTTCCTTGACATTATCAGCTTTGTCTTCAATAAGCCTATTAGGCTTGTTGACTTGTTTTGGATCTTGACTGCTAATAGTAACTTCAGGTATTTTATCATCTATGTTGTTCTTTTGTATTTTCTTCATATTGTCTTGAAATTTATTAATCTTTGGAATTATTGAATTGTCTTTATTTAACAAACCTTGGCTCCTTGTTGTCACATTTGTTTCTGATATCTCCTCATGCTTCAAAGTACCTTCGTCTTCTGTATCAAAAAGTGAGACAAAGTCCCATAAAACCAGAGCATCATCCTCTTGTTTTTCTGTGAATTTATTTCCCTTTTCCTCCTCATTATCAGCTTCTGTTAGTTTAGAGTACAATAGCTGATTCATTACTAATGTCATTGAATTGATCCATTGAGGGAAATTTTTTTCAGAATGAGGCTGCTGATGAAAGGTGCAAAATTATCCATCCCTACCTCCGTTAAATTCATTGATGAAGGACTATGTGGAGGAGGCTTAGATTGATTGTTGTCCTCTCTCCTTTTATAGTAAGGCTTATAAGATTTTTCAGCTTCTTTTTCCTTTTCCAAATCTATTATTCTGTTAGATAGCTTCTGCATCATTTTCAACATTCCTTCAAAGTCATGTGACTGCTCCTCCTTAGGCTTAGATAGCAATAAGGCTTTCTTTCCAAAAGTTTTTTCTCCCGACTGCTTAGGATAATTTTCTATGCTCTCTTTTCCAGCTTCTACTCTCTCCGCTTCTTCATAAGTTTCTAACAACGTAGGTTTGACTTGCATCTTGGAAAACATGGCCAAGTCAGGCCCTAAAGCTAAAGTATAGTATTCGATCAAAATATTATCAGATGGTTTATCAGTTTCTGAAAAATTCTTAAGATAAGCAGCAAAACTTTGGGTGAAACTATGCACTTTTTCTTTTCTTTCTTTCTTTAATGCGCATAACCCCTTCATTAACGCTGCATGAGTTTTTTGGACTGCATACTTACTTCTAAATATTATTTCAAATGTATCTCAGTCTGTGATTGAGTTTGCAAGCAGAGCAAAATACCATGAGGCTGCTGCTCCTTTCAAGGTATGCGAAAACAATCTGTAGACTACATATTCATGTTCTCCAGCCCTTAGTCCTTCTATAGCCAAGTAAAATCTTTGCAAATGATCATCTACCAAAATCTTTTCACTTGGGTCAAACTTGGGCAGCATTTTATCAAAAGCGTGAGGTAAGTCATGTAGAGGGGGTGCCAGGTTTAAAGGTGACCTAGCCCTCCAAGCAGGTGGTGGATTCGGTGGGTTGGGTAGCTGATTAGCATTCATGTTTGCCATGAGTCTGGGTGGAGAATGAGGTGGTGAGTGAACAGGGGTATGAACAGGTGAACAGTAAGGTGTATCTAGGCCCACTTGATTCAAAGGCTGAACAACTTCCTGTAAAGATGTTTCTACCAGTTCTTAAAAATCTCCAACCAACACTGCGTCTTCCAATATAGGATAGTCTTTCTTCTTATATTCTCTTATGGGAAAGACGGGAATAATTGGTAATCCTCCAATCTTCTTCACATATTCCCTAGTATGTCTTCTCAGATCATTAACTACTTCGTTATCGACAGAATACAGATGCTCTTTACCCTTCTCTTCAGGAATTGGATTGGGAAACAAACTACTTTCAGAACTATCACCAGTGGAATAATCTCAAGAAAATAAGTTTCCTCGGCCAGCCATGCACTGGCTGCCCTCCTTCTAGCGCCAAAAACTGTTGAGGCCTGGAAAGTTGTAGGTAACAACAATTAGGGATTGTCCCCAGTAAATGTTCCCAAATATCCCGTTACTATTTGGTATGGGGAATCCATCCATTTTATGGTCTAGCTACCGTAGGTCAAGTAACAAAAGTAAAGGGTTTTACCGGTTACGGCCCGGTCCACCGTGTATGTTTTTAGTTTTTGTATTTAAGTATGAGATGCAAGTGCCTATCTAAAAATGCAGATTGATAGAGAATACGAGAAGTGGTCACAATGTGATGCGCAGGTTCTTACCTCTCGTCTTAACTCTCTCACATCTAAACCACAAACAACAAGAAAAAAACTAAAACTAACTATCTAACCTATCCCTAGGGAGCAAGATTATTATTCATCAATGAGTAATGTATTTTGTGCATGCATTAAGAAAAATCACAGATAGCTGTTACTTATTTCAAAACAGATGAACATTTATAGATATATGAACAACCATATAGCTAATTGTTTACGAACAACATTCATTACTCATAGTGGAAATTTCATAGAATAAACTAGAGTGCATTCATAACAAGAACATAGGTTCAAAGAGTTAGAACGATCTCACAATTAATGGATAACAGCTGAAAACGAAATAGTTCACATTCAACAAATCCATAGCACAGCATTTGAAACCTTCCACAAAGCTTTCTCCAACAGGAAACTTGTAATTTCTTTATGCAAAAGGAAATAGTTCTTCTTGCATCATACTGTCAGAAATCTATCTGGGAAAAAGTCCCTTATTCCCTCTAACTCTCCTATATTTATACAAAACAGCGAAACCTTTGGGTTTCCCCCTCCCCGGATGACCTTTGGGCTTCCCCCAACCATTTAATTTCACAAATTTGTCCTTTTGTGAGTGCTCATGATTCATACAATACGTTATATTTTAGACTAAGATTTAAGAGCACTTTGTAAAGAGGGACCAACTTAGTAACTGATGAACCTTTTCCAAGCCTGTGCCTCTATTGCTAACGATTCTACTCAATAATCCGTTGGTATTTCTGAGATCCCGTTGATCTCAGACCTTCACTATCTTCTCTTTGAGCAACATCTCTACTTCTTACTTTCTTTTCTTCAGCCAACTCCCTTCTACTTTGTCCTTTAGATACGTCTTCTTCGTAGCAGTAATCATCAAACTAGATCCGAAAACAAAAAAACTCAACATTAATACGGATTATATTCAAGAAAATGTAAACCACACTATAAATAAAACTATTCATTAAATGTGAGGCCTTGCACTATGTTCTCATCGCAAAAACTCTATCATGATTAAAAGAATCAGAAACTTTCCTCTTCCCATAAAATAGGGTAAAAACACACAAAAAATGGCGGGAAAAATCCTCACCAGTGGGAAAAACTAAGCATTGGGCAAACAATCCACTATGGAGCTGCAACGACGGAAGACCATCAGGCTACGATTCCCGCGATCAAAATAAAACGTCTCTGAAATAAAACACTTAAAAAACTGCAGCATCGGATATCAGAACCACTACAACAACGGACGATCAGTCCGCTAAGGAGCCGCAATGGCGGGTGATGGACAAACTAAAAGTTCCGCGGTCAACATAAAAACATTGGCGGCCGAAAACTCTAAAGATAAAGTTCGGAGCTCAAAACCCCTAATGATTGGTGATATAGTTCATTACGCAGCAGCAACGGTGGGAGATAGACTGACTACAGCTTCCGTGAAAAAAGAAAAATCATCGATGATGGGAAAGAGCTAAGGACTATATATCGGCGAGTCAAAAATTAACGCTGCCGTCGTGTCGACGCTGCAAAGGACTAGCCTTCCGATCAAAGTCAAACATCGATCCAATAGCAATAACAAAAAATCGCAAAGAAAAAAGTTTGATTAATAAACCAAGGCATCGGTGAAAATCAAAACTAGCCATCGGCACATTCTCTATTTGCCCTCCAAAACAACGACGATATAGAGGACTACCGCCCCGATTCCTTGTTTAACCTGCTTCCGATAGCGATGAAGGAGATCATTCAGACCAAAGGGACATCATTTTCAAATCAAACTTTAAACTCCACAATCAAAGCATTGGCAGACAGAAAACAGTTTTCTGAAAAGCATGAAAGCAATTTACCTCAATTTCAACTTCAAACAATCCAAATTTGTAGTAGAGGGAAAAACAACGTTTAGCAATCCAAACAATCCCATGCGAGATAAAATCAATAAGGAGGGTCCAATTTTTTTTTTTAAATTTGGGAAGATAGTTGCAGTTGCAAAACAACCTCATCTTTGAACTGTACTTCTAGCAACCATCTACACTGCAGCCATTTGGTTATTAAGCTTTTGTGCGTACCCCACAATCGTGTGGGCGTAGCTTCGAGGGAAAAATCCAACGCAGATATTCACTGTGGCTCTATTACTAATTATTGAAACTCGGTCAAGAATGTTTTCAAGTCAGGAAGTCCTTCATATGTGGGCAGCGGTTGTGACTGAATTACCACTCTCCTAACAGACTTAGTTATCCGGGCACATGTCCTCATGGACACTTCATGTAATCGGTTCTGCCAATTTTCAAGTGCCTCCCTTGAGTCCAATGTACATGATCTAGAGCATCTCTAGCTCAGGTTTCCATCCATAGTAGGATTGATGTAGTCCTCCTTAAGGGCAGTGACATTATAGATGTTGTCGAGGTGATCACCTTGCCCTTCATTGAACACCAATTCGATGTATCTCTGTCCTTCTAGTGGGTCGATGGGCGCAACCACCCTCATCTCGTTATCCTCAAACGATAGGGTCCTTCTTTTGAATTTTATGATAGTTTTATTTTCCATTGCCCAATTAATTCCTAGCAGCACGGGATAGGGGTAGTATCATCTACTATATTGATGACCTCGAAGTCCGCAAAAGTGTGCAATCCTTCATTGTCCACTTGGACCTGACTCGGTCTACCAACGGGCAGGACCTTTTTTTGATTAGCAAGTCTTAATTGAATTGGGGACCATTCTAAGGGTGGATTGCCCATTATTTCCCATGTTTTGCGCGTTATAATGTTAACATCGAATCCCAAGTCAAGGATGATATAGTCTATGTCGTACTCACCGATTTTTGCTGACATCCTGAGCTCACATCCCATTTTGAACTTTGTCTTGACACTGTTGACTTTCTTTACTGGTGGGTCTTCCTCTAGAAGTGTGTCGATAAGCGCTCCCAATTCTGCAAGTGCATCCTTGTCTTGAATTAGCGCCAAACAACTTGACAAGAATGGTTTGAGTGTACTAACCTTATCTGTACTTTTGTTCACTGTCTGTTGTTTGAATATATTTTGGAATATTTTAGGCATATATTTTACTTGGCCTGAGGTGGATGGTTGTTCCGATCCTACTAACTCTAGGCATACATCCATGAATATTCGCTTATGTTCTTGGACATTAAGTGGTGCTTTCTTCTGCGCGGCAGGTTGCACTTGCGGCTGCACTTGTGCCGCAGGATCTGTCTGTGTAGATTGGTCTGCACCTATTGTAGCGCCTCCCCTTGTTACTACTGCTACATTTGGTTCTCTTGTTTTAACGAATATCATATGTATGTTGAGATTAGCATTCGGATTGGGATCATTCAGCACAGGATTTTGTGCAGGATTTGGTGTTGGGTTAGTTGCTCCAACCATCCGGGTTTTCCATCAAGTGGTGAGCTGCGGACATTGCTCCACATTGTGCTCTTGTCTTCAATATGAGAAAGTATTTGTAGGTTCAGGGAAGTTCCTAGAATAATGGCCCGGTACTCCACAATTGCAGCATACCACTGGCCCTCTCCCTTGTCCAAATCCTCCTCCTCCTCAACCCCTATAATTTCCAACCCCCCTTAGCTGAAGTTGAGGTGGTTGCAACAGGTAGTGCAGTTGCTGATACTATTGTTGGTACAAGTTATATGGGGTCATATTCTAAAACTGGGGTGCCATCTGAAACTGTTGTGCAGGTGGAAACTGAGGTACAACATGTTCAATCTTTATTTGCTCCTCAGTCTTCATTAGATAGGCATCTACCATTTTCTCTCTCGAAAGTTGGTAGGCCCTATAGTCTTTTTCATCATGGCCTATAGATCTACAAAATTTATAATATAAATTAGCTAGGGTACATACTGTCTTCTGTAGGAACATGCAATCTATGTCACAACGTCCTCTTGTCTGGCATATGCTGCACCAGGGAAGCCCCTGGGTACTCAATGGATTCGGCGTACTGGATGAGATGTAATTCATGTACACTCGATAGTCATCTTTGGTATGTCCATTGGTCCTGCATCGCGTACACCGGAGGTCTTCCTACACCTTCTTTCCCCTTTTTATGTCTTCGAGTTGAATTATCAAATTAGCCAATTGAGACTGAATTTGTATCATTCCTGCAACGCCATCCCTAATAGGTGAGGCCTCTAGTTTCATCGCTAACTCCAGTGCCTTTGTCTGTGTCGTGATATTTTGCTGCATGAGTGGTCCTCTAATGTGGGGCATCAGCGCAACAATAAAACACTCCTTATGTTGTACGTCCAACATCTGGAAACTAACTTTGGCCATCAAATTTTTGAACCACTGATCAAAGTCCCATACCGTCTCTTTTGAAGCCTGCTTAATCTCCTTAATCTCAGTAATACATTGGGACTCAGATTGGGGCTTTCTGAACTCTGAGATCATTGCTCATCGAATATCCTCAAGAGTCTTTTGCGGTGTTTTGGTTAGTGCGGCACAAAAATTCATGAACCAATCTAGTGCATGACCCCTCAAGGTCATGATCATCTGTGCCTTCTTTATATCTGTGTTATGGCCTAAACATACCACCAACACGGCTTCACAGAGGCACCAATGCTGCTCTGGGTCCTTTGTTCCATTCCCACTAAATGTGGGTAATTTAATGTCTATTTCCGCCATTAGTGTGGAGCTAGGATTGTTCACTGGATTCCTCGGATTTAGTGGATTTAATTGGGATTATGATGGGATTCCTTGCGCACCAGTCTTGACACTGCGAATACTAGTGTTCACAAGCTATTCAGGTGAGGGACTCCTAGGTCTCCCTTCAAGTTATCTTCTTGGACTGTCATAGTCACGTCTTGTCCTTAGCATCTTTGTCGACTCTTCTGATTCTTCTCTCTCAGAAATCATACTATATTCCTCCTATTCATCACAGGACCCTTCGTTTAGGTGTGACTCCCATCCATATTCACCTTCTTTGGGCGGGTTATAAGCCCCTCGACCTCCTGCTACCTTCCTTCTCTTTCCTGACCGAAACCTTCTTCCACTTCTTAAGAATCCAACGTCCATCTCGTCTTCTAAGTTTCCTTGGAACATTTCTCCTTAATACCTTCCATATCATTCCTAAATTCTACACAACATATCTCCCTCACAGACCACGCGACTCAATCGCTGACACTGGTTACCTCATGAACCACTGGTCACTCTACTCAACAATCTCCCTTCCCTGGAAATTGGTTTGCTTAGTCAACAATCTTAAAAACCATTCATGCTATAAATTGGGGAGCTCAGCAAAGAATATCTCATGAATGTCAGAGTATATATATTCATCTATCCATTTCTCCGCGCTCAACTGTGTCCCTGCGCTCTATTCTTGCATGAATTCCAGTGTTTTAGAATCCATCCAGTCTTCTATATCCTTCTTCGTCGAGTGCCACAACATTTCCCTCGATTTGATCAATAAGGTCCCGTCAACGGAACCATTTGTTGGCCACTTTTCCTAACTCGTGCGACCGAGGTTCTGCGCATCCCGTTAACCCAACAAATACCCGAGATTCTGGCCCGACAAAGAAAACCCCATCGGCAACACCTGCGAAGCAGGTGCAGTCTCACTCGAGATATATCTTCGATGGGTAACCACCGGAACCATGTTTCCATGATTGTCGAGGGATTCTAGTCCCTTAGCTCACAGCTAAGGAGCTCAATGAAGGCAACATGATAGTTGGACAGAGGAGTCAGTCTTGCATGACAGAGCACAAATACATGTCATCGTGCATAATTTGTCCTTACTCTCCTCCTCGCAACTGGTGCAACTTGTGCAGCGCAACTGACTCATACCCACATACCAACTGTGACCTAGGTCGTGACTTAAGAAAGAAGCATACATGCCGATATATGCATTTTCATTTCAATGACGATCCCCTATCATTCATCTATTGCTTTCATTATTACATCAGTCCATTAAACAATACTCAACATTATACAGAAATCAATTAACAATCATTTACATAAACCTTCACCACATCAATCATTCATTCAAACACGAGAGATAACGTGGAAACCCATCTGGGAAAAACCACCAAGGTGCTCTTCATCTGGCATGAGAAAATGATACAACACCTTGCAGTCTATGGGATGCAGACTAATCTTCAAATATGTCTTTAAGACTTAGACTTATGGTTCTCATG
Organism: Pseudotsuga menziesii; assembly: GCA_001517045.1. NCBI lineage: Eukaryota > Viridiplantae > Streptophyta > Pinopsida > Pinales > Pinaceae > Pseudotsuga > Pseudotsuga menziesii. The sequence goes on from LPNX010093255.1 coordinate 54,258, forward strand.
CTCTCTGGTTTTCTCTTCTACCCTACAGCTAGTCCTAGTGGTCCACGCACACAAAAGCCAGACCCATGGCTCAATAGCCTCCTATAATCGTTGGGCTCTTCCTGAGCCTTCTCTTCCCTTACCTTCTACAATCTTACAATGAAAATGGCATCCTTCCCAATGGATTACTGTCAGACCAACAATCACTGGGAAATTGACCTAAGCATAATCACCCTCAATAATAAGAAACTAAAATCCACTAAAAGCCAGATGAAGCCAACCTTCTAACTACTGCATCCCTCCTATTTATACTATCTTACATGACCCTGCAGGGCCGACTGCATACCAGCAGTCGGTTAACTGTCACCATCAACCGCCCCTCAGGCTACAACTATGATGATCATTACTTGACACGAGGCACTATTGACCTAACTTACAAATATCCCCTCATACGTGCATAGCTGCAAGCTTACGCCACCCTAAACGGCCAATATCCCCTCATACGTGCATAGCTGCAAGCTTATGCCACCCTAAACGGCCAATATCCCCTCATACGTGCATGGCTGTAGGCTTATGCTGCCCTAAACGGCCATGATCTGGATTCTGCACTTGTCGCTTTCTGACCGTTATCACTTGCGTGATTTTGCGCTTACTTTTCCTTTGTTGTGCACCTCTCTATTCTTCCTACGCTGGTTCTTTGCTTCCTTCGCGATCTTCCTTTGCTTCTGTCCTGCGCGCGGTGCATCTTCTTTTCTCGCACGTGAGCTTCTTCCTTGTGCTCCTTTCCCAGGCCAACACTTAGACTCGAATAAATTTTCACCTAGATCTTCATAACTTCTTTTGTACATGTTCGCTAGCTCAAGGTATTCGACTAACCAAAGAGGATTAGGGTTGGATTAGTTTATTAGAAGAATGGATTTGTTACTGAAAGTTCGAGCATTGAATTCACCCATCAAAAGGATATTTCCTTCCTTAAACTAGAAATATCATGTTCTAAACCATTTTAAGGACACTTTTTTATGTAAATTGTTTTTTCTATAGAAGTTGGAATTAATAGGGGAAAAATAACAAATGGCTATGTAGGTTTTTTCATCATTAATGTCTGTGATCTCTATCCAAATAACTTGGTTGTAAGGGTCTTTCTTATAAATCCTAACATGTGGGGATAAGTCCTTCATAATGTAACATGATAAACCCCCAATGCTTCTACGACATGAATGTCTATTCCATATTGAACATAGGACATATCCGTCTATATTAGGGACCTTGGAATCCTCTTGTTCCCAAGTTTCAACCAATAAATAGCAATTTGACATACTCCGGATCTTCTCCTAAAACCATCGAGGATTTCTTTGGAACAAAGGCCCTAATTAAGTTGTATTTTAAAAGACGGAGAAGTATTAAATTTATTTCACTAAGTGACATCAATGGTTAAATAAATAATCAACAAATCTAAGAAAACATTAAGCAATATATTATCTTTTCATTTCCCTTAAACATTTTTGTGCGTGAAAATGATGTAATTGTCATTATTCGAAAAAATTCAATGAATTTGTGAAATAGTGACGGCAATGTTTGGTAAGAAATATTTAAAGGCGTAGTTAATTATTGCTGATGTTATTTCATTGTCAAAATTTTAATATAATTTTGGACACAATATTGACCAATTGACACCAATTGTATTAGTACCAGCATAGATCCTTTTAAAAATGATCTACCTAGCGGTCGAAAGGGATCAAATCTCTCTAACTGGAAACCCCATTTTTAGAATGGAAATGTTGAGGAAATGTGAATGGAATGTTTATGGTTTTAATTTGTAGTCTTATATACGTGGTTCTAAAAACTATTTTAAATCTAAATTATCAATATTTTTTCCTCCATTGATTTCATGGTTGTATTAATTAGGTCACTGAGTGTCACTGTGAACTGAAACCAATAGTGTTGTGAATATTGGTTGTTATTTTGTTTTTGGTTACTTATTTATATTAGTTTCAAATCTTATATAAATAAGTAACCAAAAAAAAACTAATAACCAAGATTCATAAACACTATTGGTTTCGGTTCACAGTGACACTTAGTTACACAATTAATACAACCATGAAATAGATGGAGGAAAAAATATTGATAATAGTGGCGGCTGTAAATTAACTTATAATTACCGGTCTTCCCATAATTCCACTACAACAAATAGAAAAAAAGTGTTAAGCATCTCTGAATTCTCGTATAGGAAAAAAAGTGTTAACGATCTATGAAATCTCTTATAGGTTTCAATCGATTCCTTCAATCATAGGCTTTAATGTCCACACTTTGTTTAAATATTGAAATAATGATAACGTGAAGGAGCTTTCCACAATACATAGAGTGATTGTAGAGAACGCAGAAATTAGAAGAAAAAATGCAATGAAACTATTTTCTCCCTTTTCGAACAACAAAATATATTGGATATATATAAATTCATTTTAATTTTATTTATTAAAAATATGAGCTATATTATTAAAACTGATAAAATATATTATAAAGATTGATTTAAATCAATTCTATCTTATGTCATAGGTGTTAATCTCATTTTTATATTTATAGGTAAAAGAGCTTCCCAATCACATTTGAAAATTCTATTGTAATGCCCCAAAAAATTGATTTTTTTTTATAGGCTAGTAAAAACTACCTAGACGGAACATTATTTAACTTGCGGAATATAACGTACGCTAGTTGTACCTCTATTTGGTCATAATTTGTTCTTACGTTCTATCATCGTTCTTTCAGTTATACTTATTGATGTGTTTTAATTGAGCTGTCGTAAAGTTTGATTTCTACTTTAACTCCTATAGTTATACATTGTTGTGCATGTGTCATTACTCGATTATATGCTTCGTTCATTCTGCATAATGTTACTTGTTATTTATAAAGTCCTAACTTAAATTTATTTGTGGAAACAAAGTGGGAGGAGTGGCGAGACTCGTTCTCCCATGACAGCCTAAGAGGTAAAAGTGTTTACTTTTCTGTAGGCTTACTTAGTTCTTCGAACTAAGGCACCTCTTTTATTTCATATGTAGATCATGCTTTGCGACAGAGACTTATTTAAAGAGCACTGAATATCTTGATCCTACTAGACCTATTGCTTGTTGCTACGATTCCTTACCGACTCAGATTTATACAAGGTAAATACTATTTTCGGAAATTAGTTATCATAGCTAAAATTCCTATGTGCTGCTTACTCTTCATTAAGGTTTTTGTCTCATCTTTTATATCTTAGTATATTTACATTCTATGCTTATTTTATTAACAATATTAAGTTATCCTATGTTTTTTATTTGTAGTTTATGAACTTGGCTTAAAAACCAGACCTTTGATTTTTATAAAGTTTAATTATTAACATGGCATATTTCATATGCCATGTTTACTAAGCATTTAAGCTTATGGAAAACACATTGTGTTAAGGCTTTAAGCCTATGGTTTACATGTTACCTTTAATATTTATGCCTTGTGGCTTTGACTTTGGATTAGCGCATACCATGTATGGACTATGCATTAAACAAAACCTTGTAATGCATTAAACTTTGTGATATGATTTGGGGTGGCGAATATACCATATGGTTGAACCATATGTTAATGGGGTTTAAGACTTGCATGGGAATGGATACCAACGTTAAAGCAACGATACCAAACTATAGAAAAGTGGGTTTTGGCTTTGATATTGGAAACCAACTGGTGCCATTAATGCACCTTGGTTTTCGTGGAAGCCCAAACTTACGCTTGGCTCACGATGGACTTGTCATTTCTCTTGGTTGTTTGGGGTTTGGTCTTGGCTTTGCACAGGGGAAATGGAGGCAAACTCCAGGCTTCGAAGGTATGCTTCGTTATGGATTTTATGTATGCGATTTGTTTTTGTTTTGTGGCTCCTTTTGTCTCCATACTTCTCATCCTGGTTTCGCTTGGGTGTTTGCAGGTGCCAAGGGATGGCGAAGAGCAGTGTGGCTCAAGCTCTATTATTGGTTTGAATGTGGTGCCAAGGTGTAAGGTAAGCCTTGCCAAACAAGTCTACGCTTGTTGTCTCTCGGCCTGTCTACGTTTTGCTTTGCCATTTGGTTTGAGGCTTCTCTTTGGGGTTTTGATGAGCCTTTGGGCTTGCGTTACAAGACTTGGGTTTTTAAATGTTAGCATGGTGTTGTTTTCCATGGACAGATTTGTGCTCTCATAGGCTCTGTGTATTTAATTTTGTTTGTGTAAATCGTATTATGGATTAGGGCTTTTATGCCTGGGCGGCACCATTGCTTGCAATGCTGCCAAAGCCCATGGTGTGATTGTGTAAAACTTGAAATGGATTTACTCTGTAAATACATAATGTGTTTATGAAATGTAAATGGAAATGGTTATCATGCTTACTAGGTAATTGTTTATTTATTGCTGCACTATTTGTTTGTTCTCTGGGTTAAATATGGCATTTTGCCTTCGTTAATGGACTGTGTATATATGGTTTATTTAGTTCTTGGCTATAATAGAGGTCAGCACATGGTTTGAGGCCATACCATGTATGCCATGAGCCCTCCCACAATTGCTGCGATAGATTGATTTGTTCAATCCTTTATTGCGTATTACATTTGTATTTTAATGGGGACTTGGCTATAGCGATGACAGTGTATGGCTTGGGCCATGCCGTAGATGGCTTACGCGCTTGCCATGGAAGTTGAGAAATCGTTAACAGTGTTATTTTGTTGTTTATATATACACTGTGTATTTTACTTTTATAAGTCGTAGCTTAGCTTATGTGGATGATGTGCATAGCTTCAGATGGTTGTTTTATTTGTTATTATTTCGTTGATTAGTATGTAAGGTAAATTGGGACAGAGCCATGGGTACAAACCCATAATAGCTTCCGTTGTTGTAGACTTCCTTTTACATGAACTGTGTATTTGATTAATAGTAGTGGCCGAGGCCGTGCTATAGCGTTGGGAAGAGCTAAGGTCTTACGACCTCGATGTAGCGAATGTATTTAATTTATTATTTTAAGCCGGCATAAATCCTGTGTAAAGCGTGGCTAGGATTATGTAAACAATACACATAGGGTTTGACTCATGTTCGCGGTTGATGTAATGAGTTCTATTTTTAATTATAGATGTGATTTGGGCTTGTATGCCCATAGGATTTGATTCTTGATCCCATTTTAATTATTTGTAAATGTGTAGAGATTTTAATATGGTTTAAAAATGAAAGTGTTTCCTGTGTGTGATATGGTGTTTAATTTGCTATATGGAAAGACTTGCAGAGTTATGTAATTTGGTTACTGTTTATGTATATATGTTATGGTTGTTTTATTGAGGCCTGGGACATGGGTTTGTGAACCCACAGGGGTCAATATCGTGACCTCTGTTTAAAATTACAGAGCTCTTTAATTTGTTTTAAATGTTTACTTGGTTAATCTATAAATATTAGTTAGGAGCGATATTAGATGGGACCTTTGAAAGACTTATGCATGTACTTATGATGTTATTGAATGGAATGATTTAGTAGTTAGTAGGTATTTAATGTGCAGACCTAGAAAGGTCTTTAATGGTTTATTTATCTTAGATTTTAATGTAGAATACTTATAGATAATATTTTGATTTGGTTATGGTTGATGTCTATATATGTTTATATATATACATAGTGGTTCAGTTTGAAGATAGTACCTTAGGTTATCTAGATTGTAAGCTTATACATATATGTATCCACAACTTACTTCTAAGGTTAATCTGTTTAAATCTACAACATGTCTCTACTGACAAATGGAATATGCCAGTAGTGTATATAAAGATTAAATGAACAATAACCGCAGGTCTGAAATAACCTAGTTTGTACATAACCCAGTTTTATCAATAATAATACTACAAGAATTAAAGTAGGGTGTAGAACCCTTGATGAACATTAGTAAATAAATTGAACTTGCTGAAATAAACCAATAATTAAACTCTGGATAAACCTGGTATAAGAAATCACTTACAACCTAGGGTTAATATTTTAAGATGCAAACCCTATAAGTTTTAAACAGAGAAACATATACATTGGGTTAGGAAATGCAAAGTAATCGTTTACCTAACATAGCTAGCATTTCTTCTAGGAAAGTAGAATACACAGTCTAGGGCTTCATACCTGTAACTTGAAGCTCTATTAATGGTTGAACCTGCACACTCAAATAACCAACATTGACAATTCAAGACAGATTTGACCTTAATTTTTTATGACCAAATCACTTGGGAACTACCACGTTCCACCCAACCATGACCCGAAACCGTTCTTGATTTAAATCCAGAGCCCCCCAAGCTAGACTCCAACATGCAAGTAGCTTAGAGCTCCTAAGGTAGGGTTTCCTATCTGGTATATCAGATCTGGATCAGTTCTCATTTTTCCTTCCAGGAAAATTTTCTCCAAGAATTACTTGAGAGCAAATAGGATGAAAATGAATCCTCTAATGATAGATCAGAACCCCGAGCCTTTACTTGGCTTAAGTCCTTATAGACAGACTTTTCAGTCAAATGGACAATTAAATCAAGAAACCTTGGTTTCTTGATTTAACCCTTTTCAATTTCTTTGGGTAATTATTAATATTTTAACCCTTTTCAATTTCTTTGGGTAATTATTAATATTTTAACTTAGGAACTTTGTACTAGTTCCTAATTAGACTTTTTAGGTTTTGGAATATTTATTATCTTTTCATAATAAATAATAATGGATGGAGATTTTCTTTCTTTCTTTCATCATTAATATTATAAATATATTAAACTCTTTATACATACCATGTATAAAGTACATAGTACTATAACACTTGTTAACATTTGTCTTTGGGCATCATATACCATGATTCCTAGACTTAATGACACTTCTTCATTAAGGTCAAGTAGGTATATGGTTTAGGTCTACTAGGCTAAACAACTCTAAACATCCTTTCATGTTGGATTTCCCTCGTATAACGTGGTAGTTCTTTAGTACTTGATGAGAATACAGAAATTCAAAATTTCATTTAATCACTTATAAATAAGTATGATGAGATCAATATTTTTCTCAAGTCGTTTTCACTCGGAAGTTATTAAATTCTTTTCAGTAACCCCTAGCGCTTACCAGAGCCCATACTCAATGCTTTAACAGGGAGTTACAATTCAGTGCAATTCCAGAGCTCTTCGCTCAACACTAATGCTAGGATGTACTTGTACGATACACCTAGGGATACAATGGCCAAGGATTCGATGCTCTAGAGCTTATGCTCAACATCAACATGGAAGGCTCCAGGGCTTATGCCCAACACTTCCAATTATCTTTTCATGTGTTCCAAAGCTTCTTGCTCAACACAAAGGTAAGTATTCATGTGCTCCAGAGTTCTTCCCTCAACACAAATCATCAATCACTCAAGTGCTCGAGAGCTCCTTGCTCAACACAAATCATCAATCACTCAAGTGCTCCAGAGCTTCCTGCTCAACACAAAACATCTCATCAATCATGTGCTTCAAGGTTCACACCCAACACATACAAGCATATATCTATATCATCAATAATTGTCTTACACCCAATATTTAAAACAAATCATCATGTTCATACGCAGTGGGGTCTTTGACCCAATATAAAAATAAAACATCAAGATAATCATCATAAACAATAGGCACATGCGTATAAGTGTTAGGTCCAAAATTCGGGATATTACATATATGAAAGTTGTAGATTCATTTTTAATTTCCAACAAAGCAATAAATTTCATATATAAAACATAAATTGCATATATTTAAAATGTAAATTTAGATTTAAAATATTTTTTAGAACCACATATACTGCAAATTAAAACCATATACATTCCATTCACATTTGCTCAACATTTCCATTCTAAAAAGGGGTTTCTACTTAAAGAGATTTGGTCCCTTAGGCGTTTGGTAAATCCTTTTTAAGATGAATCTATGCTGGTTAGTTATTTTTTTAATTAATTATTAATTTTTATTGAGTCGACATGTGTCAGGTCTATCAGGTCACTATTATAGATAGACATGTCTTGCTCATTTAAGCTATAAAAAACACCTCTTAACGCAAAAAATAATATTAACGTTGATGCAAATTGGATTATAACTTTAAAATACCATCACAACATCTCTAATTGACACTCAAATTTTATTTGAAATGATAAAGTATACAAATAGATAAATTAATTTTTTGGACACAAATTTTATTTGAAATGATAAAGTATACAAATAGATAAATTATTTTTTCATACATATTGGTGGACAGATAGGTGGAAATTCGAGACTGAAATCCCTTCAAATATAATAACGACTATTAAATTAGTTTTTAAGGAATTCATTTTTATTTATGGTGTTTTTAACTTATAATATGACTCTATTGAATATGTCGAGATGAGAAAAGACGAGGGAAGGATGGAATCTACCCTTGGCCGTGTTCAATATATTCAATAGAAATCATATATTTAAAACAAATTAATAGTTATTGATGGTTAATTAATAGTTACTTATGGTTGATATTTAGAATAATAAATATTATTTGGATATGTTGAAAATCCATAATTTTTTTTTTATCAATTTCAAATGAAATCATTAAATACTTAAAACAAATTAATAATTATTGATGATTAATTAATAGCTACTTATCGTTATAAGTAAACTAATAAATATTATTTTGAAGACGTTGAAAATCCACAATCCTTTTATCAATTTCAAATGCAAACATTGAGCACTTGGCACCAAGAGACTAATTAGTATTCAAATATTGTATTCGTAAGAAACATACAATATTTTTAATTTCATATCATTCAAGAGAAAGGCATACTTAACAAGGGGAGCTGCTAAAGGCAGCAAGTCCCTGCCTTATGCAATAATGGATAGAGAGATTGTGAGGCGAGGCAGGCGTTGTCCACCAGACAGACGATGAGGGCTTGTTGAACCCCAGGCTGGGATAACCAAGAAACAATTAGGTAAGAACATGTGGCTAGACCTGATAACCCGAGGTAGCACCCATCATACACACTGTTACCAATAGCGCTCTGTGAGCCTAGAGTCCACAGTGGAACCTACTGTTGATTGATCAACTTGCTGCTTGCCTTCGATCGAACTAAGATCTTAGTATCTGCTATCAATTGCTTACGAGCTTACTCCAACAAGAAAGACCTAGGGATGTTAACCGAAAGAACACAGACAGTTACCATGAAGCCCAGTGTTTCCTGCCTGTGATCAATCTCTTGATTGCTGCATGCCCGTTGAGATAGAGCTTGCTTACTTATGCTATAAGACTTAGGGAGGTGATTAACCCTCAAGGCCACAGGAGAACCTAAGGGGAGGAAATAACCAATTAAAGCTGCACGGTACGGAAAACAAAAGGGACTACCTCAACTGGACTGGACTAACAAAATGCTGATAGATACCGTGTGATTGAACTTACGCTAGCAACGGGATGGATGTTAGAACCGATAGGCCGAAGTAAGTAGATCCTACCTGCTGAGATATTGCTGGCTAGTTGGTTGATGAACCGAGGCTTTTTTATGTTTTATTGCTATATATGTGTAGATGGGAGGGATTCTTGGTTGTCCATGCAATATGTGCAATATTGAAGTGTCAAGCAAGCTTATCAGTCATATATTCTGGCATACTCGGCAAGCTTAGTAATTGATGTATCATGTCACAGTGTTTTCATCCTAAATGTGCTTCCAACAAATTTTTTTAATTGTGTTATTCAGTTAAGATGTTAAAGGCAGGTTCCTTTTTTGTTAGTAATTGATGTATCATGTCACAGTCTTTTCATCCTAAATGTGCTTCCAACAAATTTTAGCACATTGGCATTCCCAAAAGATGTGCTTCACAACCGTGTCAGAGCGGTGGAGCGCTACAGGTGACTATGTGCAGAAGACAATAATGGCATATATTATTGCTTGCAGGCCTGTATTTTCACTAGTGAGTTAAATTGAATACTTTAAAAACAAAGAAATACGACCAATGCCTCTAATGGAGAAAAAACATCCAAAATTTTCACCAAAGCTTATGATGCCAGAGAAGTTTTCAACACTAGTATTCAAAATGATCTGCACAACTACCAATAGAGCTCCACGCAACCAAGTAGTACCTTCATACTGCTCCATGCACTCAATTAAAACACCACACTCAATGCAACACCTCCACAAAGGAATGCTTTACAATGCAATATGCCAAAAGTTAAATGCTTGCAATACTTCAACGCAGCTCCACCACCTCCATGCAATCACAGCGATAGTGGAAGCTCCACTCAACACAATGGTCTATGGTTTCCACGAGGTCATTTCAATAGATGTACTGCAAGAACAGTCGCCAAAATACAAGAGCGTGTAGGTAGAGAGTGGATATTGCACCAAGACAATATTGTTTAAAAGCTTAGTGTTTCTGAAAGAGCACTTCAGAATAGTGTTCACGGTCTTCTTTTGCAACTATTGTCTCGATCTTGATGCTCTCTTTCACATTATGGAAGCGGCACACATTCACTTCTCACCGAGAGAGTGCACTCCAATCCACATCGGTGATCCCACTCATATGTGTTACTGATTACTTAGGCTAACTGTTCATTGAAACATGATATTAAAACCCTTGGTAAAAAGCGATTCCCATTAAATAGATAGAGCTTTATCCTCATAAGATAGAGCAATGAGTATAAGTTACATGTATCTTATAGAATACCATCACGAAAGGTGAATGTTTCTAGAACTTAACCCTTAAATACACTGGCACAACTACTTGTAAAGGGAAGTTTGGACACGATGGGTTGGTATTTTTAGACACGTATAGCCTGCATGCATGTGATCTAAGCACATGTCTAACATGTCTCACACATCGCATACATGGTCTAACCACATGGCAATTGAATAAGCTAGAGATGGTCATGAAGAAAAGATTAACCCATTAAGACCCTGGCTGGGCTGCTCTACCAAGTGGCTGCTCGTTCTGCAACCTTCAAGACTAGTCGTCACCCAGGCTGGTACCAGTTTATGTTTGACCAAGGGAGACTTATCTTACCTTAAATCCATGACGGCAGGGGCTTGGAAGAAAAACAGGTAAGACATCGTACTCATTGTTTCAGTTCTTTAATAGCAAGTAAAAAATGATTTTTACCTGAACCCCAATACTGCGAAGAAAAATAACAAGATGCAGATAACTGCCCCGTCTGTGACTTTGGAACATGGTTTTGATTTTATTTTTGAAGGATTTCACAGGCAAGGTCACATAGATGCATTGTGGCATACATGGGGAACGCCAGGCAATATTGTATTAATTTGCTTAAATTCTCATTAGGTTAGGCTTGCAGGATTTTGCAAGAACGTTACAGTGGGTGGCACAATCCTCGATTGTTACACTAATCTGGATTTGATTGTGTGTTCTTCGTAATTAGGTTAAATTCCAAATTAGTAGCGTAATTCGCACTGGATGTAAAGAAATTCTCAGATTCTTAAAAGATATAAGTTATGCCCTTTTTATAATTTTTTCCTTGTATCTTTGTTTAGCACAGGGATCCTTCTCAGGCGATTTTAATTGAATTCCAGGTTATAATAATCAGAGTGCCTTCTCAGAGTGGTATTATTATGATAATGCATGATGATTAATTTGAATGGCATTGGCCAATGCAGGTGCTCCGCCTGTTTTGTTTTTGCTTATTAAGTACGAAATTAATAATGAGTGCGATCTCCACAATGAAGTTAATAAGAACGGTTGCAGTTTAATAATAAGTACATGTGAGCTGTAGCAATTAGCAGCTAAAAAATGATTTTTACCTGAACCCTAATACTGCAATATATATATTTTTATGCATTTATTGAGCACTCCAACTCAAGTCCAGAACGTGGAGGTATGTTTGCAAAGTATCCTATCACGTGGGTACACCAGCTGCAAGCCACAAAGGAGGTAAGTTTGCAAACTATCCTGTCACGTGGGTACACCAGCCGCAAGCCAGAAATTGGTTGATTATATTCATTGAAAATATTGATTCTACTTGAAATTTCTGTAGATTGTAGATAACATTTTTTTGTCATTATAAAATTTATTACAGGTGCAAAGAATTTTGGAAGGAGAGGCTGCTATTAGAAAGGAAGGAGAGAGTGAAGCAGGAAAAGGAGCACTACGATCAACAAGCACGCTTATTTTTAGGTTTTTGATGTAGGGTAAGGTAAATTTCCTGTAAACATCAAAATGCCAGAGGATTGCAATAGAAATATTACAGATTTACATAAATGCTTTCTTATGTGATATATGAAAATCTAAGTAATTGACATTGGTCAATCCCAATAGGCTGGATTGTCTATCTCTTTGCAGTTATATTCCCAGTTCTAATTTCTCTATGAATTAATCAAATAATTATACTATCTATAATCCATTTTAAGGTCATGCTCATTGATATTAAGCTTGAAACAACATGACAAAGATATAAAAAAACCAGGTTTCTAGCTAACTGTGCTTTCATTTCATTAAACAAAAGAAAAAAACTAAGTTGCTGGCTAACCATGCTTTTTTATAAATGTTACTGCATACCAGTTCAAACTTTATGTCATGAAAGAACACCCACGACAATGGAGAAACAACAGAAGAGGAGCTGTAGTGGAATTATGGCCAACTGAGTGTTGATCACCATCTAGTGGAATCACACTTTTGATCTGTAAAAAGGACCGTTTGTTCTGGTTGCAGCTTCATGTCATTATTCACCTTAGCAATGAAGACTGCCACTCCTCTATTCAGTTCGTCTTGCCTGAGAGAGGGCTCTCAGGTCCCCCAAGGAGTTTGTAGCGGGTTCGATTCCTGGCCGAGCTCTAGGTCTCAGATTTTAAGAATAAGAGGAGTTGCAGGATGAGCTTTCTGTAGGGTCTCCACGCTGGATTGTCTCCCAGATCTCAAATTTATGAAGGTTACTGTGAGGGGAGCGGCCTAGAAATGATGGTGCTGCCTGAGCTACTTATAGTTGCTTTCCCTCCTAAGCCAATCTGCCAGGCGGTGCATGCAATACACTGCAATAAAACATGTGTCATATCAAAAGACACTTGCCACGACAGTGCAAAACTGTGTTCTTTGTTGCATAGAAGTCTAACAGTAAATGTTAGAAGAAGTAATGCTAGATACTTCTAACATTACTTGGTTTTATAAAGTTGCAAGTAAAAAGCTCACTTTATCATAAGCTTTGTTAGAAAAAATGACCGGGCTGCCTCGTTATGAGGCCAAATAAGAACATTAAATGTTTGATTCGTTGAGAAAGCGGCCAAGGTTACCGATTGGTGGAGAAAGCGGCTTCAATTAAGCGATCAATGATATTGATAGGTGGAAAAAGCGGCTTTGAATTCGTTTGAATGCAAACTTAGGAAAAATACTTCATATTTTGTTTTGTTTTGTGTGCAGGTTAATTGAAAATGACGGCAAGGCCGTTCATAGAGTCCCTGCTAGCCGATGGCAGGGACTAATAAGAGCCTATAGGAGCTATAAAAGACTTCTAGGGTATGAAATTTAATTACGAAAAAAATTAGTCTTGTATTATGGATGATTTCATTGGTTCTTCTTTTCACATATAAGTTTATTATCATGAGTATCAAAGCAGTAAGGTCTTAGACTATCAAGGTTATCTCAAGGCTATACAACCACCTTACTTTCCTGCTAAAGCACAATATGTTTTATGTTCTATTTTATTTGAGACTATCCTTTATACTAGTGACCTTTTTTTTTAGCATTTTTTTTTGTTGTAAACACTACAAGGAGAAGGTTATAGCGAAAAACTCCAAAACAAATCTCAAAAATTCATTTATAACCAAGGTTTTTAGTGGAGGTGAGCGGGCGGAGGGTTTCGTGTAGGTTTTTGATCGGTTGTTCTCAAAAACAAAAGTGCACGTGTCCATTTATGTAACTAACACAATGGTGCGTCTAAAAATCTTAAGCATCATTAATGAAAATACACTTCCAACACCAGAAAAAAAAAAATTTATTTAAAAAAACCATCCACTATAGTGTGTTTAACAGTGTGTACACACTGCTGCGTATGCATTTTTAACACACCGTGTCTTAGGAAAAAACTAATTCACCATACATAATATAACTTAAAAAAACAACAATGGTGAGCTACGTACCATCATGAAAGGAACTAGGTAACTACATTTAAAACAATGCACTGGTGCTCCAAAGAATTAGGCACACCGGGTTACGGAAAGTATAAAAGATATTTATTTATTTAAAATGCCCCACCCACCTTTTTTTTATTTTTTCAATAACATAGTTGTGTGTTTGTTTTAAAGTGACGCATTAGGACGCCACGGTTTATTATGCCCCAATGCGTCCATTTGTCTGGCACATCAAGTCGGGGTTAAAAAAAATTAGCAACCAAAATTTTCATTTTTACTCTTCACAGTGCTCTTGAGCTCAGAAGCATTGATGCTACCTTTTCCACCCTAAATTCCCTGCAATTGCTCCTCTTATATGCATTTATACTTCAGTTTCACGGTATGCTCTTTTTTAATTTTGTGAAACGGTGAGCCCATTTCATTTTTTGATTATGTGGCAACCATGCCTCCTCAGCTAGAAAATGTCGAGGTAATCTATTTCTTTTCTTGTAACTCAAAATTTTAGCTGTCTAAAATTTGAAATTAAGTTTTAATTCTCACTATTTAAAAAAAAAAGGTTCCTTGATGCGTTGTCAAGCTTTTGACTCGCGCCGCTAACTGGTGAACACTATCAAATTACAGGTTGCACTGGCAATGTTGCCCTTACTACAATAAAAAAAAGCACACCGATCATATGCTGTACTATTTATTATAGTGCACCAGTCATATAAAATAAAAAGTATTAATATAAGCACAGTGGGTCAATTTATAAATAAAGCACTGGGGCATTATATACACTGCACTGCTAAATAAATAAATAATAAATAACAAAACAATGCATTCCCGAGAATAAATGCATCGGTATACTATTATACAAAAGGTGCACTAGTTCCTATGCACCATTCTAACGTTAATCACAATGCATCATTACAATGCTCTACGTTATCCTAGCACACTGGTAAACACAAATGAAGTTCTAAAATTTAAATTTCGATAGAAATTCATATGACATTGCATCGATGCGTTTTATGAAACATTACACATCGCTAATCATGCTTTATCTATAGAAGATGCACTAGATATCACAGATGCACACACACCACTTTCATAAATGTACATGACAATGACGGTGTGCTCTCTATTATTGTGCATGCTGCTTTTAATGCTAAAAAATTAATACATGTACCAGTTCTATATTCTTATAGCAGCATTGGTGTATCCATCTTATGGAAGCATCGACACCATACTTAGTATTTTGGATGTGGTTGGGCGGTGCATATAATTATTATATGTGTACCACTTTGGTGATGACACTACAACAAAAACTGGATTTAGCGTCGAATTTAGCGCCGGATTTTAGTGTAATTTTTTCATAATTGTGGTGAACAATCCGGCGCTATTGTATATTTTCGTAAAACACCGTCTATTGCATCTTTTTTTTCGTCCTTTTTAACATCCATTTTTGTGTCCATTTTTGCACCCAATTTTTTGCATTTAATGTTACGCCTTTATTTGCGCCCAATTTTTCAACTTCTATTGCATCTTTTTTCGCGTCCTTTGTTACATCCTTGTTTGCACCCAGTTTCACGCTCATTTTTGCATCCAATGTTACGTCTTATTTTTCTCCTAGTTTTTCATCGAGTTTTGCACCCAATTTTGCACCATGTTTTACATAAAATTATGTGTCCAATTCTGCATCTAGGTTTGCATCCAATTTTAGGCCCAATATTGTGTCTAGTTTTGCATCAAAATTTACTTATAATGTTGCATCCCCATTTGCATCTAATTTTGTATCTTGTTTTACGTCTTTTTTTGTATCCATGTTTGTGCCAAATGTTTCATCTCGTTTTACTTCATATTTTGCATCTAGGTTTGCACCTAGTGTTGCGTCCCGATTGATGTCTTTTTTTGCATCTATGTTTGAGCCCAATTTTGCACCCAGTGTTGTGCCTAGTTTTGCGCCCATGTTTGTATCTAATATTGCATCTAGTTGTGTGTCCAATGTTGCATCCCGTCTTGCATTCAATATTACGTCTAGTTTTACATCCAATGTTTTGTCACGTCTTGCATCTAAAATTGTGTCTCGTTTTAAGTTTTTGTTTGCGCCAAATGTTGCTTCCAGTTTTGCACTTGGTGTTACGCCTAGTTTTATGTCCATCAATACACCATATTTTGTGGTCAATTTAATGTCCAATTTTACATCTAGTTAGGAATCCACTTTTTCATCTATTGTTGCATCTAGTTTTGGACCTATTATTACATCTAGTTTTGAGTCATTAATTGTGTCTAGTGTTGAGTCTCTTTTTGCATCCAATTTTGCGTTTAGTGTGACATCCATTTTTGTGTCCACATTTGCGTCTAACATAAGGTCGTATTTTGTGTCCACTTTTGTGTTTGGTGTGACGTCCACTTTTACATCATGTTTTGCATTTAGTATTGCGTCTAATATTGCATCCATCTTGCACTACTACATTTTTTACCTTTAAAAATACATTACAATATCATTAGGGCATGGAGGAATCGAACCACCAATCTCCTGCTTGTAAAGAAGGTGCTCTTCCATTGAGCTAGCACCCTCTAAGAATTAGGAAGAGGAGCAATATTAACACATAGATTTCATCATTTGTAATTCTAATAAAAAACAATAAGATCCAAAGACAAACATGCATAAAATCCAATTTATTTTTCCAAACACACTAATAAGCAAAAAAATCTACCATGCTTAGGAAACAAAATATCCTAAACAATTACGCAATCTTATTGTCATGCAACCATTCAATATCCCCCTACACCCATTTCATGGAAGGTCACCCTTTAAGAGGATAAAATGCTTTAGTTCACTAGTTTTCAAAAAGTGTTGCACCTCATTGGATATGCAATCATATTCCTCATACAAAAAAAAAAGAACACATCTTGTTTAACCAGGGCCAACATGTACAAAGTTCTTAATGGGAAAATGGTTCATTAATTTGTGTTAATCTCTATATGAAGATTATTATATAAGAACAAAAATTGGAGTTGGATGTGGTGCCTCTATGTTAATTGTTTGAGTAATATGGTAAAAGTCTTTGTAGCATAAGCAAGGAGCCTCTTATCACTACTACATTTCGACCAAAAATCCGATGGCCATCTTGTCGGATTTTTGACACTTCTCTGTCGCATGTACGACACTATGATTTTTTTTAAGCGTCGGTGGATTGTCGTCGGTTATCCAACATCTTTCTAATCCTTCGGTTAAGCGACAGCGCAATTTACCGTCGGTTAAATGTAAATCATCGGTTATCCGACATCTAATTCATATTAAACTTTAAACACGCGTCGCTTAACCGACGACTATCCGACGGATTATGAAAACTTAAACGTCGGGTAAGCGACGGTATTGAATTTAAAAAAAAAAAATCACCTACAGGCCATGGATTAAGCGACGGCTATCCGACGGATTATGAAAACTTAAACGTCGATTAAGCGACGGTATTCAAATTTTTTTTTTTTTAAATACACTTACGGGCCGTCGCTTCTACAGTATGGCCGTTGGTTAAGCGACGGTTAAGCGTCGGTTAAGCGACGGCTATAAGTGTTTTTTTTTTAAATCACCTACAGGCCGTTGCTTAACCGACGTCTATAAGTGTTTAAAAAAAAAAAATACAAATGCCAGACAACTAATGTCAAGACAACTATTTCTAGCCCAAGCAAATTGTATTGTAACAGCAGCAATAGTACCTTTCAGTCAAGAAATGATGGTGTCCATATGCTTATATTTTTGACAAAGAGATTATAAGAAAGTTCCAATTTCCTTCCTAAATTCCTCAAAGTAAAAATGTTTGTGAAATTACTGTCAGAACAACTTGGTTATTGGTTCATCATTTGGCATGCTGCAAATAATCAATGGCATCATTTTAGGAACATAAAAATAGACTATATCTGAAGTTGACATGATTTAAATTTGCATAACACTTGACAAATATGGAGGGATATATTATATTGTGTTGTCGAAGAAGCATGCCAGTACCTGTAAAATATATAGAAAAGAGTCTCCTGAATGAATTTTGTGAAGTACCCTGGCTGTATGCATTCAAATTCAAATTTAGTCATATAAAACAAAGAAGAAAACAACATAAACATATTAATGATTTCTCAGATTATAAAGGCTGCTCACCTGCAACCTAAGAGCTTGTTGAGAATAGCATTGTGGCAATGTATACTCAGGCTCACCTTTTGCGGGCCCATCAGCCCAAGGAGAGGCAAATGTCCTATACAGATTATCTCTTGAGTTTAAATTTAATCCTAAAGTTGTCAGATGTATACCCAATGCTAGGGTTTTTAAATCAGGTTCACTCATCCTGATCACGCTGAGAAGGACTAGCAATCCAAAAGCATCAGGAGCACCTTGAAGTCCATGCATGGATTTCAGTAAATGCTCCTTTGATGGCAGAATAACTGATGGTACATGTCGGAACTGAGAGTGATTATGATGATGGGGATGTGGATGGTACTGCTGAAGAAGATGATCATATGAGCCTATGACAGGCATTATATTTGTTGGAACCCTAGACCTCAATCCAGGAACAACCTGGAAGCAGCCACATAAAAATTAAATTGCCAAACTGAATTCAAGTGGATTCAATTTGGGTTTGGAGAGTAAAGAGTTACTTTTACCTAAGAATGGTATGAAGCTTGACCATGGGTAGATGGAAATAGATCAGTGCCATGTAAATGCATAAGGTCTGCAGAATTGGCAATAGCTGCAAATGACCCTCCTGTACCGTTTGTTGGTAATCCTGATCGAATTTCTTGTTGCTGCTGCTGCTGGTGATGAGAAGCATATGACCCTCCCAAAGAAAATCCAGCAGATCTCCCCATCTAAACATGGTATAAAATTTCAAACAAACCTAAATATTTAGTAACCATGATTACCAGTAAAAAATTCCACCAAAAAGACATCAGACCAATTGCATCTAAGGGAAAGATATTAAAGCATGGAACAGAAAGAAGGAATTCTAACATTCTGACCAAAATCGACAAATAAAACGAATGATCAATGATGTGGTAAATTCAGTAAAAAGTATGTTGACATCACAATATTTCAAAAATCCAGTTAACAAAGAATAAACACGAGCCAATGATGAGAAACTCAGCTTGGAAAAAGCTCAGAAAACAAAATATATTGAAAATGAGTGTTGTTTCTACTTTAGCATTTATACTTGCGTTGGTGCAAGTTTTGTGGTTGGACCTGTGAGTCAAATTCGTCAAGCCAGAAAATAATTGAGTAACTTGAGAGCCATAATTTGACCTGTGTACTCACAAGTTTAACTTGCTACTACCAAGTTTGACTCTCCTGTAGCAAGTCAAACCTTGTTCCATAACAAACAACTCGGCTTTGGCAGCAAGCTGAGTTTGATTGATGAGTTAGAGTCAAACTCCGTGATTTTTCAACTATGAGATCATTCAAAACCAAAATCATGAAGTCACAGCAATACCTTAGAGTGGATGACAAGATATCATGAGTAACTACATCATAAAGATC